>CM040240.1:2471304-2947897 GCA_022545495.1 Chrysanthemum lavandulifolium | reverse complement strand
GTACCTTGGATTGACGAGTGTCGATTAGAGAAAAAAGAGTTGAATACCCTCATTGGTCCATGGTTTACATTGTGGCGTGGTTAATCCCGTAGAATGATATTCAATTATGTTGAATTCTAGTGTTTTTTTTAAAGATTGTTGAATTCCACTGTTTAATTTGGATCTTGTTTAGGATTTATGTTTAGTTGAATTGACATATTATCTTAATTTACTTTTTTGATTTCAACATTTGTGGTGTATTTTAATCACTTTATATATATTTGATGCATTTATATATATTTCTTTATTAAAAAAATCATTTCTAAAACTTTCTAATTTCTAAAAATTGGAAAATTTTAAAAATGTTTAAAAAGAAAATAGATTTACCATAAAAACTGGTTTTGAGATAAAAATATATCTTTTTACTTTATATGAAGATATGTTGGATGCTTCTATAAAGACAGGTTGTGGAAAACCGGTGTCAATGTCGAATAAAAATATGTTTGTTTACTCTAGAATAGAGGCCGATTTTAAGGAGAGAACCACTGTCCATGCTTGTAATAGAAACAGGTTGCCAAACCGGTTTCTATATGTTTCGATCATGGAGATACCCCCCTTCAGAGAGTGGTTCCAAAACCAATCTTCATGGGCCAGTTTGACCGGTTTCTTTGAGATTTTTTGTAGTAGTGAATAAATCGTTTTTGTTATTCGATGAATAGCTATGTTAGATAGGTGTTAATTCCATTTTATAATCCGTTGCTCTTTTTATGTGTATCGATTCGTAATTATGTAGGTATGATACCTTAGATGTCGTTAGTTAAGTATGTAACATTACTTGGTTCATTAAAAAATTTAGTGGCAGTTTGTAGACTAATAAGGAATGGTTTTTCATCAAAAGCTATCTCGATCCTCTGTGCTTTGAAACACCAAAGTTGGATCGCAATCCACTACCCTTCCAATGTTTGAGTAACTACATCTTTCCTGCAGTGTTCACCAATGTTTAGAGTCTTAGCAATAGGTCTAGGTGCGGGATAGGGTGAGATTGCTTTTGGTTGACCAATTGTATGGCAATCTCATTGTCGCCTTTTTGGTTTTGGTGTTGGTGTTATTGATGTGGTTATAATTGTAGCAATGGTTGCTATCTTGGGTGGAAACGTCTGAACTGGCAAGGGTATAATAATAGCAGCGGTGGTTACTCCAATACTAGCGGTGGATGCAAAGAATATCGGAAGTGGTTGCTGCACCCTTCATTCTCCTTTTCTTCAACTGACCTTTAAAGAATCATGTTGACTCTTGAGGTTTGGAATATTTATGTTTCCTAGTGAATAATATCAGTAACTAATGGAATTTTGAGTTTAGTATTGCTATTAAGTCTAATTAGAGTATACATAATATCGAGATTGACTATTATTTTGATTATTTATGTTTTCACAAATGATATCATAAAATCATAACATAAAATTTGATGCAGTAATCTAGTACCTTGTTAATTAGATAAATACTTATTACCTTAAATATCTAATCAGTCCAAAATAGCACATTCTTAAACATATACAAAACACATTCATAATCCTAAAAATCATCAGCATCAACTGCAACTTCTTTGAGTCTGTTGATAAGATTTTTGGCACATTCAACCATCTCTTGATACTTAGCTTTGACAACAACATTATGATCTTTCAAAATCTTAAAACTGGTTTGCATCTCTTCATACTTCGCTCAAAGATCAAGATTATAATCTTTGTAAATCTTAAAATAAGCTATCGCCTCTTCACACGTTGCTTCCAAATTAGCATTATCATCTTCGATGCTCTTGAAATGCGCTTTCATATCTACATTCATACTCTGGAAGTTGTTCAATCATTCTCTTCCTCTTATCAATCAGCTCTTGTTTCTCTCTAAAATTTCCTTCTATTGGGAAAGTCTTTCCCGGCTCACAAACAATTACCATTCTCTTGAAACGGTCTATCATGTCTTTAAATAAAGAATCGTGCACATTAGTACAATTCGGAGTGCATGTACCATCTTGACACAAAGAACACGTCATTTCGTAAATGATTGTGATGATTGACAATCTAAATGATCTAAATGTCAATTGACTAAAATATCACGAAGAGAAGTGAAAGGTAAATTTCACAAATGAAAAGGTGTTTTAGTTTTGTGTAGACAATTTGTATTATTTATTGACAATTTGAATTGTTGTATAGTGTGAATAATCCAAACTAACCGTAGTAACCTGTGTTTGCAAATGGGTTTTGTGGTCAAAAGAGTTAGAGTATCGATGGCCTTTGCATTTTACTTTTTGACTTTTTTGTGAACTCTAGAATTTGGCTATTTTGTTTTCACTTTTCACCGCCTTGGTAAGTATGTCGGTTGCTTTTGGGAAATGGTTTTGTATTTTTAAATCAAATTAATAATCTTCAACTATCAACATCCACACATTCCTCGAAAGATACAATGCATCAAGTCATAAAAGACTTGATGCATTGAACACAATTAAATGGGAATTGATATTACACTACATTTTTTATTCATTCACCACCATTTATGCATTACAAGATTACGTAATGCATAAATGGTGGTGAATGAATTAAAAATGTGTGTAGTATCACCTCCCAATTAACGGTTGAGGTAAAAGCTTTTGCAAAACCAACTACTCCACCGCAAAAGCATTTGCATATTTATTGTTGGTGAAAAATGAAATTTTATAAATACAAAAGCTTTTTGACAATAGCTTCAAACACTTGAAGTCTTTACTAGTGTTTTTGTAAAAAGTCTTCTTCAAAGTTATTGCCACAATGGAACAAGTCATTTGAATATCTTATTAGAATAGTAAAAAAGTCTTTCACCAAGTTAAAGTCTTTCACCAAGTTGCCATTGCGGATGCTTACACTTTCATCGAAGAATCCAAATAAAAAAATCGTTGTCCTTTTCTTCTTTTTTATAAACAAATCCAGGTTTGTTGTACTCCCCCGTATGTACTTTGTTACCTTATTCGTTCATTTATTTATAGAGTACATGAATATAAATAACTACACAGCTTTATATTTTATATTCTATTATTAAATATTTATTTAATTAAAAGTTATTGATTGTTATTAGGGTTTATGTTTTATAGGACATGGCGGAAACCAAAGAAGTCATATTTAAAGTGCACCACAACGGAATTTTGAATTTCACCACTCCGCTATGTAGGCGGTCTCCTTGTCGATGTCCGTGTTTTAGCTCCACCGTGGTTGCATTTACCGTGGTGCTTGATCATGTTTTGAATGATATTGGAGGGAAAAATGGGCTTTATTTTATGTTGCACCAAATAAGGCACTAGAAGATGGTTTAACATTGTTGCACACGACAATGACGTTCGACGAATGTATGACCTTCTTGATGAGAATGGATCCATAGACGTCTACATTGTGCACGAGCTACAGGCTTTGTCACAATTTTATTTCAAAAACATGGTATGGCGGAAGAGGACCCGGCATGCGGTGCGGTAGTGCAACCCTTTCAAAAGAAGGAACTTAACAAAGCGTGTTTCTATCACAAAACCGAAAGAGGGTTCGAGATCATAGAAAAAAGGGCTAGTGCACAAGGAATGGTTCCACATTATGAATGTTTGTTTCCTTTATAAAATAATTATGAGTTTATGTCGCCAACCATGCGATAGTGCTTCTATGCCAAACTTAGTGCTGTTAGGTTTATGCTATTAAGTGTATCCTTTATGATCATATGGTTAAGAATTATGGTTGCCCGATCGTACAACAATTATTGCCCAATGATGGCATTTAGTTGCGAGATTGCAAATTGGAAGGTGGCACGAGGTTCAAACGAATTGCCCAATAACTTTAACTTGATTGTCGAATTTTCGTGTGTAGATACTAGATGATGATAACAGTTGCGTTTGCTCATTAGAATAGCACAATTGGGGATAAATCGCCCAAAAATACTAACAACTACTACAAGAGTTAAAACAGCTTGTTTTGAAAGTACAAATTAATTTTGATTAAATTGGGATAAAAACCACAACATGGTTGCGTTTTGGAAAAACCAAAGGAGGCTACATGGTTTGAACAAATTCTCAATTATATGCATATGTGAATACGCAACCACCGCTACAGTTAAAAAACCATCGCTAGGGTCGCTCAAACCACCGATAGTGTCGATTTAAATATCAACTTTGTTTCGTTTTCCAAATGACTAGTTGAAGTTCAAATTTTAAAAGTGAAATTTAAAGCGCGGATATGAATGATTTACTTCAGTTTGTCAAGCGTTTAAGCAACATTTTCAAAACCAACAATGTATGTACGGACAACCGCTAGTATTTTTACTACGCTAATTATACCGACATCGCTAGTAAACTGAATAGGTTGTATACTTACAACTGCTAGTATTATACGCAGAATCGCTAGTTATTATAACAAGCGCTAGTGATAGAAGTTGCCCTCGCTCAACGCTTAGTTGCCAAATTGATATTTGGAAACAACTCGCTAGTTAGCGGATGAAATAAAATGGATAATGGCAACAGAGGAAATACTAAATACGTTGACATACAACGTTTCATACTGACGACAACCTACAACATATTACGATTACTACATAAACCCTTGATAAACAGACACACCAAACTTTGTGTACATAAATTTAATTGACGCGTGGTATTCAAACCATACATAAAACTACAACCACTAGAACAATTTTACAACGGTGTGACGAAAGATCGGGGAGTTTCAACAGCTTCTAGCGAGCTCCCAATTCGCCTTGATATTATCATAACCATCGTCCATCAAATCGGCGCCCGATATACATTTTCTTTAACGACGTGGAACAAGCAAGTATAAACTTTATTATGTGTAATTCATTACGTGATCTAGGAAAGGATCGAAAAATCATCATGCGAATCGCCAACGATCGAATGTGGTTGTATCTAAATCAAATGAAGGTTGTTCCAAAGGTAAACACTAAGCGTGTGTGCACTGGAAAATCAAATAGTATTGAGATAGAAAAACATGGCGGTTACGGATGTTTATTTGATACGTATGAAATAGAGTAATAAAGTATTACACTTACGGTTTCCAGCCAGCTTTTCAAGTTTGGAGATCCGCGAATCATTTGGACGATGAGTGACACGATAATGGCCTCGCCAAAATCAACTCCATTTAGATTCGATTAATGAGGATACAAACGGCAAGGGACATTCATCCGGAATTACCATCACGCATCAACTACAACAGTCGAGTTTTGGGTTAGTTTCAAAGATTAAATGTCATTACAGATTACACATATATTTAACATTGTAAAATTAGAAGTGTAAATCTCAAACGGTCTTACCGTGCAATAGTCAAAATCCAATGTAAGGGTCTCAAGAGATGGAAGTCTTGTCGTGAAAGATATTGATGCTATGATTGTCGTGACAACATTCGAAATACCGAATGACAAATGTAACTTCTTCAAATTCCTAAGACTTGCAAGATTCCATAGTTTCATCCGTTTGTACTCTCAACATCCAATCTAAGAGACTCAAGTAAGGACAACCAAAGAATTAAATACCAAACTGCACTGGTAAGAAATTTGACTAAACACAATTCTAAGCTTAATAAATTTGGAAAACTAGTGAAAAACACCAAACTAGGAAAATCACAACAATGAATTTCAAGATGTTTCAATTCAATACGCCCGTAAAGTTGGGTTGGCAATGTAACTGGTTGTCCATACCAGTTTCTAACTATCAGGTCCTCAATTCCTTGCAGTGCCAAAAACATAAGCCAATCACGAATCTCTTCATAATTCAAGTCTTCCATTCCAGACAATGGTTTGGGATCTACAGAGAATTTTTTTTTTATGGGACCCGTAAGCTGATTTAAAAGTCTAGTAACATGGCTCCCATCAAACTTATATGTTAAATAATAAAAGAAATCCTCATCAATTATGACTTGGTGAGCAAGGTCCACTTAAATCTCCAATTTGTAGATAAAATAGAGGTGCTCACCGCTCATTATTGGCAACCGATTCAAAATGTTACCGATCATCGATCTCGCATGTTGCTAATATAATCTCTCATAATGGTGATAACATTAGCTCGAAACGACATGGTTTTCAAGGAAATATTTTTGGTTTTTAATTGTCGATGTGAGGCTTTGGATGAGGTTGTTGATTTGCAATTGATGGTCGAACGAGGTGTGTTATGATCATTATATGTGGTTGTTGGGTTGGTTCATTGATTCGCGCCCAAGATACAAGCTTTTCAAATTTGGTCCGTAAATATGGCCAAAACCCATTTTATCGCCTCCAACTTGGCTAACTGGAATTCCTGCTACTCGAACTTTTAAGGGCTCGGACGGTACCTCGAACTTGGAAAATGGGTCATTTTACAACCATCTGTTTACTTATCTAGGTCATGTGCCGTTAAATATTTGATGGGCCCAATAAAACCTATTAGTCTTCTACATTAAAAGTAAAATATCCAGAGAAAACAAAACGTCGCCTCCTTCAATGTTGATCCTGTGATACTTTAAATAGAATATTTTTAGATTTTGTTGTGAAAATTTTGTGAAAGGTGAGTTTTAGTAGATTACTTATTCTCTATTGTTGTTGTTTGATTTTTAATTATATCCAACTACATTAATACCAACAGTACATGTTATGGTTTATTAGGGCCATTGTTAATGATTGTAAAGTGAGGATAAATTGTTATTATGTCAAACGACATTATTTATTGATGTATTATATTGGTTTACCATTATGCAGGCATGCACCATGAATGATAATGACGATGGAGGGTACGAGGAACATGACGTAGATGAAGATGATTTTGAATAAAATAGTGAACATGAACTTGATGCACCCAAAAAAAAAAAAAAAAAAAAAAAAAAAAAAAAAACTTGATGCAATGACATATCCCAATCAAGATGAAGAGATGGCTCTTGGTATAGAAGAAGTAAAAAAGCACTACAGGATCTTGCAACATAAAAGAGAACCTACTAATCAAGATGAAGAGATGGCTCTTATTACGTTTGTTATGTGATACATGTTTGGCTTATTCAATATTTCAGTTTAATGAGTCTGCAAACTAAGTTCAAAGTTAGGTATGTATTTTGATGATACAACAAATGAAATAACTACGTAAAAATTAAAAACATTGAATCATGAAAGCAACGCCAAACATTAAAAATGAATTGGTTGTATACTTACAACTGCTAGTTATTTTTACTACCGCTATAGTTAATTTTACTACCGCTAGTAAAACTGAAGTGGTTGTATACTTACAACTGCTAGTCATTTTTACTACCGCTATAATTATTTTTACTACCGCTATAGTTATTTTTACTACCGCTAGTAAAACTTAATTGGTTGTATACTTACAACCGCCAAGATATCTGTGTTACTACTGCTAGCTATTTTAACCATCGCTTGTGATAGAACACATCAACGAAATGATGCCACCGTAGTTAATATCATTGTGTGTATGGCCGTGTTTGTCCGCCTGTGTGTAGGTGCTCACCGATACCATTCTCGTGCCCTTGTGTAGGTGTTGGTCTTACTATTCGGGCCCGAATAGAGACATATTGGTTTAGTCTTGCTAGTATTAAACTTACGATTGCTAGTTAAATTGTAATAGTGTTGAATGGTAAATCATAAGTTCAAGTGTGCATAGTCACTAGTTGGTAGTTATTAGTTGATTGTAGAGTACTAATTGTAACAACTAGAAAGACTCCTTGGTTTATAAAAGTAGTCAATAAGGAAAAGAAGTTGCTCTACGAGAATGTTAGTTGCCACATTGTTTATTGAAACAACCGCTAGTTCCCAGTTAAACAAAGATGTATAATGGGATTAAACAACATAGGAAATAGTAAATACGTTGACATACAACGTTGCATACAGACAACCTACTACATATTACGATTACTACATAATTATGAGTTTAATGGTTACATAATATATAACCACTTGATTTATAAAATTCAGCAAGTACGCATAAAAAGCTAACAACTCCATGCTTCCTTCACATACAGACATCGTACTAAAACCACAAAGCTTCATTCCCATTAAGCATGATCCCTAACTTCTGCCGAACAAACCTGTTGAACATGAATATAATGGTGTAAGTTAAAAATAAAACATTAATAGAATGGTAAGTTAAAAATAAAACATACTATAAACAAAGATGGTATGGTGATTTAACAAAAGAAGAGATTCTTTGTATGGGGCGATGTAGAAAGATCCCGTGATCTCCTAACATTCTCATGCGACAAATAATTCAAGTTCTTTGTTGTACACAAATACCGATCGACCCAAATGATTGGCGTTATGCGCTTCCACTATTGAGCTTGATCCTTTGTAAACCCAAGCAAACAAACCAAATATAGGGTAGGGATGGCGAATAGGCTTCTAAATGATGTTATGGAAGAACCATTGACGTCCAACAACCATCAAAACAATGGAATATCTTCACCAATGATCGTCCCGTAAATCACTAGACGGGTTCCAAGATCGAAAACATTGAATGGAACGGGAGTTCATTTTTAAAAGCGTGGTAGGTCTATAACTTTAAATTTGTTGGTTACCAAATCAAAAGAAATCAACATATAAATCTTGTAGGTAACATCGTCCTCATTAGTTAACTTTTCACTCCCAAATCCAATAGATAAAACGACCCACAACTCGCCTGAGTTTTACGTTTCAATTTGATTGTTTCACGAGGGATGGAAATTTTCAAGGCGTATCCACCGTAAAGAGTTCAAAGAAAAGATGATACATACCGAAAACCACTTTCGAAAAACAGGATAGAGACCTTCACGATCGTCGGGTGTCCGGACGGACGGCAAAACCAAAACAAATCTTTTGAAGTTCGATTTGATGCGTGTAACCGGGACAACATCGCAAGTGATTTTTTGATTGCGGGTTCCAAATAATATCATTAGATTAGAACCATAGACAAAACACCAAAGACCATTAGAATTGCCAATCAGAATCATAGATGAAAGCATTAAATCAGATTAAGTGGGCGTGGCGATTAGTCGTTCATCTAAAGCTAACACAAAACCTTGGTCATCCATATCGAATGTTAGCGTAAATAAACACTGATCATTACGACGAACACCGTAATTAAAGATGAAGCTTCCACAATCTATACTAGCCTTCCATAACTTGCAAACACTACGTTGCTGGAGTATAGACTTAGGAGGTAGCCTACGGATGATATCTAGTTGAACATCCAGTGGGATATATTTTCTAAACAAAAGCAGAAAGATTGGGATAAAGATATGAAGTCAATAGACCAAAAGAAGAAAGAAATATTTTGTTAAATAAATTGTATTGAAGAAAGAAGAAAGTGATTGGGAACAAAAGACATTAAAGGACATGTACCGTAAATCTGTGTTTTGTGTGGGCGTTTGTTTTTTTGTTTTTTTTTAATATGAAATGACAAAACTATCCTCGTGTATTAATACAAGTTGCCCAAAAACATAAAGATGCCCAAAAAACAATACAAGTTGCCCGAAAACCAATACGTTACAATACATGACATATACCTTCAAAATGTTGGAAAATTTAGTGCACTTGTGGGATTAGTTCACACCTTGTAATGGGTTAGGAGGTACGGAGTGTACACCCATAAGGTCCATGAACACCCCGACTCTTATAGTGGTTTGTATTGGTAGTCTTGGTGAAAGTCTTGCTTGGTGAAAGTCTTGCTTGGTGAAAGTACCGCTTGTGAAAAGTACCGCTTGTGGTTTCCATCGATAAGTAGTGTTTCCACCGATGGGCGATGTTTCCACCGAAGTGGTGTATCCACCGATAGTGCTATGAAAGTCTTGAAAGCAAGTGTTTCCATCGTTAGTCAGCACTTCCACCGCAAGTGAAAGTACCGCTAGTGGAAAGCTTCGCTTATGGAAAGTAATTGCTAAATGGCGATTACAACTTCTTTATGACCACGTTTAATTGGTCATGTAACCACTAACGGCTATAATGGGATAATTATGAGGCTATTAATGGGCGATTAATACTCATAATTCCATTGGAATAGCTCAAGAGTAACCTCCTATATAGGAGATCCGAACATGCATGAGAACCACACGTAAAACACTAAACACTTATAAGCGCAAGGTTAAAGAATTGTGCCTAATTCTCTACTCGCATTTGGTCTTATCCCAGTAGATATTCGTGATACCCGGCATTAGGGTCGAATAGTTTACTTTGGAAAGTGATCACACGATTCCAAGTGATATCCGGTAACCACTAGTGGTATTGCTCTTGTCATTGATTGTCTTAACCACGCTCGGGATCTAACCCCAACAATCAAAGTAAACTATTTGTGATAATCAATGGCTGCAACGCAATGAAACACATGGCTTCAAACTTTGCCAAGCTTGATAAGTTTGAAGGGTGGACTTTAGGAGGTGGCGAAGAAGATGCACTTCTTGCTATCAAGCATGAGTGTGGTTTATGTCTTGACTACTCCAATTCTCGATGATGGGGATGATGCTACGGTTGAAAGCGGATCGGAAGGTGGAGCAAATGGGAGAATGATGACTACATATGCGAGGTCTTATTCGAATGGTATGTCTCGATTCTTTATTTGATATTTATCGAACTTTGAATCTTCCAAAGAACCTGGGATTCCTTGGATGCCAAATATATGGTGAGGATGCATCAAGTAAGAAGTTCCTTGTTAGTAATTTCACAAATTACAAAATGACCGATTCAAGACCGCCTTGGAATACTTGGAAGGTTTACACAACACAATATGCACATGGATGAGGCTATTCAAGTCTCTTGTGTTATTGATAAACTCCTCCTTCATGGAAAGATTTCAAGCATACCTTGAAACATATGAAGGAGGAGTTAACTCTTGTTGAGTTAGGCGGTCATCCGCACATTGAGAATCTCAAGGTGCGGGACAATGACAAGCCAAAGAGTAGCAATGCTATTGGACCATCTGTTGTCAATATGGTGGAGCATAACAACTCCACGTGTACAATGACAACAAAGGCAAACGCAAGCATCTTGACAACACAAGGGCGATCCTAACAAGAAGGCAACACCTACTTGTTGGAAATGTGCAAGACCGGTCACATTAAAAGGGACCGCAAGGGTGTTAAAATTGGTGGTAAAACCAATGGATCGTGCACTAATGGTTCGGGGAGTGGTGGTTCACCAACTCACCGAAAGGTCGAATATGTTTAATAAGTCTTTTCGGTTTATTATGTTACATATGTCTCGAATCTTTTATGTGCAGGATGATGATGTTGCGTGGTGGGTTGACTCGTGCAGCAGTTCATGTGTGTAAAGATAAAGTCGGTTCAAGACTTATGAGTCACCGAATGATGGTTCTATTCTTCACATGGGAAATGAGTCAACGACCTTGGTGCATGGTCGTGGTTGTGTAGATCTTAGGTTTAGTTCGGAAAGATTGTAACTTTGTTTAATGTTATTCATGTTCACGATATCGTGAAGAACTTGGTTTCAAGTAGTGTTTTGAATAATCATGGATATAAACAAGTTATTGAATCGATAAATTTGTTCTTTCTAAATGTGGTGTTTTTATTGGTTTTGGTTATTTATGTAATCAAATGTTCAGCTTAATATTTCTACCGACAATGTTAATTGACTTTTGTGACCACCATCGACATCGATTCTAGCCTTTGGCATGCTAGACTTGGCCATGTTCACTATAAAAGAATGCAAGATATGTCTAGGGATGGTTTAATCCACTTTTGACATGGACAATCGAAAAGTGTAAAACTTGCATGTTGACCAAGATAACCAAGAAACCCTTTCGTGGTGTTAGTCGTGAGACTAAGATCTTGGAGCTTATTCACAAGTGACACATGTGATTTGCATGCCACTCCTTCTTTGGGAAATAAAGTACTTTGTGACATTTATTGATGATGCTTCTAGATTTTGTTATGTCTATCTGCTACATACCAAGGATGAAGCATTAGATAAATTCAAAGTGTTTAAAATCAAGTTGAATTACAACTTGTGTCCTTGATCAAAAGATTAAGGACCGATAGGGGCCGAGTACATGGATACTCGATTTCTTTCATATGTTGGAATAATCCATGAAACGATCGCTCTTTATACTCCTCAAAGAAATGGTATTTCCGAAAGGAAAATAGGGTCTTGAAGGAGATGGTTAATTCCATGTTGTCCTATTCAGGATCGAGTCAAGGGTTCCGGGTGAAGCTATGTTAACGACTGCTATTTGCTAAATAGGGTTCCCAACAAAAGGAACAAGGTTACCCCTTATGAACTCGGACTAAAGGAAACCCAACCTGAACTATCTCGTGGTCCGGGGTTGTAGGGCATTGTAAGACTCCACATCCAAAGAAAAAGACTTTGGGTGAAAGAGGCATTGATCGCATCTTTGTTGGATATCTTGAGCATTCCAAGGCTTTTAGGTTCTATGTTATTGAACCTAATGAACATGTTTCGATTAACTCAATAATTGAATCTAGGGATGCGGACTTTGATGAGAATAGATTCTCATTAGTCCCTAGACCAAGTCGAGGATTCCTAATGGAACTCATGACATTTGGTGTATCGAGGTCCTCGATGATGAACCATCGGTGGTCCCCGATGAGGTTGTGGTTCAACAACCGAACCTCGTGCTCGGGAAGAGAAAAAGGTCGGACTCCAAAGTCATTTGGACACGAGTTTCAACTATACTTGGTTGAAGGAACTAGGGATGAGGTCTCGGATCAATACTCCTATTGCTTCATTGTTGAGGATGACCCCAAAACATTTGAAGAAGCAATGAAGTCCCGTGATATTGCTTTCGGAAAGAAGCAATCAATGATGAGATGGATTCCATCATGGGCAACAACACTGGGTGTTGGTTGATCTACCTCCCGGTTGCAAACCTTTGGGTTGCAAATGGATTTTCAAAAGAAAAATGATGGTAGATGGAACTATTGAAAAGTTCAAGGCTAGACTAGTTATTCAAGGCTTTAAACAAAAGTCGAATAGACTATTTTGATACTTATGCCCCGTGGCTCGTGTCGATTACCATAAGACTAGCGATTGCTATGGCATCTATTCACAACGGTTATTCATCGATGGATGTGAAGCGACTTTTCTTGAATGGTGAATTGGAGAGAGGTTTATATGAACCAACCTCGTGGCTTCATCATGCCCGTAATGAAAACAAGGTGTGCAAACCGATTAAGTCTCTTTATGGACTTAAGCAGCACCTAACAATGACATCAAAAATTTGATGAAGTGGTTTTGTCTAATGGTTATGTTCTTAACCAAGTCGACAAATGTGTATATAGCAAATTTGATGAATCGGTAAAGGAGTCATCATTTGTCTATATGTTGATCACATGTTGATCTTTGCATCGACTAAAATCGAGTTGACGACAAAGGAATTTTGTCATCAAGGTCTCCATGAAAGACATGGGGAGGCCGATGTTATCCTTGGTATAAGGATTAAACATGAAAGTAATAGAATTTCTATATCTTAGTCTCATTATATTGAGAAGGTCTTGAGGAAATTCAATTACTTTGATTGTACTCTGTGAGTACACCTATGGATACTGTGAGAAGTCGATGCCTAATCATGGCAAGGTCGTATCTCAACTTGAGTATTCTAGGGTAATTGGTCACGATGTATGCCATGACTTGTACAAGACCGACATTGGTTTTGCGGTGGAAAAATTGAGCGGTATACTAGTAATCCTAGTGCTCATCAACGTGACGCCTCAAAGGGCATCAAGTATTTGAAGAGAACTATGGATTATAGTCTCTCATATATCGTTACCCATCGATGTTGAAGGTTACATCGATGCAAGTTGGATCAAGAACATCAAGACAATTGTCTACCGGTGGTGGTATTCCTACTGGTGGAGGTGCAATTTCTTGGGCATCCAAGAAACAAACTTACATCACCGGTTCAACAATGGAATCTGAATTTGTGGCTCTAGCATTTCTTTGGTAAAGAAGTCGAATGGTTGAAAAACTTGCTTCTCGAGATTCCATTGTAAACTAAACCTATAGCACCTATTTATATCCGGTGTGATAGTGCGACTACATTGGCTAAGGCTTATAGCCGGATGTACAATGGTAAGTCTAGACACTTAGGTGTCGTGCATAGCATGATTCGTGAGCTTATCATGAATGGGGTGGTATCTATAGAGTTTGTGAGATCTCAACGAACTTAGCCGATCACTTGGCGATGGTGCGGCTAGAGACTTGGTTATAAAGTCTGCTAAAGGGATGGGTTTAAGTCCAACTTAGTCATCGAATGCTAGGACACCCAACTCCTCCCGAGGAAACTTAGGAGCCGAGTTCAATGTGGAAAGTCGAACATTCAATGGACTGGAGCACATGTTTTATTTACATCCCAAGGTTGTGCTCGAACTCCGAAAGGAGGATGAAGTCTATACTTCTTAATGGTTATTTTTTCTTTGAAAAGTGCTTGGCGAGCATGAATAAAGAGGAACCACCTATGTAAATGTTGAAGTTTTGCCGCTTGAAGCTTTGGACTTTAGCTTTTACAATATTTATGAATTGGATATGGACACATGGCTTGTATAGTGTCGGGAGCTTTTAAGTGTTTGAAAACTTGTGTGTATTTTATCTTCGTGTATTCAAATGGGTTGAAGGGTTCAATTCTTAGAACACCACGATTCTCGAATATTTGAACGTGTAATTTACTAAGATGGAAATTCAATCCTCGTGACATTTTGTTTATGCACATGTTTTGATTGATGTTTATTTTTCATGCAAAGGAAGTGAACTAAATTTTGGGAGGATTGTTGGAAAATTTAGTGCACTTGTGGGATTAGTTCACACCTTGTAATGGGTTAGGAGGTGCAGAGTGTACACCATAAGGTCCATGAACACCGACTCTTATAGTGGCTTGTATTGGTAGTACTTGGTGAAAGTCTTGCTTGGTGAAAATCTTGCTTGTAGAAATCTCGCTTGTGGTTTCCAGCGATAAGCGATGTTTCCACCGATAGGCGTGTTTCCACGAAGTGGTGTATCCACCGATAGTGCTATAAATCTTGATAAGCGGTGTTTCCATCGATAGGTTGTACTTCCACCGCAAGTGAAAGTATCGCTAGTGGAAAGCATCTTGCTTATGGAAAGTCTTCGCTAAATGGCGATTATAACTTCTTTATGACCACGTTTAATTGGTCATGTAACCACTAACGACTATAATGGGGATAATTATGAGGGCTATTAATGGGCGATTAATACTCATAATTCCATTGGAATAGCTCAAGAGTAACCTCCTATATATAGGAGATCCGAACATGCATGAGAACGACACGAAAAACACTAAACACTTATAAGCGCAAGGGTTAAAGAATTGTGCCTAATTCTCTAACTGCATTTGGTCTTATCCCAGTAGATATTCGTGATACCGGGCATTGGGTCGAATAGTTTACTTTGGAAAGTGATCACACGATTCCAAGTGATATCCTAGAACCACCTAGTGGTATTGCTACCATCATTGATTGTCTTAACCACGCTTGCGGGATCTAACCCCAACACAAAATACGTACTTGTGTCATAAGTTGTCGGACACATGGCACCCTTCAGTTGGGTCCAAGAAAAGCGGTGGGCAACCTGTCTATTTTCAATTTTAAAAGGCGTGGTCCATAAAGTGATCTGGCATCGTGACGCTACGTCTTTATTCAATTAATTTTTCCCATTATATATAATTTATAAACTTTTATGATCTATCTATCTATATTTATATAAAGTTTGAGTTTCATGCAATGATTTTATGATTATAAGATAATATTTATAATATACATTTAAAAAATATGTTATATATAATCATATACTCCCTCCGTCCCTAAATAAGTGTCCAGTTTGACTTTTCAAAGTCAAACTGGATCAACTTTGACCATATATATTTTTGCGAGTGTTATAAAATACTTGATGCAAAATATATGAATTGATTGGGTTTTAAGTGTGTTTTTCATTGATATAGTTTTTTCATCAAATATTATATAACACAAAAAAAATATTTACGGTCAAAGTTGAACTAGTTTTACTTTGAAAATTCAAACCGGACACTTATTTAGGGACGGAGGGAGTAATAATTAAATGTAGTGCAACTATTAATCATTATAAATTAGCGATTATAAAGATTTTGTAAATATATCTTATGTAAAATCTATAACAATATATAATGATGTATAAAAATTGAGTTTTTTGTAATATGCTTGCGTATTAGTGATGATAAAATATTGATAATAAAAATTGACTACACATAAGTACACAAAATAATTTGGATCCTCTATCCTTGACGCCATAACGACATCTTGTAAAAATTTACTGGCCAGTTACCTTGCTTTGGTTAAAAGAGAAAAAAATGGTAAATGTTGAAGTTTGTTCTGGACCGGTGAGTTCTGTTGGCGAGTTGGCGTCAATCAAAATATGTTTACTCAGGCAACCATTTTAAGTGGTAGCATAAACTAGCTCGGATTTTGTTATCATCGCCTTTCGACGTTAAGAATTCTACTGAACATCCGGTGACATTGCTGCAAATGGTGACAACGTGCTCGATTGTTTTTTTCCTAAAGTTTGTATTATTATATATAACATATTTCTAAAACAGATGAATGTGCTTAAAAAAAAAAGATGAATGTATTTGGCCACTTTGCATTAAAGTTTTAACCTAAAATTTGCTACTATGTTTTCAATCACGTTCATAATACGTCATATGAATGATATCATATCAACTTACATCACTAAAAAAAATGAATGTGTTGGTCACTTTGCATTAAAGTTTCAACCTAAAATTTGCTACCATGTTTTCAATCACGTTCATAATACGCCATATGAATGGTTTCATATCAACTTACATCATAAATGTTTGGGTAAAGGGAGTAATCCTGCACCCTTGGGTAAAGTGAGAATCCCGTAAATATATTAACCAAAAGAAAAGTTTAAGAACAATGGATATGAGATGAGGTGCAAGACTTTTATCTTATTAAAGAAACCAAGGGGACTGAGATTTCGTGATTAAAGAAATGATTTGAGGGCATTGGTGAACTGGGGAATTAAGGTTTTACAGTAGTCTCAGTTACCCATACCTAATCTCAAATCCTAATTTATTCATAATATAGTTTAATTTGTTTTTTCTCCTTTTTAATGACACACAACATTTATGTTTTCGTTATTCTGTGGTGGAGATTATATAACCTTTATAAATGACAAAGAAATGAATGAATTTATTTTAAAGGACCCATTTCTTCCATGAAAGTTACTAAACACATTTATGAGATGTAATATTTAGATGGGTGGTAGTGGTGGTGGTGGTTCGTATTTATGGCTTGACATTGGTGTGAATGGATGATTGGAGTTGTATAGAAACGACATAGATACACGTAACAAAGCAAAAGTTACAAGTAATACTTGCACTGTATAAATTACACTGGGTCTAAACATGAACCAAATATTTTTAGTTATTGTTATCCGTATTACTTTTGAATACATCGTAAATCAATATTTATATTTGACTGTAATTTTCAGGGCGTCTCATGAATTTATGAAATTTTTGAATGCTCTGGACAAAATTAAATAATGGGGCCTTTCGATAAGGATTATTATATACCTTACACACTTTCAAAAACGGTCCTGATAATTTTATTTATGTAAAGGTTGTATTTTGCATTGAGTAACCAAATGTATTTTCTTGAATGCAACAAAAGAATATTGAAGTGTAACTTTTTTGAAAGGCCTTTTAAATGTAAGAGTTTTCACACGGCTTATTCAGACTTAACAAAAAGTTCCCATTAATTTACTATAATTATTACAAAAAGCCAAACTTGCATTTTCTTATTTTCTAACAATATTCAGACTTAACAAAGAACATAGACGTGTAACTTTTTTGAAAGGTTTTTTAAGAGGGGTGATATTCATACCACATTTTTTGATACTGACACCCATTAATTTAGTATAATGATTTGGATATATCTGACAAATTTATGTCTTTAAAAAGATATACTACCTCCGTCTCAATTTAATTGTCCACATTTCTTTTTTGAGATGTCTCAAAAAAATTGTCCACTTTTCATTTTTAGTAAGAAAAATAGAATTTAGTGGAGGAATATTTCATATGAATGGTTGAAAATTGTAGGGGTCCCACTTTTATTAAAATTTGTGTTTTTTTGTCTCCTGACAATAATTTTGAGACGGAGGGAGTATATGCAATTATGAGTTTTACTTAGATATATAGGCAATTATTACTTTTTGGAAAGATACATATGCAATTCTTTATATTTTATAAGTTTTTAGGTTTTAAAGAAATGTATTTTCCTTTTATATATGGTATAAATGTAATGGTTGTAGGTCTTTTGGAAAAATTGACGGATGTTTTAACTAACATGTTAGATTTTTTTAGTAACACATTTATTGCTTTCAAATACTAACTAATGCATTTAACTGAAGAAAATGAAAGAATAATATCAACTTCTTTTCATCATCATTTATGTTGATTATATAGTTGTAGGTCCTTTGAGAAAATTGACCAATGTGTTTAACTAACATACAGTAATAGATTTTTTGAATCAAATAATGTACAGATCTCAATGAAAAAATTATTTTTCGTAACTTTAAAGCTTAGTAACTTAACTCGTACATATTTAATATATACCCTGACTCATTTTCTATAAGACTTTCACATGCTTTGATGATTGAACGGATAGCAATATTACTTTTTGTTTAATTTTTAGTTAAAATGAACTTTATTATCATTAAAATGAGCTATAATAGGCCAATTTATTGTTTGATAAGTGAATAAATGGCCAAATTGTACTACAACTAATTTAATTAGAGACTTAAATCATTAATACTCAATTTATGGCAAGCAACTCAATTTTTAGATATAACAGAACTATTTTAATTAGATAGTTAAATCATTAATACTCAAATTTATAACAAGGAACTCAACTTTTAGATATAATAGAATTATTTTAAGGGTTTTGCTAAACATTGCCCGGTGGGCAATGATTAAATAATATTAATTAACCTATTATTTTCATATTTAAAGTATTTATTTATTTAACACACAATAAATGAATATACAAATTATTTTAAATAACATTTTTTTTAAATTTAAAGTAGTTACATATTTAATAATGCACAATAAATAAACTACAAATTACCTTATACATTTATATTATTATTTTAACCATTGCTTAGTGGACGATGTTTAGCAAAAAATTTATTTTAATTAGAGACTTAAATCATTGATACTCAAATTTATAGAAAGCACTAGCTTAAAGACCCGTGGATTCACGGGATTTTTATAGAAATATGAAAATGAGATAATAAGAAAAAACGAAAGTAAACATGTTCTATCAATATAAGCTACAAAATGAGAAAATACATGAGTGAATACATGAGTTATACGACAATAAATTAAGTTACTAACAATTAAATGAACAAACATGGATGTTGTTGTCGTGTCAAAATTTGATGGTCTTGAATAGCAAACGACATGTGTGAGCAATCACCAATTTGATAGGAAATGGCAATTCCGTGCACACCTAACAATGCATACACAATATAAGTAAAATTATTTGATACATGATTTATAATGCATTATAATTTAAAATATGATAACAAAAACTTATAACTTGTACATACCTTTTTGACCTTGTTCATAGGCCTTCAAGAACTTCTTTGTAAACAACATTCGTAGTGGTTTTACACATATTTCCTTCTTCATCACAAACTACAACCTTTAAACCACTCTTGCTTTTAACTCTTGAGACAGCAACATATAGTTGTCCATGAGTGAAAACAGGTCGGGGGAGATATAAACCAACTTTTGATAACGATTGACCCTGGCTTTTGTTAATTGTCATTGCGAATGAAAGTGAAATAGGAAATTGTTTCCTGACAAACTTAAGCGGTAAACGCTTAACAGAAGGAGTTATTTTCAGCCTTGGTATGATTACGGTTTTCCCAAAGTTGGTTTCGTTAATGATTTTTGCGTCTCGTTAATATAAGAACTTGTAGTTTTGTCCCATTACACAATCTATTGGCTTGATCAATGTTTCGCAACAACATAATGGGGACTCCTACTTTTAAACAAATTCTATGGTTTGGAACACCTGAGAACTTCAATCCATTGATAAATTCAGGCGAGAAAACGGACTGATCAATAATGCCACCAGATTCACTTTTGTCAACATTGTCACAACTTAGGAAAACCATTTCTTCACCTGGAAACATGTCCAACATATGCTCATTTATGTTGTCCACCACTTCATTTGTTGGAGCAAGGATTGCCTTTTCTTGAAAGTAGGCAGGATCATGTATGTTATCCAAAACGTTTGGATAAGTGCAGTCAATAATAGATTTAAACGGGTCATCAGTGACATCTATTAAAATTTCTTGTGGTAAATCTATAGAAACCTCTCCGTCATTCGGTTCTCCAAGGTCTCCGTCTCGACTTTCAATATCCAATCGCAAATTCTCGTATCTCGTTGACATCTTCGTGTTGTGATCCAACAGTTAGTCTCATGTTCGCATCAACTTAAGAACTTTGCAATAATCCCACAAATATGATTTCCTCAACGAAGCAAGAATAATGTCTTCCCGTGATCCTTTGGAATAACAGTAGAACACGCTTAAAGTCGCCGCCAAAACCATGGTCATGTTTCCAAAAGGCTCATCGGACATTTCATACCTGGTCCTACGAAGTATGTCTCTCAAAGACCAATCTAATGCTTCAAAACATAGCTTATTTGCCATTGGCGCTTCATCCCAGATAATAAGTTTACATTTCTTTAACATTTTTCCAAGATCGCTTTGAGGACTTATAGAGCAAGTAGAAGTCTCATCCACGTTGATAGGAATATGGAATCTTGAATGAGCAGTTCGGCCTCCCGACATTAACAAAGAAGCAATACCATTTGGATGCCACATTCAAAACTATATCACCTTTTCTTCTAATACCGCATCAAGAGTCTTCCATAAGAATGTCTTCCCGTACACTCGTAACCATTAAAAAGTAGACTCCTCCCATTCCGTGTCAACCGAGTGTATTATGATGTCATACACACCCTTCTTTCTGTGGTCAAAGAGCCGCATGGCGTTCGTACTCGCCCAACTCGACCGGATTATAATTAGTCTCATCGTGTATAGCGGTTACCAAATTCACTTATGTATCTATCATCCGGATAAGGCATATCACGCCAATTCCTCAATGTTGAGTTTCTTGATCTCAGCAGCTGCTCAATATAGAACAAAGCAACATTCTTTTTTTCCTTGTTACTGATAATCAAATCTGCGTTAGACCATAGTAATGTAAGAACTTAATAAACTGACGAGTGATTAAAACATTAGAAATATTATGGTTAAATAAACGTATCAGGAAACATAAGTAATATTTGATCAGTGTATAATTATAGATCATAGTCTACAAATATATCTTATGGATGTTACCTGGATTTTGCAAAATCTGCCTCCTCTTATGTTGAACATCTTGCGCAAGCAAATGCCATGTTTGTAACAAAACAGTAAAAGGCGTGGTAAGTTCATTTTGCGAAAGCAATGTCACAAATAACTCACGAAGATGTTCAGGGTTTGCCTAATGAGCTTCGTCTTTTATACTTTCAACATACTCCTTGTCGTCCTCTAAAAGTCCTGCTGCGTAGCAAGCATCTTTATAAGTTGGATACACTATACCATTAACCTTTCTAATGTCAGCGTGTGTCTTGCATCCTTTTGCACTGTTTAGCAGCATTCTGCAATAGTAAGCGTCTTCTGTTGATAATGGAACGCTATGAATCCTTCCAATCGATCTTCCCTGCTTTCTAAGCGTCCAAATTCTATTTGGACCGTTCCATACATATTTTGTAGGAAACTCGGCATACATAAGCTCCATTTCCTTCGGAAACCTTCGATTCATTCTCAACCAACCTTCGAACATATCAGCACCAAAGAATGGGCTTCTCAACAAATGCTTCGAGATCGGCGTCTTTGTCATACACAACCCGATGCTCGCCTTCAAGATGAAACGACGACCTCTCTCAATGAAGGTGTTCTATAATGAATCTCAAACCAAATAGCCCCACGCCGCCTCGCAAGCGGATAGGTATCGCAATCTAAGAAGGCCTTTATCTCGCTCAATGCTTTATCAATTTGTTGACCACCGCAGCTTGTAACCGGTTCATACAACCGGTTCGACACTCTATCCGGACGTTTGTTTATATACTTAAACAAATATTTTATTGATCCCGTTTGGTTGCACCATTCAACATTAATGTGGCATTGGTAACGTTTTAGCAGCTGAGCATTATAAGGGATGGCATAACCGTTATGTAACTTATGGCCACTCTTTTCAACATATCTTCCATTGTCAGGTCTTCTATATACAGGGTAGCCATCCACGTCGACTGAACTACGGTGGGTGAATTTTTCTGGGAACTGTCTGGTACATTTACCGTCGGAACTGCAAACCTAGTTTGGGTCATCCGCACCGCAAGGACCATGAATCATGAAATCAGAAACTAACTTGAACAAATCCGGATCATTATCTTTATCTGGTATCTCGGCAGATATGTATTTGTCAACTGTTCGTTTTTGGAACCTTGTCATCCCTATGCAAGAACAAACATACATGCGCTGCTAAGTCCTCTTTTGAAACTCAACCAGTATACACAATCAAGACATATTATAAACATTAGGTACATATAATGCTACTAATGTATATGCAGAAGTTGGTTATGTAAGAAAAATATTAGTAAAGTTTATGTATAGTACCGCTGAACGCGTCCAAATAAACGTAATTCTTTCAAATCCGTCATCAACTAGTCAAGTTTCATTTTAAAAACTCTTGTAAGCACATCGGGGCGATCTGAAGATGAAAGATTATGCTCTTGCATATATCTTGCAATCTCCGGCCAATTTGGATTGCATGTTACTCTTATGTATAAATCCGGACAACCGTACCATCTACATAACGCCATCGCATCCATATAGTTTTGCTTCACGTACCTTGGTCCTCCGGTAAATGTAGAAGGCAACACGACCGGCTTTCCAAGGGCGGTTGGGTCTGTGTTTCCGGATGCAATGCTTGCACGTATGTTTGAGTAGCAATCACACCTAAGTTTTGACTGTTTTGCTCGATTGAAATACAAACGCTCAGTCTCAACCATAGTGTAACCATCCAAAAGAAACTGTTGAAGCAAACGACCTCCACGCGTAAATAAATTTTCTTGATTATGACGGTCCTGTATTTGATAGGCAAACCACTGCCGCATTGTTACTGTTTTGTCCTTCTTATCTGTGGCCGGCTGGCCAGGTTTCTTTCTTAGTGGAATTTCCAAATGATACCCATCTTGCGCAAGTGGCATCAACAATGGGTACTGCAAGGGAATGTACATAGGATGAAAAATATTTATACGTTGCAACCCTTCACTATACTTGTCTATCACAATATCTCTTTGCTCCATAAATGAATCAAGTCGCCACAATAAGGCCAAGAACCTCATTGGCGTTGGGAAGATTGTAATTGCGTCCATCTTTTCTTCACTTTGCAATAAGATTTATTTTTATATTCTCGCTATCTATCTTGTGTGTAAGATTCACGCCCTTCTAAATGTTTGTACCAAATCACTTGAAGTGTATAATACTTGTCTTACGTCGTTGATAATGTTTCTATAGATAGGATGGTTTGACTTCGAAGGAACGGAGGATGACTTAGAGTTGTTGCATGTTATAATTTGAACAGATAAAATAGAAATTCATAATGATGCACAACTCATTCTTAAAAAACATGGTATTGACGTAAATGGAAATAAAGAAAAGTTATTATACCTTAATGCTCGTTCTCTATTCTCATTTTCGTTTTCTGTGTCATATATATACAACTGTGCAAATTTCGGTCGAGCACACGGTTCAGAAGCAAACTACCAATACTATGGTATGTTTGTCCATGCAAGGAAAACATATGGAGCACGACCTCGTCATTAATTGAATCGTCAACCTTTCCACCCATTGATGTAAAAGCAAACATGCTATTGTATGTTCGAATGTTGTTTTGAAATTATAGCTTTTGCATCCGTATTATAAAACAAATCGTAACGGCTCGGAGCAGGAAGCGGTTGTTTAATAGAAACTTTTCCTTTCTTTCTGACATAAAGTATACGGTTTGTTTATTGGATCACTTCAGTATCCTTTATCGGCTTCCGCTTTCCACAAAGAAAGCATGACATTCGTGCACTCAAAGATGGATCACCATGGCCTTAGATGCCATAGAACAATATTATATAATAGTATGTTAGTAAGCTAATGTTATAACTAAAACATCGTTATGAAGTTAATTATAAGCTTTTTATGATGTGAATCAAGGTCATTAAGATCGCGTAAACTCGTGGGATCGTACGAGTTTACGTGTTTACTAGCTAAAACCGTGTAGGATCGTGGTAGGATCGCATATGTGGTAGGATCGTAGTAGATCGTAGGATCGCCACGCGATCCCGCTCACTTTTTTATTATTATTATTATCTTTTAAATCCATCTCACTTGCTTTGGCAAAAAAAAAAAACGCGTGTTTTCATAATGTCTAATAAGTAAACAACTGTTCTTTCATTTTCTAAATAGAGTATAGTTTATACCTAGCTTTCTACTTTTCTAAATAGATTCTAATCTAAATGTGTTCAATAATTCAATTTATTTTACTTCATTTTGATTAAACTAATCAAAGGGTATGTTTTGGAATGCAACTAATGAAATATTTGTTTCATTGAAATCATGTAGATGGCTCGTATGTTTTGAGACATTTAGGACTCATGTTATGTAATGTTATTCCGCTAAATCGTTAATTTAACGATTAAAACTTGATTTTTTTGTTTTTTATTATTACTTTGGTATTTGAAATTTAAACTTTGTCATTTTCAAGAGGATATTATATGAATTTATCTTTGACGTTGAGTAGAAATGTAAAATAGTTTGACTTGTTTATCATTTGTTTACAAACTATGACAAAATACGCGATCTTGTGTTCTCAAACGCATCGCATGATTACGTAAGAAAACAACCTACAATCGAGTATATAAAATCACCGACCTTAACATGTATATATGTATAGCAACTTGTTTGTATTATAGAAGGTGTTGCATAATTACCTTTTGCGATAGGTTTGACGACTTTGAATTCATCTTTCTCAATAGTTTCACGAGCATTGAAAAGAAGTTTTGTTCCATGATAGCCGTTTGGACACACATTCTCCACGTACAATAAAATACATGGTTTAGACGTGAAATACGATAAAATGGATAATATTCTACCACGATGATATGAATTGTTACCGTCCCAAACTTCATCATTGCCAACTATAGAACAATCATGATTTTACCATGATCTTTGTTAGCTTTCAAAAATCATTAAACTCACAGCAAATAAGCCCATAGCATACACTTAAGCTCATTCCCCTACGAATATATGCATATATGACATCGATTAAATTATACTAATAACACTTAAGAGAGTTATTTGTAAATATAATCAACCTATGATTATGATTTGGTACTTACTCAAAGATCATTAAGAGTCAACGATTTCTTTTTCCCTTGTTCCCATTCTTATCATAATTATCCAACTCTTCACAGGCAGTGACATGACCAACAACATCTGATCACATTCAAAGATGGTATTCAATTAATAGTACTACCAATGTATATAAAGAAAGCCATTTTAACAATCCATATATAAAGCAATTTTAACATTATAGTAAAAGGATAAATCCAAGTACATACCAAACTGACCATCTTCTTCTATCTGTAAATCAGTTATGGATTTGTATTTTCTAAAATCAAATCCATAGACTGACCCACCAAAATCAGTACATGGTTCAACAACTGTATTGCTCAAGAAACTGAGACGCAGAGCATTGTTAACCATCCTATATTTGGGTTGTATTTCCCCAAGCGAGTATCTTTCAATCGTGACGGTTACGCCTTCAACCAACTTATGCTTGAATTGATTCACCAATGCCATCCCGCATGTGGCATTTTCGTATCCTGTAACAACAAAATTGTTCCAACTGTCAATTACATATGCAATAAATAATAACAAACTGCTTTTAATCAAACCTACTACTTACAGTTTCATCCATAAGGATCATTTCGATTTTAACATGAGGTTTATTGTACAATTCTTGAATCCAAGCTCTTAAAACTTGGACTCTCAAACTAATGTTATCTTTGACAGCGGATAGATCTTTGATATATCCTGAAACAAAGACAGCCATAGCATGGTGAATTGGAATGAGACAAAGAAGAAAGAAAAGGTTGATGTGTGTTTCGAAAACCTAATCCATGGCCATTATATAAGCTGAACAAACCGTGTTATCATTCCTAAACCTCAATTTAAAAAAGGCAATTCATCAATAATTAACAGTTTTTATTATTTTTCAATTTTTCATAAAAAATTGGCGATTTTTATTATGATTAAGGAACCAATCACAAAAAATTAACAATTTATATTTACAAATTATGATTATGATACTTACATAGCTGTATCTGACCCATTTAGGTCAGATCTATACCAAAAAAAACATGAAACGCTCCGAGACATCTAACAACTTCTCATAACCGATTGAATCATAATCAATGATACGCTCCTCTTTACAAAAATAACACAAATTCGTTCTTGGATGAGAAGACATATTCCGCAACTTTAATGGGAGTGAATACCTTACAAAAATAAATCAAAAGAAGAGCGTATACATTGATTTGAGATTTGAGATGCGTTTTGAATTGAGAGGAGCGTGTGACAATTAAACTGATTAATGAGTATCCTAAAATAAGGTTGAAGAGTGGACGAAATCATTGTTGACTTTGTGTGTGTGTGGTGTAGGTGTGTGTTAAAATCATTTAATGTCCAATGGTGCTTTAGGGTGTTGTATCTTGGTGCTAAATAAGATAGTGTTTTTAATAATAAAATTTAATGCGCTGCTTTAAAGTGCTTGTACAAAACCTTGTTTTATTAGTTAAAATAGATATTTTAATCAGAGACTTAAATCATTAATACTCAAATTTATGACGAGGAATTCAATTTTTAAATACACCCAACATTGAATAGTTTTTCAGTTGACTAACAAGTTAAAGACTAATCAACCCTGATTCAGTAACTAGCTAGCTGAAAGGTATCCTCAACTGCACTAGTCTTGAGAAAATTTGAAGAATTAAGTTAGCATAAATACATGAAGTTTGTTTCTCATTATAGTAGTTACAAGATACTGTGGCGTTGTTAAGTCTCAGAAGTTGACAGGAACACTAAAATAATGGGCTTGTATGAGGAAGACTTTGATATCTTCTAAGCCTCCGTCATATTTGGCTTAAGGCTTAATTTGCTCAATAAACATACATAAAGATGAGATGTTAATTGACTAGTTTGTACCAAGGCAGAACCCGATAGGCTCTGGCACCTCTTTTCACCATACAACGTTGACGAATTTGACATTCTTAGAAGTAGATTAGGAGGATTCTCATTAGACATACTATGAACACCATCTGATATCATTGATGTTTGAATATGTTTCGAGATCAAGCCACCGGCCTTTCACGATGCCAATGATCATAAGCATGATCAAAGTCAAGGCTATTTCCCTAGAACTTGTCATTTTTGAAATGTTGAGATGATAAAAATCTGAAGACTTTAGTAGTATATATTAGCTCGTACTGTTAATTATATGGTTTAGGATTCTTTAAACAGCCTGTGCCACCAAAAGTTTTCTATATTTTTATTATTAAGTCAAGGTCAACATTAAACTATTTGTTAATTACCCTACTGCATTAAAGAGGATGTCACAAACCTTGAAGTTTTCTCGATCTCTCCCACGTGTCTGATCATCATCCCTACCAGTCGAAAGCTACTTCCTTTCAAACATTAATGCTATTTTCATTTGCTTAAATCTACTGTAGTGTTTCTTATCATGGCTATTTTACCGGAACTTTGTTTGGTTGGAAAAATATTTGCAGATAACCGCAGCTTCAGTAGGGACGTTGTCTTCTCGATAATCAAAAGAGCTTGGTAATCTCGTTAGTTAACCTTGATTCATCCGGCCATGGGAAAACAACCACGTTATTTTCACATTCTATGGAGAACAAGATGTGCAAAAGATACTTTATGATTCACCTTGATTAAAGGTCAATGCCTCATTCTACGACCATGGAACCCTACTCCTTGTCATTTCTTACTCTTACAAAACCTTACTCCAACTCAACATTTGGAACTTTGTAATAAAAACCTTGAAAATAGTTTCACATTTTATACTTCTAAATATTCACAGAATTCTTCATAAGGCATCCTAGCAACCTTCATATAAAGTACAACACCATTCTCGTACCTTAAAGGTAAATGGAAGAAACAACCTTCAATGTGTACATCTAAAGAAATCCCATCGGTTCTAGGTAATATTTTCTTACAAATTTGAAAAAAGTACAAATTAGTAACTTTAATTATATTAAACAAATTATACAAATTAAACAGTTATAATAGCATAAACAAATTATACAAAAATGATTTCCAGAAATAAAAATCAAGAATTGTTTTTCACAGTTTTTTTGTTTCAAATTTCTTTTGAACATGTGCCGAAACGCCTAGTCTTACAAATACCGCTAGCTTACAATCAAGTCGAGAATCAGTGACACACACAAAATTGATATCTATATGATAAACATGTCTATCCTAAAATTGATATCTATAAAAAAAAATACCAAAGCAAGTAAACAACGATCAAGTAAATTTCCTTGTAATTAATTGGTTTCATCTTACAAGTAAAAAAAAAAGAAAAAGAAAAAAGATGAGAAATCAGATTAAGGAAAAAGAAAATAAAAAGTACCAGAAACAGGTCGATAGGATATGGTTGGGGAGAAAAGAGAGATCAGAGGAGATGTTTTGAATATTAGAAATTGTTGAATCGATTGCCAGTGAAAGCAGAGAAGGCGGAGGAGTCTTCATTCTGATATCCAATTCAATTCAAGACGCTATTTTTTTTTCTTCTCTCCTTTCTCCTTTCTTATTTGACTCGGATGACTCAGTGTTGACGAAATCAACTGTTGCCCTTGAGATATCGTGAGCAGACACCAAACTTTTATGCAATTCCTATATAACCAGAAAGAGATGATTAGGTTAAAACCATATATTTTAATGTTCAGACTTCAGAGCATCATATGTCCATCTGTTGAAATCCAAATATTAATGACTATAGTGCACAACGCTACCAAGAAGATTAATACGATTGAAATTACATGAGGTATAATAGGGATACTGCTACCTCTTCATGTTGTTGTGCAGATAAAGCCAGAATCTGCTTTTGTTCCGTTATAGAGTTATGGATATCACAAGTGGCATTTTTAGCCTCCATGATTGCAATTTCAAAAATCTGCATACAAAATGCAACACAACATAAGTTATCTCCCACAACCCGTGCAAAAAAAAAAAATTTAAAATAAATAAATAAAATAAATAAAAATAAAATTAAATTAAAAAAAGAAAAAAGAAGTTCTAAATCCCTACATTAGATATTATCCATCACTTTCATTTACTACTATAGTTTAGAAAGAAAAAAAGATTAATTGGAACATACATTCTCAAGTGCCATTATCTAATCTGATATTATGGACTTCAAATGAACCAGGTCAGAAAAAGCTTTTATCTGTGTTGTGTCCACAAGCTCCTTTAAAGTTGTCATGCCTGAAGTGTATGAGTCTGTTATGTTCATAATCCTTGATTCCAGACCTCTGTATTCTGGTTAATAAGAGTGAACGTAAATCAGCATTAAAATTATAGAGTTAATAAGTTGATATATAGCTAATATCTTACTTTATGTTTACTATCAAGAAACGAAGAGACGTGTTCTTCCATGCATCTCATTTGTTGTTGCTGTTGTGAACCCAAAATAACTTTATGTAGGTCTTTTAAGCTGTGATATAGTTGAACTTCTAATGACAAAAGCAGCCCATTGTTCTGCTTATTTGAACACTAATTGTGATATATATCTCCCACTTGGCGAAACAAGCTCCTTGTCTGTAATACTCAGCAGATCTTGAAGCCAACCCATCTAATCCTTGGCACCATGACTCGTTGGATCCTGGAAGAGGAACCAAACCTTGTAGAGCATAACTTGATAAGTTAAAAATATAGAACAACATTTAATGAATAGTTCACAAAGTTAATAAAATTTGTCTTACCTAGTCAACTTTGATATCGGGAACAGTGTTTTGCTCATCTTCTTTCCATCAGTAGTTGACTGATATAGTCTTCTCTATAGGCTTGTCTGTTGGCTTCGGTGTTGTCTAATCCGATAGACGCTAATCTCTTTCCGTAAGTCCCGTTTGACTCATCTATAGCAAGGATACCACGACCAGGTGATGCAATAGTTTTCTACTCCATCAAAAATAAAGAAAAAAATTAGCATTTTACAATGAATAAAGACAAATGAATTTTCATGAATATCTGCATTAATTGACTCAAAGTCCCCCATGACCCTTTTTCAACTTATTATTCTTATTTTCTTCTATAGAAGAAAAAAAGTCAATAAAATTCTAAATAGCAAATATGTTAATAACACCTGATCAAGTTTAGATAATAAGAAGCCAGTCTTTATTAACAAGACACTTACATTCATACAACGACGAAGCAAAACCAGTAACCATTTTAAGTTCGGTATCATGTTACAAACAAAGAGTAAAAAACAGAACGTGTATCCAATATCATATACACCAGAATACTATATGTGGTTACGCATCATGACCAGGTGCACAAAGTTTGTTTGACATAAAGAATGGACTAGCTAAACCAAACTTGCAACATAGAATTTTGAAACCAGGTTCCTTAATCAACAAGTTGATAACTGACTAGATAAGTTTCGAGGTTCATCAATCAAGTTTTGAAGTTATGTATGTATGTATGCATATGTACAAACATCAAAACCAAAATCCTAGTTCTTAATGTTTTTATGTTCTCATTTTTCAATTTAATAAAACGCATATAAGTATAAACTTTAAATAATCTATAAACAGTTTTATTTTTGTGAAAGTTTACATGAAATTCTACTAAAAGTAAATAGTTAACAAAGACTTTTTATCCATTAAGTTAATTACTAAGCCATTTTTTTGAACAGAACACACCATTAATCAAATTTGTTACTTTCACAAACAAACTAGACTACATAAGAAAGAAGAACAAATGTGCAAACAATCAAAATTGACTTTAGTAGTTTCTAATAAACACAAAAAATAAGCTGTAAACGGCAGTCAATTTAACGACAAAGGATGTAGTTTGCAGAACTATGAAGATGGTATTTAGAACAGTAAACTAAATCTATTGAAGCTTTCGTTTAACCTTTCAGCTGCAACACCTTGATCCGACCTGGTAAGAGTCTTACTGACATCCTCATGTGAAGCAACCTCCGAAAGCCCATTCCCTAATCCCCTCACCAAGTTCTGAAAATAAGTACGAGTCACACTAGTCAAACCAGCTACATTTGCAATGAAACTATTAACATGCTTGAATCCATACCCATATTCAATGCAAGTTTGTAGTTCCTTTTATGCAAAAAGATGAAGCCTTTTTAAACTATCTTCTAGTTCACCCAGAACAAACTAATACATATTGGCGTCATTTATATATGAATATTTAAACTATGTGCTGATTAACCCGTTTACCTCTTCTACTAAGAGAGTTAACCCGTTTTCTAAAGTGGGAGAGATTGTGGTGTCAGATTCTGAAGATGAGGTTGTTGCTAACCCATTTGATGAGTCTGCTAATATTTTGGTGGGGCCAAGAATTTGAAGATGAGTATGATGACTATGACTTTGATGACTATGCGAAACAGTTCGTGATCTTCCCGAATTTGGATTCCTTTAATGCCATGTATGGCACAACGTTTCAAGCTCCTAGAAGTCATGTTAGTGTTGTGTCATAAAATATCATTTGAGTTGTGGTAGGAAGTAATGTTTAGAGAATTGGAAGTATCTTGTTATGTAAGCTTTTTGCCTATGTAACGGGTGAGATATGGATTTCACTCATATCCATTGTACTTAAACGCTTATATGGTTAATATATTTACCGAGGTGCAGGATTACTCCCTTTACCCAAAAACTATGTGTGATTAGATATAAACATATATGACTTATCAACTAAACCAAACCTATAGCAGCTTATGCGACTTATCAACTAAACCAAACCTATAGCGCAACATAAACCGTTAATCCACTAATGAATCATTAAACCAAAACCGTATCAACACATATCACAAACTAAAAGAAAAATATCAGTTTCTCAAAGTCTCATTGTCAAAACTAAAACCGCAACGAATACTAATCATAAACTAGAACAAAAACTACCAAAACCTAATAGATAAACCGATTAGCAGATTCGCGATATACTACTTCCGAATATGACGTGAGCACAAAAAATAGCTACATATCGATAATGATTAGTTTTGAACTAAGTCACCACATCACACACTATGAAATCAACTTATATCTAAAATTCACAAATATATCTAAACTTCAACACTAAAAAATGCTAACTGTGATACTTCACATTTTTACATTTTCGCAACAACGTACATTTTTACATTTTCACATTTTTTCATCAAAGAATACAATATAAACTACATCTAAACATAACTTGAAGCAATTAACATGAATAACTAATTAATAATCACAAAGAGAATAAGTTTGTACCGTTGATAAGCAAATAGAATTTCGCCCTGAAACCACTGATCAAACCCTAACTATTGATGAGATTATCCGATCGAATTTGGTTGAAATTGAAGAGTGTGTGATATCGATTTGGCTGAAATTGAAGAGTGACGCAGGAGGCAGGAGTGTGAGATGAATCTAAAGAACAAAAGGAAGACAATTTACTGATATTAATTCCAATGAAACAGATTACATATAAATACTTGAAAAGAAAGTGCCACTAGCTTATATTTCTAGGAACTTTTATGCAAACCTAACAAGTGGTATAAGTTAGGTATAATGGGTCACTAATACTTCCATTAACCGAGAATGGATTGTGATGATGAGAATCTAGAAGAACTTAGGATTCCAACAATCACCCCGAATCTCTAAGTCCTTCTAGAGATGTTTATTTCCTCATTCACATCAATGTTTAAGACCTTTCCGGATAGCCGACTTTCACTTCGGTCACATCCAAAGTCTTCTCTAGCTCAACCACTTTTAATTCTTCACAACACATGAATCATGTTACATGGCATCCCGTTAGACACGTTCATTACCATCTCGACCCTTCACGGACCCACGACCTCTCACCCGGCCACGTCCAAAGTCATCTCGGTTTGAACTTCTAACGCCATAATGTTCACGCCGTGTTGAATCTCCATTGTTCCCGACTTTTCCCGGACTCACGACCTCCACCTTGGTCTCATCCAAAGTCTCCAACCACCCGACTGTTGTTGTCACCACACAGAACACGTTTGCTCATAACACTTCTGTGACACGAGAGCATTACACCGATTAAGAAAACAAAGCCACCCGCTTTTACTGCTTTCTTTCACCCGCTAAACAAACCGAATCAAAGCTAGTCGCTTTTCCGACTCTTCCGTCTGCTTTTCCCGCGAACCGGTTAATTTCTCCATTTTCGGTGACCTACAACCTACCGGGATTTGATCACAACCAACGACTACGGACCGCCTATGTTCATCACCGGTTACCCCGTTGTCTTGAACGGTACTCCCGCCTCCCCACGACAACGTAGTCCCAAACACTTTATCACGTCCATCTACTGGTAAAAGCGGTCCCAATGACAGCCCTGCCGTCCATGCTTCTAACGCGATGGCGACCACACCGAGGCTCCTCACCTTCGAAAGTCGACTCTCAAACCCGCCTAATCGAACGAAGCTCGATACCAATTAAAGAATGAAGGAAGACAATTTCTCGATATTTATTCCAATGAAACAGTTACATATAAATACTTGAAAAGAAAGCCACTAGCCTATATTTTTAGGAACTTTTATGCAAACCTAACAAGTGGTATAAGTTAGGTATAATGGGTCACTAATACTTCCATTAATCGAGAATGGATTGTGATGACAACAATCTAGAAGAACTTAGGATTCCAACAATCGAGTCGGGTCGGGTCAAAAGATCCGCTCGTTTTTTTTTTTTTTTAAATGAGTGAAGATAGAAGTCTTTGTTTATTTATTTTGATATTTTGGTATAACTGCATTTGTTAGTTATTTCCAATTGCAAAAATCGTGAATCGTTAGTCGGTGGTCGACCGACCTCCTGCAGACTATGGATGGCAACGGTCGTTTTAGTGAACCCGCACCCGCACTGCTTATAATATCCAAACCCGAACCCGCCCAATACCCGATGGGTACCCGATTATTATTATCCATCGGGTTATCGGTTTTCCCATGGTATCGGTTATCCCTAATTAAAATTATCGTTGTACAACTCAACCTTAAAATAAAACCAAATCACCCTAATATATTCAAAGTTTTTAGAAGTTAAAGAAAATGACATCAATATTCGTAATGTTTGAAGATTAAAGAGTTAATATGTCATGTATGTGAGAATTAAAGCGTCAGCGTAAGTGTTAATTTAATAGTTTGTAATTACCAAGATATATGCTATTAAGGAGTAGAGTAGGAAAAAATTGTACAAGGTTAAGAGCTCAAAACTTATTAAGACCTTATATAAATTAGCAAAAAGGGGTACAAATTCGTATACGGTACGGATACGGTGCGGGTAAACGGCGGTATTACCCGAACCAAGACCAAAAGAAAAGAATATATCTACCGAACTCAGATCCAAACCCGCGAACCCGCTTGAACCCGTCCCAACCGGTTCGGGTTTCGGTTTCCACATCGGTTTCGGGTGCTTTTGCCATCCCTACCTGCAGCGAGTAATCGGTCAAGTCGGGATTAATCGGATTGACATTTTCTGCAATTTTTTGGTATTTCTAGAGACCAAGCTAAAAATCTTAACCGAATTCAAGCCTGCTATGTTTCCAAACCTCAATAAAAGGCTCCAATTCTGATTATGATGCCCATTGTGCGTTATAAGTGAAATATACGATCCCCAAATTAAGTATAATACCTAAATTATTATTATTTTTAAAACGACCGATTTGCCCGATTTTTTACCGATTCGCCCGATTTAGGCCGATTTTTTAACTGCTTAATGCCGATTTTTATCCTAGGCCGATTTTTCGACCGATTTTCAAAAATCGACAAGGTACTCGACCGATTAACGATTAATCGGCCGAGTTGACCGATTTTTGCAACATTGGTTATTTCTAAGTTTTGTGTTAGAACAATATTTTTGTTTTGTGTTTGAACAAACTGTTAAAAAGATTGTCTTACAAATTAATAAATTATGTAAGTTACTATTTAAAATTAATAACCGTGTGATGACTTTTATATTTAGCGGAATTTTATATATATACCACTTAATATTTGAAGTAACTTTTTATTAATATTTGAAGTAACTTTTTATATGATTATGGAAATTATATTATGTACACAGTAATAGCGTCACTTTACTCTACTGGAAAATATCTCGCATGTATAGTGACGAATTTAGTGGCCACTTTTGAGCTTGGGTGACAAAATTAATGACCACTTTTAAGCTTGGTTACTAATTGTTTACGGATGACCAAATATTAGTGTCCATGTGTTATATGGTCACTATATTGGCTAAATAGTGACCAAAAAATAAGTCGGCACTAAATTTTGGTCACTAGAAGCACTTTTTCTTGTAGTGATCTTTAAATTCAGTTGACTAACAAGTTGAAGACTAATCAACCCTGATTCAGTAATTAGCTAGCTGAAAGGTATCCTCAACTGCGCTAGTCTTCAGAAATTTGAAGAATTAAGTTAGCATAATACATGAAGTTTGTTTCTCATTATAGTGGTTACAAGATACTGTGGCGTTGTGAAGTCTCCCGCACATTTGGCTTATGGTTTTGCATAATAAACATACATAAAGATGAGATGTTAATTGACTAGTTTATATCTAGGCAGAACCGTATAGGCAGATATTACCTAGTGCCTCGAGACCAATACTATTAGTATTGTGGGTCGGTTAATTGTTGCTGCTACCTCTTACTACGTTTGGCAAGAGAGGAACAACAAGTTACATTCGAGTGGTGTTAGGAGTGTAGAGCAATTGGCGAATGTTATTCTCGACATTGTGAGACTTAAGCTTGTATCGATCATGTTCAAGAAGAAGGTTAGAGTGGCTAAACTCAAAACCACATGGAACATAGCTACTGATTGATTCTTGGTGGTTCTTTGGACACCGTGGTTAGAAGATATTGTTTTAATCGTTGTATTGATTTAGTTAAGTCTTCTAGCTAGTGGTTGTCGTGCCTTTTGAGATTGTTCAAAGCACGTAGTTATCGTTTTCCTTTAGAGTGGCTCATTACCACACTCTTGTGTACGAATTCCTTTTTTCAGAACACCATCAGATATCATTGATGTTGAATATGTTTCGAGATCAAGCCACCTGCCTTTCACGATGCCAATGATCATAAGCATGATCAAAGTCAAGGCTATTTCCCTAGAACTTGTCATTTTTGAAATGTTGAGATGATAAAAATCTGAAGACTTTAGTAGTATATATTAGCTCGTACTGTTAATTATATGGTTTAGGATTCTTTAAACAGCCTGTGCCACCAAAAGTTTTCTATATTTTTATTATTAAGTCAAGGTCAACATTAAACTATTTGTTAATTACCCTACTGCATTAAAGAGGATGTCACAAACCTTGAAGTTTTCTCGATCTCTCCCACGTGTCTGATCATCATCCCTACCAAGTGCTTCAAGACCCACACCTGATCGGTTCACAAACAGAAAACACAATAAAACAGTAACCGGATATTACTTGGAATAAGCTCTCCAATTAATCAGAAAAGACTTGCTTACAAAAACTGATATTGAATGCATGCATACAAACCACAGCTCGGTTTGTTTATATAGGTGTATTTGCTTACTAATCCTACTACAATTCTAATAAAGCTAGATAGTCCTTAACAAATAAGGAATCCTAATTAGACTAGAATTGTAAACTTCCATATGCTTGGAAACTGTTTTGTCTTCCATCTGCTCGAATCTTTGGACTGCACATTAAGCTCGTGACTTTTGAACTACTCATTAGCTCGAGTAGAACATTAGACCAACAGTGCTACCAGTCGAAAGCTACTTCCTTTCAATCATTAATGCTATTTTCATTTGCGTAAATCTACTACTGTAGTATCTCTTATCATGGCTATTTTACCGGAACTTTGTTTGGTTGGAAAGAAATATTTGCAGATAACAATAGTTTCAGTCGGGACGTCGTCTTTTCGATTATCAAAAGCACTTGCCGATCTCGTTAACCTCGATTCATACATGGGAAAACAACCACGTTGTTTGGTTGGTCAAAGGTCATTGCCTTATTTGCCTCGTTCTACGACCATGGAACCCTAATGTTCATAATACTGAAATCGACATTTCTTACTCCTTGTCATTTCTTACTCTAACTAAACCCTTCTCCAACTCAAAATTTGAAACTTTGTAATACATAAGGCATATATCCTAGCAACCTTCATATGAAGTACAACACTATTATCGTACCTTAAAGGTAAATGGAAGAAACAACCTTCATTGCGTACTTCTAAAGAAACCGTATCGGTTTTAGTTATCATTCTCTTACAAATATGAAAAAAGTACAAATTCGGGTTTGTAAGTATAGTAAAACAATTTATACAAATTAAACGGTTATAATATATAAACCATGATTACATACCTGAAATAGCATTCAATAGATTATACCAATTAATAGATTGTCGAGGAGTTGATGATTTTAAAGACACTAAATCTGGCCCTTTGTCCTCGCTAATTGCTATGATCAATCATTCTATCTAATATGTTTCAGGAGCTTCAAAAAACAGAAAATTTTGGATATAACTAACTGCGTCAACCTGACCCGTGACACATCTGATCCGTTCTTCCAAATGATCATTTTTGACCCAAATCTGTTTTGACCGTCAACCTGTTGTAGGACACGACCTGCCCCTCCCATGTTGCCGCCCATAGTAGGTATCAAGTTTAAGAAGTGGCAAGAGCCTACTGTATACTTTTGTAAATAATGTTAAAAGTCAGTTACTGTCCTTTTTCTCAAATGTATCTGAGCTTATTAGCTTAAAAATCTGAATCCGAGTATCTTTCAGGTTTCTCTTTCTGTATGTTATTTTTTGAGCTGGTGCTAGCTAGGAGAGTCTACATTAGCATAAAAAGTATTGAAACGCCGAAAATATGACTTTCATAATTTGTGGCAGAGTCTACATTGACTGGGATAAGCTGTAAGGTTTCTTTTTAGTAGATTATTGGTCTAAAGAAAGATAAATGAGAGTAGAGACTTCATAATCCAGGAGCTTATACGAAGTAGCATAGTAAAATTCCTGATCGAAAGGGACAATCAAGGGTAGGGCTAAAATTCTAAACCTTTGGTGTCATAAAGTCTCAGAAGCAGATAAGAACACTCAAATAATGGGCCTATGTGTACGTGGAAGACTTTGACGATTTTTATATGTTATAGGTTCATCTTTGATTTTGCAGATATGTTTTTTCGATTTCAGTTAAAAAGATGTATTGAACAATTGTTAATGAATTATATACGGACTATAACTGACTATCAACTAGTTTTCGATGTATATTTAACATGTGTATATTGATTAGTATAATAGTATTAGATAGTATAAGTGCGTCACTTTTTTATGTATATTGTGGGCTTTGCAAAAGGTCGAAAGTTACTTTTACGAGTGTTCATGATTTTAAGATATAAATAACTAAACACAATTTTTATTTTAGCTCTTAATCTGCGGTTAAAGCAAGGCTAGGTGCCAATAAAAAATTGGAGCATGCACATGTGTTTTTGATGAGAAAGCGCAATGTGCACATATGTTTTTAAAATGGTGCTCATATGTTCTAAAGAATTTGATGAAAAAGTGAAGCGTGCGTGTATGTTCTTAGAAGAGTGCACAAATTTTTTTAAATGGCATGCACATCTATATTTAACAAAATACATTTGTATTTGAATTGTATTTTATTTTATATTAAATTTTGTATATACTATTTATATTTTGGTTTGTTATAATTTAGAGGTTACATGTATACGTTTATGTTTTTAGTTATAAGTTTCAAAGATTAAACAAAATATACATCAGAAACATATATGCAATTACTTAGTATTATATTAAGCAAAACAATTGTGATATCATTTTAAGCATAACAACTGTGATGTCTAAATAATTGAACATAAGAAATATATTTAAATTTCATATATTATATATATATATATATATATATATATATATATATATATATATATATATATATATATATATATATCCACTTGTTTTAACATATGTAAAATTACAATATTTAAAATAAAAACACATATGTACTTGTTTTTTCTTCTAAAAATATGTATGCTAAAAAATATAAATTGAAAAAAAAAAAAAGATTATTTTTTAATGTTGAAAATTAAAGGGCATAAAAAATGTTTTTTAATCAAAAAAATTCATAAAGAAAAGTGAAATTGTGTTTTACCATTATACCCCTTTGATTTAAATAAAAAGATTAAATAATACTAAATTATTATTAGTCTAAGTGAAGTCTTGTAAAAGATCGTGATCTAATAAGGGTAAAACATAAAACGCGCCTCTATTGCCTGTTTTAATAATTTATAATCTTGACGAAGATTTGAGTCTTAAGAATAATAGATTAGATCACTAGCTAATTATCACAATGAACTTGTAAAAATAGTCATCACAATCAAAGAAATTGGATTATGAAAACTAGTCTAAGCAAGTGCAGTTTTAATCATTTGAATCTTCATCATATTTGTTATTGTTTATTTTCATTTTCGATTACGATTAGTAGACTGTTGCCATAGATTTCTTAGCTTACTTTCAAATTCACACAAATCCCTGCGAATGATCTCGGCTTACCCTCTGATATCTTACTACTAACGGACGAGTTCACTTGCTCGTATGTGTTGCTAATAGGATAGGTAATTCGTGTTTATAAATTTAAAACTTTCACAATTTGCATGCATCAATATATCCTTATCACTAAATATTGAACGGTTTGGTACAAAATATAAGAATCAGATAAGCACATAGATAATCCTTGTTTGGTTCAAATAGACATGACACTATATCAAGTGATTATGTGACTTACGTGAACCACATAAATCATCTATATTTTTCTTAAAGGAAGAAGACAAAAGTTCCATACGAAAGAAAATTTATCTAAGGAACAAACCACAAGATCTCAGCCATCCATCCTTCTTTCATCCAACGGTTTAATTAATCACTCTCTTAAAATAAAAATGTATTTAGGGGTATTATAGTCATTTCCAAAATAACTTAAACACCCCTAATCCTCTCACAGACACACACACACTATCACTCACTCCCAAACGCTCTCAGCCTCAAAACCATCCTAACCACCGCAAACCGTCGCCAAACCACTGTCAAACCTTAATTAGCAAAATTATTCCATTAAAATGGATGTACGAGATGAAATAGCATAATATAAACGCGATCTAATCACATAAATTAGGGTTTGGGAATTGGGGGTTTTGCAATAGAGTGAACTTGATCAAAATGGAGGTGCGGGGCGTCGTTGATGGCATATGTGGCGCCAACTTCGTCGATCAGCCATATGTGGGGCGGGGGTGGCGACGGAGAGTGAGGTTGTTGTGGCGGCGGAGGGTGGATCAGGGTGATAATGGTTTTGTGTTGCGGGCTTGAGGTTTTGATGCGATTTTATGTAAATTTTAGGAAAAAGACTATTATTCATTTGGATGATCTACTAGTTGATCACTACAAGGAGAAGAATAGGGTAGTCGAGCGGACATCAAAACTAGCCAAGACTAAAAAAAATTATGCAAACTCAGATGATGAAGAGGATGGCAGGGTTGCTATATTATCTAAATATGTCGATAAATGTCACGAAAAGGTCTACATTCTAAAATTTATTTTTTTTGTTGATATTGTCTTATATATGTAATGTAATGATTTGTATCTTGTAGATGACTCAACTAAGTGATGAGGGTGACGTATCAGTTTGGGGTCTTCATGTTTTTGAGCACCAGGTTTGAGATTCTTTGACCAGCCAATTGTTGATACAGTCATTGTATGTTAACATATATCATGACACATTTGGTTTCTCATGCAATTTACAGAAAGGTCTCCCATCGTTTGATTTTTGTGATCTTTCAAGCTTCTCACTTTTTCAATCTGTAGTGAACCACAAAGTGAATTCACTAGTCGAGCTTACTACTGAATCAGGTTGGTTTTATAAAGGAAAGTAGGTTTCTGGTTAATAGTTTAGTTTATTGAATCGCGTTTTGTTTTTGTAGGAGACACATTCTTTAAAGGTTTATTAACGAACAGATGGCTATTGAAATTGGTCTGCAAATTTGGTGAAGTAGAGGAAGTGATAGCCAAATGGACATTTCATTTGAGTATGTCGTCCAACTTATGATATTTCTGAGTTGTATTTTTTGCATTTTCTTGGTTTCTTGGTGTCTGGATTTAAAGTGTTATACTCATCAAAAGAAGTGCTCAAAAGTGTTGCGGTTGACTTTTGGTGTGCTGTCCTATTGCTGAAAAAAGAGGTATGAAGCCATTTTGGTCTTTACGATTAATTTAAATATGTTCTCTTGTTTATGAGCTGTACTTTCTTAATCAGGGTAATTCTACGTCTTAAAAGATTGATTGGTTACCAAGTTATGCGGAACTCAAAGGGGCACTTGAAAATTATGGTTTCTTATTACATTCTCCTATAAAAGCTTATTCTGATGCTGAAATTATCCGTGCACCAACAACGCTTCTGCCTAAGATATAATCATAACTTGATGGTGTTGAAGCTGTCTGCAACTAAACCAGCAGATAACATAGCATTAGAACGTTTTATGATGTATGACACCAATATTACTGTCATCAGCCATTGTTGTTCACTTTTCTCCAACGAGCTTTTTTGTATTTGCTTTTTTTTGTAACTGCAAGACTTGCGTTTTACGAGCATAATAATACTTACCATTTTGAAGTGATTTAAATGTTGAAATTATAATATTTTCTTTACTAAATAAGATGCTAGTATCTCAGACAATCACTTTCATCTTGTAAAGCGGTTCATACAGAATCCCATTGTGATTCTTTAATGAATCCCATGTGATTCTAGATGAATCCCTTGTGATTCATACAGAGTCACATCTGTCTTTTTATGATATGTATTGGTCAAATATCTATATGTGATTCATACGGAATCCCATGGGATTCAATATGAAATCTCATGGGATTCTTTGTGAAATCCCATGGGATTCTGTATGAATCACATAAAAGATACTCCTCAAGTATCTTTATGGATCACATGGGATTCTATATGAATCATAAGGGATTAGAGAGAATCACAAGGGATTAGAGAGAATCACAAGGGATTTGGGATGAATTACAAGTGATTCATCAAAGAATCCCATGGGATTTTGTATGAATCACATAAAAGATAGTCGTCAAGTATCTTTATGAATCCCATGGGATTCTATATGAGTCACATGTGATTCTGTATGAATCACATGAGATTGTACATAAACTGTAAGTAGAACATCAATGTGTTACAACATACAACACAACCCTCATCATCTAACATTATACTACTTTTTAACTTATACTGAAGTTAAGGAGATCAATGGAATGTAATTTCATAATTTCAACAATTATTTTCAAGACCATCAACCGGATTGATCACATGGTAATCTGTATGAATCACATGCGATTAGGGATGAATTATAAGTGATTCATCAAAGAATCCCATGGTATTCTATATGAATCACATGGGATTCTGTATGAATCACACGGGATTCTATATAAATTAGAAGTATAAAAGCACTATGTTACAACATTCTACACAACACTCATCATCTAACAACAAAGTACTTTTTAACTTATACTGAGTTGAGGAGAACAATTGATGTTCTTGTAAAAAAAAGCATATGAAGTTCTTGTAAGTATTTTACTTTTTTGTTGTAAAGTGATTCATAAAAAATCCCATGGTTCATGCAGAATCTCATGTGATTTTTTACGAATCCTTTGTGATTAATACAGAATCACATGTGATTCTAGATGAACCACTTGGGAGTCATTATGAATCCCATGTGATTCAGCTTGAATCTCATGGTATTGACTAATGAATCCTAAGTGATTCATTCAGAATTATATTTAAAACACAAGAATTAAAGAATTAAATTTCGTTCTGAACCCCATGGGATTTATAAAGAATCACATGAGATTCATGTTAAATCACATAGGATTCATTATGAATAACATATGGCTATTTTGATGAATCCCATGGGGTTTAGACTTTTCTCATAGCATTACACAACAAAAACGGAATCTCAAGAGATTTACACTTTTCTCATAACAAATTCCATTTACTTACAAATAACCAACATGTTTACACATAGCAAATCCCATTACACAACAAAAAGAGTGTATCAATTACGTATATTTTGTAACATAGTGGTGCGGTTCATTTGAAAAATTACATCTATAAAGAAAAATGCCCACCACTCCCTGCCCCTCATCACTACCACCACCACCACCACTAGCCCATCACCACCACGTTCATGCGCCACCACCACAACAAAATCCACCTCAAACCCATCCCCAAGCGCCAACACACCACCAGCATAACCCCAACCAATATCACCCTCCAAACCTTCCCCAATTAATACCCACTCAAGAAAACCCAACCGCCACCCCGACAGATCGACTATCGACTGACAGCATGTTGATGGCGTTTGATAGATCGGCTATCGATTAACAGATCGGCTATCGATAGATCTATGACGGAACAAAGACGGATCGGCTATCGATTGACAACGGTATTGGGGGGACCTGGTGATATTTCGATGACAGCAGCTATCGATTGACGGTTTCTATTGTGATGAGAGAGAAAATGGATGTGTGTTATATTTAAGAGAGAGAAAGTGAGGTTATAATGAGATGGAATGAGATATTTTTTTCTTACATGAAGGGATGTAGAATTACTAATGTGCCATTGTTTGTAATTTTTGGCTTTCATTTCAGCCATTGGATGAAAAATAGATGGATGGTTGAGATGCTGTAGTTTGTTCTTTAGATATATTTCTTACCAAAACCTTTTAGTTGCCTATAACCGCTCAAAATCCATTTTTCATTCGAATGACTATATTTACTTACGGTAACTCACTAACTCAAACCATTTAGAAACCATAAGTTTTGTATTATAGATATATGTATGTAAGACTTCCTGTGCTACAAAAGTATTTAGTCCAAAACACTTTGTGATTGAGAAAAGAAATGACAACGAACTTGAGAAGATATTGAAAGAATACCATAAATGCCATAACTAAGGATAGCCTTGACCTCTTCAATTGGAGGTTGTCCAGTTGCCTTTTCCTACAATCACAAACAAAACATATATGAAACACACACATAAAAAGTATATGTTTCAACTAATGAAGACAAACTCAGTTACACAGACCGTGTGAATCAATATGTTTCAAACATTGAATGCAACCAAAAGTTCAAAACATATACAGACTACATAATGTCTAAATTATTCGCAGATATTAAAAAATCTATACTAATAGTAACGTTAGTTTCTGCTTATAATTTTGCCTTCGGATTAATAACTAAATGTCTAAATTAATCAACTAAAAATCCACAAAATCAATTTTCAGCCATGAATCGGTCAAAATCATCATCTATCTGTGTATCACAACAACCTCGTAAAGAAAAGACAGAATGAAAAAATCACAAAAATAAATATAAATATAAATTAAATAACAGAAACAAAAATTTTGTATCTTTCTTTAAAAAATGAATCGAAACACAATTAGAATGATTATTATATCAATCTCTACTATGGGATTTAAATCGAAACCCTAGAAAAAACTTCAACAGATGCGATTATAGGATTGAATCGATTGAATAAGATGAATCCATTATAGGATTTACACATTAAAACAGTTGTACGATCGAATCGGATGATGTATCATAGGATTTGTATGTGTGTTTCTAATCGGATGTTACAAAGAATAGGGATGTAGCGTGTGGAGGAACATTGAACTGAATGCGTTGACATTGACTACCGCTTTGAATGTGAAAAACAATCGTAGAGAAGAAGTTTTCTGATTGCTGAAGAGGCGTAGTACTCTACTAAAATATCTATGGCCTAAGCTTTCAGACACGTCACAACATTAATTAGATGACTCCTTTAGAGGATTGTACAAAACTTTCTTTTATTAGATAGTATAGATATAGATATAGATATAGATATAATAAATAAGAATAACACAATGTTGATAACTTATGAAAAACCTGTATCACACTTCTAATAGCACCTCCTTACTGGTCCTAATACTGAAACTGAACTTGGTTACTTATGTTAGGCTTGTTATAATACAAGTGTGAATGTATTTTGAATGGGGTTGTTTCGTGAGGGAGGAAGAGAAAGATTAGAGACACACAACACTTTATTTATTTATTATTACTTGCCTTGAACATAAACTACAAACCACACCATATTTATACTAGAGACACACAACACTTTATTTATTTATTATTACTTGCCTTGAACATATTTAACCACATAAAAACCAATAATAAACTGCTAGTTCAAATTCAAACATATACGTGCTCTTTCTTCATGTTTCAGCTGCCACTTTGACTACTTATTTGAGTTTATCTCAACAGAAACAGCTAACAAACATAATCAGAGACTCAACTGAAACACAATGATCAATCCCCTTAATCAGTGCAACAACGAAACATAAAGAATCTCTCCATTTTTTCACCACAATCCGAGCATACCACCACCTCAGGAATCCCACTACTGATCCAAGGAAGTATAAGTTTATTGCAATGCTGAGGTGTGTGCAATTTTTTCAAGTATTCTTTCAACGCCGGAACAAAACCAATCTTCTGTGCATCTACTTTCCATTTCGTATACTCTTTTAAGCTCGTCAATGCCAAATCAGCATTGGCCCTTGCCATCTCACTCAATCCCTTGCATATCAATGCCCACCCTTGGCCACTCCCATTATAGCTCATCATGCTCATCACCTCCTTCATTATTGTGTCGTTTCCATAGTATTTCCCGGGTTGCATTTTTGAGTACATCATGCTCTCAAGACGGGTCCAATAGTACCAAACTCTAGTGGGATCCGGCCAAGTGTAGCTTAGTTTCTTCTCACTAATTGTTGCACTTATTGTTGCTCTTATTTTTTCACTTATTTTTCTTATTCTTTCTTTTGTTCCACTCTTTCCCACATAAACCATCTGCAGCTGGATATCTGCGGCTTGGGCAATGTTTGCTGCTGATTTTGTAAAATTTCCGATCCAATCTAGGTTATCTCCTCCATACAAACATATGTATTTATCTTCAGCAATATTCTAGCAATGCACATAATTGAAAATAAATTAGTTATTATAGTTACCGTCATCAAGTAAAGTTAATTATTTACTAAGTGGCGTAATTTACCCATTCTGATCGATCTTTGCTGTCAACCAATAACTCAAGTGTCCAACTTTTTTCCTTCCATAATTCATCCTCTTTTATGCTGGTGAAAGGGTAAGCGATATTTTTCCAAATCCAAACCATATGGAGTGCATTTGGTGATTTTACTCTGCCCTGCGGATCTAACACTACTAAAATCGGCTTCTTTTCAAAGTGCCACACTTGCTTAAGGTATCTAATTACTGCTGGTTGTATCAACTCAGGGTGTTGCAGCGTATGCCATTTCATCATTGATCGAAGCTTCTCAAGCTTTTGTTTATGCGAATCATTCCACGTCCTCAGATGGTCCACAACAGGTACCCAGACGACCTCATAGTTATGATCTGACTCTTTCTCACTGTAGATCTCAGTGAGAAATAGAACCTCTTCATGCGAGATGTCAAGGTCTGATATAAGCAGCAATACATTCTTTTTCGATAGCACGTTCACGCTAACCTGTTATAATCATGATAAAATAATTAAATCGATTGATAAGTTAATGGAAAGTAAATTTAAGATCACATAAAAGGTCCAAGGTATATAAATATTAACCATGGCGTTTGTCGAGCAATCAAGAAGTGGGTTGGCACCGAGCAAAGCCTTGAAAATATCCAAGATGTCACGAGGCGCATCAAAGATTTGTACGAGCTTGAGAAAATATGCATCATGTTTCTTGTCCTCTGCAGCAATATCATGTATAAACATTAACGCTTTATTTGAGTTCTTTTAGGATCATTGAAACTACAAATTTTTGAAGACTTGCCTATGAGTTTTTTTAGGTGCTCATGAATGTCGTGAACCTTATCAGCCAACCTCGAAAGTTCCCTTGCCTCCGAGGTGGCTGTCATGTACCTAAATTTAGCATACAGTTAAGTCTTGCTCAAATCTATGACGAAAAATAAAGGTGTCAAGATGTTTCAGAGGTTGGGTAATGGTTTGTATAGTCGAAAACGAGCTTGTTCTCCATTCCAAAGAAGAAATAATTAAGAAAACTTACTCGTAATTCATGCCTAAAAGGCTGGTTAGCTGAGTGGCGCAAGCCACCATACTTTTTATGCACCAGTAAGCTACAGTGGGAATATGAGTCAATGCATTGGGTGCTCTGTCATCCTGAAGATATTGGTAAGGTAGTTTCTTGAGTGCAATGATACACTTGGTCACTTCTAACATAGCCTTAATGAGGACATTGACAGCATTAAACGGAGGATCAACTGATTTGTAAGGTTCTATGATGTTTGGCAATTGTTTGAGCAGCGCTACCGATTTAGCAAGTGGATTGGTGGCTAAAAGTTGAGCCACAAGCCAAAACTCTCCAACGTTGACCGAAAACGCCCCTAATGATATCACCATTTTAGCTTCCCAAGTGTAACCTGAAAGCATGTTCAGGATTGCTATGATTGACGCATCTGCTCCACCCGAGCACTTGCAAGAAAACTGCCAACAGAATTAATAATCAGTGCTTGGCATGTTGTACTTTGTACTTTAGACTTTTGTTTGTATGTTTTTACCAGCTTGTACAGTTACAATAAACTGTATTTTGATTTTTGCATACGTACTAACCTCGCAGGATATTTGATGGATCACATGAGCTAAACCATCTGGGATTCCATCAACATCATCAAAGCCTGTGAAAGCAGCCTTCTCTTCTCCAGCCAATGCATTAACATGCCCATCATGTGTCCCCTGATAAAACATGGTAAGCAAGACAAAACTAGAGATGTTGTTTAATGGGTGGGGTGGATAATGGATCATGAAGGGTGGCCAAAATAGCTATAGTTAGGGGGGTTGACTCGGAACACTTTTTTGTATTACAGAAACTGTTATAGTACAATGATATCTAATGCTTTAAAAATATGGTGATTGAGAGGTTATATGCATAAAAATACGCTTTGGGCAACCTTTAACCTGTTTGAGTTAACTATAACCCAAATCAACCCATTTAAAAATATGTGGGTTAAAATTGTCACCTTTAAAAGATAGTAGTACATAAGCATGTTACACATATAGAATTGTACATACATCGTTGACACCCTCAAAGCTTGCAGGAATAGCATGACGAAGTGTTTCTTCAATGACATGAAGAATAGGCTCCAAATCCATATCTCGACCATCGGGTGAATGGGTAGCCACAGCCTGTTTTATCATTGCTGCTGCTTTGTCATCAGAGGAAGTGAACATTCTGTCCTTCTTAACCAGTTGCTGCTGCTGTGGGTGGCGCTGCATTTTGCGATGTTATTGGACCGTTTTGGTACAAAGCTGAAAAGCTAAAGAGAGAGGAGGTATGTTTGGTGTGGTTTCCTGAATACGCCATATGTTGGCAATTTATAGTGATGAAAGGATGGGGGATAGTTTACTGGATCAAGTACCTACTTGCATGTGGTAGTTAGAGCATAAGGTATGGATGCAATTCACACGCCAAATGCACCTTAAAATTACCAATGGCTAGCCAAATGCCATACCGTCACTTGTGCTATTCGTGAGCCAAAAGTATTTGAGCTAGTGAAATGGCTCAAGCCTTTTTTTTTTTTTTTTTGGCTAATAACCTATTAAAGCATCATACTTGTCACAAATGTCAGTTCGACGTAGCGAACAAAAAAATAGCTCTTCTAGACATTAAACTTGACATGTTTGTCTTGAATTGAGTAATAAAGATAAAATACAAAATTGTGATGACCATTTTACCCTTGAATTTATAAAAATTGCATTCTTTGTCCCCTAAACCCTAAACCCTAAACCCTAAATAAATAACCCAATTAATCTTTTTAACTCATTCTTACACACACACACACACAACTAACCCCGTAACCCTACATCCCCCTCCTCTCTTCTTCTCTGGTAGCCGCCATCTAACCGGACACCATGATTCCGGCGCCGCCACCCTCTATACTCCTCCACTGGCGTCTCCTTCGGTTCTTGGTTTAAAGGTAATAACAATGACCAATCTTGATTGAATCATAACTGTGCTATAAAAAGATTGGCTTGCAGTCAAAGGCTTTATTGTATGATTAAGATTCATGTTATATTCTTGTATGTGAAGTAGATCCTACATATGCCATTACTAAAGTTTGTGTGATTATTAATCCTAAAACTCTATTTAGGGTCAAACATCTAAATGGTTGACTTTAACATTGCACAATCCTAACCCTTGTATTGATGATTGGGTTGGAGTATTCTCGCCTGCTTTTATTTTTGTCAATTAAAATGATTTGATGACCTCTTTTATTTTTTCAAATAAAAATCTAACACCCCTTGTATGTGGAATTAGTGGTGATAAAGACCTTAGCTTTTTGGGTTTCTTTGTGATCAAGTAGAGATATGTTAGCTAATATGACGAGTTGATGACCCCTTTTATTTTTTTTCACAATGTCTAGTAAGATAAGGTCAAATGAATGACGTGATAACATATGTTTGAACTGGATATTTTGGTTTTATAAGATGATTGAGTGCTTCCAATAATGGGGCAATTGTTGGACCCATCAAAGCATAGTTGATTGGTGATTGGATGGTTGATTTTGATCAACTCTTTAGTTGTTCTCATAGCTTCTTTTTATAGGTTCTGTTTGGAGCTGCTTGTACTGCTATGTGATTGTGAATGCTCAATAGGAACGCTTAACCTTGTAGTATCCCTATTAAAATGTGGACAGCCTCATAAGAAATATAGTTTTGGACTTTTGGCTTAGATTTGGCTATTTTTGGTAGTGTTAGAAAGGCTAGTAGCTGTAGTCTTTTGACATCGTATATATGATTCTTAATCCATCTTGAAGCGACATATATGCTATGAGGTTATTTTTTGCTCATTTTTTGTAGTAGACTGCATTTTTGGGCATGCCTTTGTTAATAGGATAACACCTGTCTGGTATCTTCTTTTTTGGGCATGTGAATGTCGTTTGAAGTCGAGAAATAATTTGGGTTTAATAGTATAACACCTGTTTGGTATCTTCTTTTTGCGTTTATATGTTCACACATATGTTTTGCACCGGTGTCTTTATATATAAAGACGTGCCTGTGATGTGTATTGTAGATGAATATTGAAGTGACCCAAACACAAGTTATAGTCTAAAAAAGTGACACTTTCTATTTAACACTATTCACTATTATAAATGCATTTATTTATTTCATTTCCCCATGAGTTTCTTTCTGTGGGACGTTTTTAGTATCTTTGATATTGAAATTTTCCTAAAAATCTGTTTTATATATGCAAGTGATCTGATTGAACTGATATGTATATATATTTTTTTTTCCAGATTGGCAAGGATGGGGAGATTGAACGGCTGTCACTAAAAGCTTCAGAGCTCAAAAAATCCAAAAGTCAATTGCTTCATTTAATTGAGCACAAGGATTTAGAGATTAATGAGAAGAATTCCAGCATCAAGTCGTATCTTGACAAGATTGTCGCTTTGACCGACACCGCTTACGCTAAAGAGTCGTAACAATGAACTTGAGGTGAGCATTCACGTGTTCACGCTTCTCGGCTCGATTGTCTCAAGAGAGGAGTTAGTTGAGAGACACAACCTTTGGCTTAATGATGAGTTGACTTCCAAAGTCACGCCTTTTTGGGTGAGGAAGGTACATAATGAATTGGAAGTCGACATGTCTTCAAAGCTTGCAGACCTAGAGAGAACGTACAATGATACGTCTAGCTCGTTTAAGTGGAAGGATGATAAAGTCGAAGAGCTTGAGTCAAAGCTAGAAGCTTTACAGAATGAATTCGGTTCCTCTAAAGATGCGGTTTCGCAAGAGGAGCGATTGTCTTCTCGAGTCATCACTGTAAACAAACTTGTTGAACTTTATAAGGAGAATTCGATGAGTGGTCCAAAAGGCAGGAGAGCTTGAAGGTGTTATTAAAGCTCTGGAGACACATGCAAGTCAAGTTGAAAAAGATTATAAAGAGCGACTTGATAAGGAAACATCCACCATAATCGAATTTGAAAAAGAGGTTTCACGTTTGAAAGAGAAACTCGAGAAATGCGAATCCCGAACATGATTTGTGTAAATGATTGTTCAAGTTTCTGATTAGTTACTTTTGACTTTGACTTAATTTAGGTGAGTCCGACACTGGCAGCAGCAAAGCACTTAGACAATCGTGAAGGTGTGTTACTTTCATAACCAGACAAAGCAAATTGGCTAAGTAATAGAGCTGCAGCAGTTCCTTTGATTTGTTCGATGTTATTTTTGTTTGTAAATGGTTGATTTCATTAGTGGATCTTAGTATTATGATGACAATGCCGGTTTTGTTGTTGATGATTACGGTTATTGAGTATTAAAATTATGTGTTTTGTAAACTTCGGTTGATTTTAATGAGATTGAGTATTGTCCCGCTGCAGATACTGAGCTTAACAGTTGATTTTAATGAAATTGAGATTGATGTTTAATGGATTTGGGACATGGGTTTTAATGACATAGTCGAAGAAAGAGGTTTGTCATTGAAAGAGAAGCGGGACGATGGACGCAATTTTTTCAAACGACAGGGACTATTTTTGTAATTTAGCCTATGGACGATGCATGCAATTTTCGCAAACCCACAGGGACCATTTATGTAATTTGGAAGGGTAAAATGGTCATAATACTCAATTGAAGACAAACATGTCAAGTTTAATCTCTAGAAGAGCTATTTTTTTTGTTCGCTACGTCGAACTGACATTTGTGACAAGTATGATGCTTTAATAGGTTATTAGCCCCTTTTTTGTGTATTGTGAGTGAGTGAGTATTTTTAGTGGGGTATTTTTTGGGACCCAATAACATGTTAGTGGTGTGTTATGAGGGAGGATGTTTTAGTTACTGGCGTCTTATTGGGAGGTGTATGATATGGCGCTGAGATGACATACCAATAACGTGTTAACGGTTCCTCTCATTCATAGTTAATTAAAGTTCAAATAAGAAATGTGGTAGTTAGAGTTAATTAAAGTTCAAATAAATAAGAAATAAGAAGAATAATAAAAATAAGAAAGTTGAAAAGTAACTACAATCACACATTTCGGATACATTTACAAGTACAAAAATGAGTGCATCTTTCTTCAAATTTTCTCTTCATATTTGAAATGTGTGGCTAGAATTACCTTTCACCCTAAATTACTAGCACTACCCCCTACAAATTTTTATTATTTTTTATTTACATAATTGTTTTTTAAACATAAAAGCTGCAAATAAAAATTAACAAAAATATAAAATTTAATAAGTTAAAAGAAGTAAAATACAAAAAAAAAAAAAAAAAAAAAAAAAAAAAGTCACGGTTTGATGTTACGTCATCAATTTTTTACTATGATGAGACGTGATGTATTCACCACCACCACCATTATTATTATTATTATTATTATTATTATTATTATTATTATTATTATTATTATTATTATTATTCATGCTATTACATTATTTTATTATTATAAAAATTTACCTAAAGTTAGATGGAAGTCTAGAAACAAGTGTTCACACACCTTTTTATTACAAAAACTCATTATATGAAAGATAAATGCATCACCCTTAGCATTATTAGAGTGCCTAATAGAAATAGACTTAATACGTGAAAGTGTGTCCAAAGCATCCATATCAAATTCCTCAAACGTAGAGAAAGCAAATGGTATGATCGTGTATCTGTTGTCCTCACATTTGGACGCGTCATTATTATCATTGTTATTATGGTCATTATTATCGTGGTTGTTACTGTTATTGTTACTGCTATTGTTACGTTACTATTAGTATTACTGTTACTATCTATACTATTTATAAAAAAAACCCAACTTTTCATAAAAGTGAAAAGTGAAAACGTTAAAATGGAACGTTGATGGGTACGAAAACTATTGAAGGAAACACGACAATTACCTTATATATATAGAAAAAGCTAAAATGAGAAAAGTGAAAAGGATTTCTAGCCACATATCTATATCTATATCTATACTATTTATAATGCAAAAATGGTGAATCTTGAAAATGAAAAACTTAATTTGGTCAAACATGAAAAAGGAACACACTTGAAAGCTTGTGTCATCTCGAGAGTATTAATTGACTTTCAAACTAATTTAAGGAACATCTATTTGTGCCTTTTTTCACTTAAAATTTGAATGTGTTCTATTTGTAAATTAAAAATATTATAGTCTTTGAAATGAGTTATAAAACATGAAAAAACTGAGCTAAAGTTTGAAAATTTGATTCGAACCAGGTTTCAAAACATTATGTTTAATCCTCAAATCCTCAAACTTTTATTATTTTCTCATATAATTTATAGACTTTTTTTTTTATCATTACAATTATCTGGCGCTATAAAAACTCGTTGCTATACACCGGTACTCGTACAGTATTTAATATTAGCAAATCAACTCTGAAATAGATATTGTTACATGTTATCGTAATTTGGGAAGGTTCACATAAATGGGCGAGTACCCGCGTCTGGCGGCAGCGGTTCCTAGCGGCAGACAATTAACGATTTGCGATATTGAGGTAACTGTTTCATATAACATTAAAAATAGAACGTCAAAAGATCAAAATAGTTGCAAACTGTTGTAACATGTGACAATTCAACTGTAGCAAAAATTCTTAACGTGTATCAAACGACATACAAAATATTTAGTGAGACTGAATAAGAAAACTATAAACCCGACCAATTACTCGAGTCGCAACAGTTGGCGTCAGAATTTCTTCCTCTTCTTCATTATCATCGTCATCACTTGAGATGACAATGATGTCATCCCAATTCCATTTTATCAAGTTAGGATTGTAAAACGAAGGATGTGGACGATTAACCGCAGAAATAGATCTCGATGAGACCTGATTCACCAGTTTGTATCGGTTTCAATGGGTCCTCTCTGGTTCGTTTTCGGATGGCTTTAATTGGTTAGCCGAACCGGTGAAGACACCGGTTCCTGGTTGAACATGTTGATCCGGTCCAGTCCGGTTTTCAAAACTATATATAACATCAACTTGTTAGCTTGTATGAAGTTTTGTGTGTTTTATTAATTTGTATAATGTGTATAATAACATGTACTTTTCATTTTAGGGTGTTTTAAAAATATCATTAATTAGTGTGTTTTATTATTTTATATTTTGGATTATGTTGTAGCTTTTTTAAATTGTACGTTATAAATTTTTATTGTACTTTTTAGTAAAAGGTGTTTTAATTGGTTGTTTTTAATTTGATAGATGTGTTTTTAATTAGTTGTACAATGTGAATATATTATTGTACTTTTAAGTAATAGGTGTTTTAATAAGAATATTAATTACACTATGCATTTCTCTCTCATTTGACTGATTTCAACAATTCAATTTTTAAACTTTTCAACATTGACCATTTTTCTATTATATGTAGTATAGATATAGGATAAAGATCAAATAAAAAGACAAATATCCGTAAAAAGATAAAAATACTTTTTTTTTTCAAAAAAAGTTCTCGAAAAATTTCCAAAATTTTTCACAAGATCGGGTATGATTGTGCATGCAAAAGTGTGAAAAACTTTTTTCTAAAAGATGATATTTTTCCCTAAAAAATTATGAAAAAATACGTTTGCGCATTAAATCGTTTTTTTGTGCATCAAAAATTGCGCATCTAACTAAAACAAGTTGAAAATTTTGTGCATTAAAATTTTTTTGCGGATCAAAATTCGTTTTTTTTTTGCATTAATAAAAGCGATATCAAAACAAAAATTAAAAAAAAAAAAAAAAAAAAAAAAAAAAAATATCACAAAAGTTTTATGCACCAACATCCCCGGTCTTGTGGAATTTTTTAGAATTTTTGAGAATTTTAAAAATAAAAATCTTTTATTTTTTTACGGATATTTGTTTTTTATTTTAACTTTACCCTATATATAATTACTAGTTATACTTATGGTCTACCCTAACGCACTAACGGACAAAGGTACACGGTGGGTGTGTAGTGTAGTATTCGATAAAACCGAGGTCGTCCCAAGAGTTATGTGTGTTGGATCAATACTAAGTCTAGGTGTTACAAATTTTAATATGATTTCGATAGGGAATTAACTAATTAACTACTAAAGAAAATAATGGCAAAGGTGTGATCAATAGAGGAGAGTGGTGTTAACCTAGTTATTCATCCTAGCTAGTAATGTCTACGTCTAATTACTTCCAATTACTTGAGTGGGGTCAAAGTCGAGAGGACAACATTTGGTCAATTCGCCTAACCTATCGAAAAAGATGTCACCACTAGAGAGTCATTTATCCTCATAAATCCGATTGTTCCCGGTCCCGTAAGCGAGTCATTAAGTTTCGCTACATGCTAGACTTATAATAGTGAGTGCCGGCGTTAGCAACAAACACTCACCCCTAATTCTTAAGTTCATCCAAACGGTAGGTGATCGGTTGGTCAAATCGCACAAGTAGAAAGGGTCGTCAGGTTGGTCATATCTTACCCTTTCCGTCTTAGTCCTCTCACCCAAGGTCATTGGTCATATCTCCTAGGCAATTGGCCTCTACCGCCATTCAAAACTACCGAAACAAGGGTAGCTACCAATAAACTATGCATGCATACACTTAGAAATAATTATATGGAAGTAAAGTAAACGCAGACAAAACAATTAAGGAATCATAACTAGGCCAGCACCAAGAGGTGCTTAGCCGCTTATATTAATCATAACAGTCAATTCAATGTTTAAATGTACGAAATACATGAATCGAAAGTAAAGAAAAGATAAAAAGCTAATGCTTATCGTAGGGGAGTGATTTCTTCCTTGGAGATAGCTCCGTATGCTCCTCTAGACCTGCCTTAGGCTTCTTCCCACATTCTTTGGTTGTGGTGTGTGAAATGGGATGCTTTGAAATGCTGGAAATCGTGCGGTATTTATAGGCCAGTCTTGGTTACGGCGTAACTATAAAATGAGTTATGCCGTAATCCTCTATTCCTTCATAAACTGCACTAGATCTGCTGGTTACGGCGTAACCTTAGAATGGGTTACGCATATTCTTCAATAATCTTGGTTACGCCGTAGTTTGATGCATGAGTTATGGCGTAATTATCAGCGGCGCGGAACCTCATTTGACCTAATATGGTTACGTCGTAATCTTAGGGAATAATTACGCCTTAATCTTCTGATAAGTTGGTTTTCTGGGTCACGCTTTAGTTACGGCGTAATGTGAGAAATGAGTTACGCCGTAACTTCTTCAAAGTAAGCATACTATGATAAATCTTCAGTAAACTCTCCATTTCCGCGTTTCTTTAGCTTCAATGCTCGTAATTTACCTGAAAGTGGAATATAATGGAAAAAAAGCGTAAATCCATATAAATGATATAAATTACAAGCATTATCGGAGGAAATTGACACTTAATATTCAGGATAATTTGATGTTATCAAATATCCCCCCACTTGAACTCTACTTGCCCTAAAGTAGACCTTATTAGATAGATTCATAAAAAGATATCTCCCATTACTTGAAAAAAATAAGTTTACAAATCCCTTATGCTAGAATAAAACAAAACAGAACACCTCACGAAATGGGAACGAAACACTCAAATCTCTCAACTATTCTAAGTGTCAATTTCGGGGTGATCACCCAATTGCACATTCATAGCATGTATTCTATCATAAGCTTGGAGGTTACACAAATCTCCACCACTAGAGTTAAGGGCTAAACAGTTTTCGAAGACAATATGAGTAGACACGACAAAGGTTAAGGGTGACTCGTCATTACTAACATGTCACGGCGAAATGGATAAAATTAATGATACATGACCAAATCCATGGCCAAGACACCAAAGATTGCTCGCTGCATCACCTAGACAGGCTTCATGACTATAGGGTAGTCTAAATCAAGCGGGTAGTCTAAATCTATAACCAAGTCATCACCACTTACCATCCGCCCAAAGTTCAAGCTTCGAAGTCAAGAAACCGGATCATGTAATACTAAGTAGATGTGTCATTAGAGGACATCATGATGGCCACACTACCTTTTCTTCAACTGTTGGCGTAATTACAAACTCCAATCTTCAAATCGACCGAGGTAGCCTCCTCGATACTAAATCTATAAAAGCTCATAACATAGTGCTTATAACATTGCACTTTACAATAAACCGAATAACATAATCATATATATATATATATATATATATATATATATATATATATATATATATATATATATATATATATATATATATATCCTTTTTTAATCATAAACATAATAACTAAACATAACATCCCCACTTGAGATAAAAATGGGAATTCGTGGGGTCTTCAATGATCTTTAAGGATATGTCATCGACGAAAGCGTGATTCCCGGACCTTTCCACTTGAACCTTGAACTTAGGCAAATGATGATTTCCCAATCACAAATAAAGACTACATGGTAGGTTATGGTGTATAGGTGTATCGAAATAATATATTGGGTTAACAAAATAAAAGGAATGCCTCAGATCGGTGTATCTAGTGGTATCTTGCACTAAAGGTGAGTGCAACAAAAGGGTTTCACATGGGGGTCGAGATGTCAAGGTGACTAATCGATAAACACACAATGGTAGGCTATTTGGGTGATAATCCTATAATATTGCCTTCTTAAACTGAAAAGTCCAAATACATCGAGCTAACTCAACATACCTCATCTATGGTCTCGAAATGATGCAAAGACCAAGTTCTAAAGTTTACAAGCTACCGGCACACTCATAATTTGGTGGATTTGGGGTAAACATTGGGAAATGGATAAGGCTAATCTCACCATATAATATCAAGGGTTGTATGTGCTCGGCTAATGTCTAATCTAGTTAGGTTAAGAAAAACATGTCAAAATTTTAAAAATGGCATAATTTTTCAAAATAAACTAGAAAAACGAGGGCAAAATAAAGTTCAAGAGACAATTCTACTCCCGTCCCCCCACTTGAATTGTACAAAGTCCCTTTTGTACTAAGCGTTAAATAATGGTGAAGAGAAAAGTAGAATTAGAGCGAGAACTTCCCGGAAATTTGCTCCAAAAAGAAAGAAGGCCCACGAAAAAGAGTCATGCCTTTGTATAAGCATCCATGAGTAAAATTCAATCCCTGAAATCACACTACTGACAAGCAGAATTCTAAAAAAGAAAAATGAAAAATAAACCTAACTCACTTTCGTAGGAATCACGGTTGCATTTAGCATATGCAACAATCCTTTTAAACCACTTGGTGTCCCAAGTGGACGAGTGAAGTCTCGTGAGGGTTTACAGGAAACACACCCACAAAGTTCATTTAAAATACTAATACAAGGTTATTGTGTTTAAATGAAAGTAGTAGTGCAGAAGAGAGTTACGTCGTAACTCTTATAAGGAGTTACGCCGTAACAGGCAAAACCTGGCATATACTGCAAAGCGTGTGGCTACGACGTAACCACTGGGATGGTATTACGCCGTAAATGGTAATGCTTCAAGTTCTCACGCAAAAGGGTCACATTACGGCGAATAACTAAGATGAGTTACGCCGTAACTATAGTCGATCGGGATCGTCGCAGCAGACAATCCTCTTCATTTCTCGCAAAATTATTAGAAATACAAAACCCAATAGAAATGGAAATAAAACAAAAGAAAGGGATAATTCGGGTTGTCTCCCGAAAGAGCACTTTTCTTTATTTATGAGTCTTTAAGTTAGACTCAGAGCCACGGGGCTTTATGGTGGCCTTTGGACTTGGCCGACTTCCTCCATGTACTTCATCAAGTTATTCCTGATCCAAGAGACATTGGTAGCAGTGCGGAGGTATTCTTTGATCCTCATTTTCTGAAACTTGCAGAATTTTTCGTCCGGGCCCAAATGATACCTGGTGAATTCAAATCTTTCGGCAAAAATTGGTGGTGGTTTTTTATATTGGATCCCAAGGAGCTTGCACCTCCTTTGCTCATACTCCTCATCTTCTAGGTCAGTTATCCTTGTTATACATCATGGCTCCTGGTGATCTATGATTCCATTTAAGGAGTATCTGCATGATTGGCGTTAAGGAGTATATGTACAAGTATGTAAAGGAACCTGGACCCAAGGTAGTATTTGGTGATAACTCATCATGTCCCATTGAAGGTTATGATTCAGTATACTACAATGGAATAGTTTTCTCTAGAATAGCTTATGTCAATGGTCTAAAATACAATCTCATCAGTGTGAGTCAACTCTGTGATGCTAAGTACACTGTGCAATTCAATGACAAACAAGCCACCATTTTCAATGCCTACAAAGAAGTTGTTTTGATTGCTCTAGAGAACAGATGATGTTTATGCCTTGACATGTCAACACTCTCAAGATGGAACTTGTCTTTGCCAAAGCCATCGAAACCGCCAACCGGCCGTGTGATAATGCTACACGCGCGCTCGGGGTCAAAGGAACTTCCTTTTGGTCGAACAAGTTTTTCAACACCCTAGGCAGTGAACCTAATCGTTGTAGTGTAGTATTAGGTGTAAGCCACGGGTATTGATATCGCTCTCTGGGAATAGGAATGCTAGTAAGAAGTTACTACGCTAAGGTTGGGGTTGAGAAAGATTATTTTTATCTTTTTATGTTTTAGGAAATGGAAAAGGTACGAATCTCGTGGTTTGATTGGGGTTGGTATTTCTACCGATTACTCTACTTATCTATTCTAATTAACTAAGCTAAGGTGAGGATATTCTATGTCTATTGTTGTGTGCTCGTATGATAGTTAAAGATGTGTTTACCTAGATGCTACTACTCCTAGTTATCTCCTATTGATGGTTGAATTGCCACGTCCTTATTCTTAACGTTGTGTTTTCTAAGGTTGTAAGGTGTGCATTCCCTAACTCTTTGAATTCACCTTTAAGTGTAGTAAACGAAATCCACTAAGTCATTCATAAACTAACTTTGAGGTTATCTTTGGGTTTAGTAAACAAAATCCACTAAGTCATTCATAAACTATCAAAGATTTATCAAGTGTTAAACACAACGATAGCCTAGTCGCACTCCTAAGCCAATTACAATTAAGATAAGAGACAACCTAACAATAATTAACAACTAGGTTTCATATATCTAATCAAACATACAAGTAATTCAGCCGGACATGGTAAACATGTAAGCATACACACAATCAATCAAACATAGGATTGACATAATGATAAATTGAATATATGAATTAAGATATAATCAACAAACCATTACAAGATGTTTTTGGAGTGATTGAAACCTTCAAAGTTGCTGGAAAAATACCTATCTAATCCCTGGAATCGGAGTTAGGGTTTAGAGCCTACAAAAAGTGAAGTTATAATATTCTATTTATAGGCAGATTTTCTGTCGACAAAGGGTGACGGCGTCACACCTAAAGAGTGATGGTGTCATGACCATTTTTTACCAAACTGTAGATTTTCTCGCTCGTCGCGTGGGCTTTTGAATCACCTAAACCGAGTTCGTATGCAAAAGTTATGGCCAAAACAAGACGCCTACTTGGCAAGACATGTTGCGACCATGACGGCGCCACCTTATGGTTGTGATGCCGTCGGCTTCATCTTCCGACGCCTGGGATCAAATCTAGGTCGTCCGAGTTGTGACGACCTACTCTTTAAAGCCCCGACGTCACTTGTAAGTAAGCAATTTCACTACGAGTCATTAAAATGCTCTCTACGGCGTCAGTAATATAACACCCGACGCCGTCCCCTTGTATTTCAAAGCTTGAGTGTCTCGATTCTTGACTTTGGCCATTTTCTTCAGATATCCGCGCTTTTCGTCCAAATAAGTGCCATTCCAAAGAATTTGCCTTCAAGAGACCTAAAAGTGAAAAGGAACGATATTAAGTTATAACGGATACAAAAGTGATCAAATAAGGGCTTAAACGACCCCTCAAAAAGGTACATTTTAAAACCTTATCACTGTGGCACAAGAGACTCTCACACTTAAATTTCATAAACATCAACAACTTAGCAAAACAAAATAAAGTCCTTGGTTTACCATCACTGGTTTTTGCAAAAGATAAACCATGCTCTGCTTGTGAAAAAGGCAAACACCATAGCACATCTTTCAAAACCAAACAAAATTTCTCCATCAAAAGCTGCCTTCACCTCCTGCATATCAATCTATTTGGACCTGTCAGTCCCAGATCAATCCAACATGAGAACTATACACTTGTCATTGTTGATGAGTTTTCAAGATACACTTGGGTATACTTTCTTTCTAAAAAGAGTCAGGCAACTGATACAATAATGTCATTCATCAGGAAGATTGAAAACCAGAATGACATTACCATTAAACAAATCAGAATTGACAATGGTACTGAGTTCAAAAATCAAGAGCTTGAAAATTTCTGTGATAAAAAGGGAATCTCCCAAAACTTTTCATCTCCTTACACCCCTGAACAAAATGGGATTGATGAAAGTAAAAACAGAACTCTCATTGAGGCTGATAGAACTTTGTTAAATGGCCCAGCCCTCTCAAAACATTTCTAGACTAAAGCACTCAAAACAGCGTGTTACACTCAAAACAGTTCAATCATTGTCAAAAGACATAACAAAGCCCCATATGAGATATTCAAAGGTAGACTTCCTGATATCATCTGCTTTATGTGTTTAGATGTCCTGTGTTCATTCACAATCACAAGGATCATCTAGGAAAGTTGATGCAAACGCTGATGATGGATACTTTCTAGGTTACTCACTGATCTCTAAAGCCTCTAGGGTTTTTAACACAATGAGACAACAAGTTGAGGAAACCTTTCATGTCACCTTTGATGAGAGTTCAGAAAGCATCAAGTTCACAAATGCCTTAGTGGCGGAAATAGGAATTGATAACTCATCAAGATATCCTCCTGATGAGTACAACACTGAAATCAACTCATCATACCAAATTGAAGCTGACATTGCATATTATGTCTTACCTCAAAACCTTCCCCAACCAACTATCAGAGAATTCATTGAAAATCAATCAGTCCCTACTGGGATAGGTAGTACTGAACAAAATGTTCAGGAACCGGTGATTCAAGAACCTCAACATGAACAAGACATCTCAACAGATGATCTTAATGATTTTGTGGCTCCTGTACCTGAACTCACTCCTGAGTCTCCGGTGACCACTTCAAGCTCAGATCCTAAACCACAAAGTAAGTGGACAAAATCTCAGGACATTGAGCTTGTAAACATCATTGGTGAATCCACTGAGGGCATGATTACAAGAAGCATGGCTGCTAAACTAACTGCAGCTTCAGCCAATGAATGTCTATATGCGATGTCCCATCCGAAATAGACCTAAAAGTGTCACCGAGGCTCTAAAACACCCAAGCCGGGTTCAGCTATGCAGAAGAACTTCAACAGCTTGATAAAAACAAGGTCATGACCTTGATCAAATGTCCTCGGATGTCATTGTCATAGGAATGAAGTGGGTTTTCGAAAGAAGACGATGAAAACGGCATCGTCATTAAAAACAAAGCCGTGCTTGTAGCTAAAGGTTATAGTCAACAAGAAGGCATTGATTATGATGAGACATTTGCTCTGTTGCAAGAATGAAAGCCATCGGAATCTTCCTTGCATATGCTACATACATGAACTTCAAGGTTTACCAAATGGATGTAAAAGTGCATTCTGAATGGTGAACTCAAGGAAGATGTGTATGTTCAAGAACCTCCGGCTTTGAGAGTAGTGAATTTCATGAGTATGTCTCGCAAGCTTGACAAAGCCCTTTATGGACTAAAACAAGCTCCCGAGCATGGTATGAAACTCTCTCCTTTCCTAATACAAAACAAGTTTGTAAGAGGAAAGATAGACAAGACATTGTTTATCTACATGACAAAATAAGATGTGATAATCGGGTCTAAGTATATGTTGATGACATCATTTTGGCTCAACAAACTACACTTTTATAAACAGTTTGGAAAATGATGACAAAGAAGTTTGAAATGAGCATGATGGGTGAACTCACATACTTCCTTGGACTACAAAATCGTGCAAACCGATAAAGTAATCTCCATCACCAAGAGAAATACACCGTAAATCTCTTGAAGAAATATGATATATCCGATTGCTCGCTGAAGACACCAATGGTCCCTCCTAACAACCTTGGACCCGATCTCACCGGCAAATCGCTTAATCAAACCCATTTCGGGTGATTGTTGGCTCACCGATGTATCTCATCGCCTGCACTGACATACAATTCTCATCCGCTAATAGCAAGATATCACCCAATCCCAAAGAATCCCATCTCACCGCAGCCAAAAGAATACTAAGATACCGAAAGGAACTTCAAGCCTTGACTCTATTATCCAAAGTGCTCGTGGTTTGACCTCAAAGGATATTCGATTCGATTATGCCGGTGCTACATGGATGTAAAAAGTACCTCGTGGTCCTATCAATTTCTTGGAGGAAAACCGGTTTGTTGCAGTGCTAAAAGCAACAATCAATATGTCTTCGACTAAAGTCGAGTATGTTGTTGCTATAGGATGCTATGCCAATGTATTACGTAAGAAAAGTCAACTCAGCTGACTATGACATCCACTACAAAATGGCACCCACCTTCCGTGACAACACCAATGCCATTGCAATCTCCAACAACTCGTCCTTCACTGTAGAACCAAACACATTGATATTATATATCATTTTATCGGGGACCACATAATGAAATGAGACATAGAGCTTCATTTCATCCCTCTGAATATCAACTTGCCGATATCTTCACCAAACCCTTAGATGAACCTACCTTCGTGGAGACTCGAAGCTAAATTGGGAATGCTAGACATTGAAAGTGAGCAACCGAAAACCAATCCCAATCTCAAGAAGTTTTTCTCTCAAATATTATCCTCCCCGAACAAAACCCCAATAACAACCCTCTCATCGAATGAGCAAGACTCATTCACGGACCCTGACTCTAGATATTGAGCATTGAATGAGTAACTAAATGCACCAAGTATTAGTTACTTAAATTTCCTAGGTTGGTAAACACACCAATTTAATATAGGAATATATGTCTCTTTATCTTACCGCTGTGGGTCCTCAAAACCATACCTCATCCCACTTGGCATTAAATGCTCTTCTCACATGAAATATCTTATGGATATTTTATTATCGAGAATGCACTTTTACATGCACTACAACTGCTCCTTGAAAATAGGGATTTATCAGGTAGTAGAGTAGTGGCATTAAATGTGTAAATTAAACGCTTTTCAAAATATGACTTTACAAATCCACATTTATGCATAAACCACCCTCTCATCACTCTATAAATACCCTCACAAAATCATTAAAACACACACAAACTTTTTCTCGAACTAAACGTTGTCAAAATCCTTTCTCAAACCCGTAAAAACTTGAGTGTTCTTCAAAATCATCAACATGTTTTTACAAGAAAATCTTCTTTAACAAATATACAAAAGATTCTTCATCATAACCAAAAGAGACTCAAAACACTTTGATTGTTCTTGTCAAGAATATTTTTTCAAAACCCTAAAAAATCTTTCAATGGATATGACAATAACACGGTCTCTTCATTTTGCACCACAAAGGTAGGAGATCTAAGTAATGTTAAATTTAAAACTAACAACGTTATAGGCAATTTTGAATACCCTCCAAATGTCCCACCTATAAGGACATAATGAAGTTTTATTCAACCGCCCACCGAAAAGGCCTTTACCGGTCCCCTTCAATTATGTACCAAAACCTCCTTAGGAGTTTTGGTCTACAAGAAGGGCCTATGAGCCGACACCCTCTACTAATGAGACAGACCTACAACCACTCATGGAGTATCTCATTAAGTTCATTTTTTAACGAGAACAACAACCACCCCGATTATAAAACTTTTGTACTTTAATGTGGTTGACTACAACTCATGAGTCTATGTTGCCCATCCCGAACCCTCCATGCTTAGGATGGGTTAAAAATAATTTTGATCCAAATTTTGGACAAAACCCCACCACCAAGAACTCATTTCGGGCTTGGAAGATCCTGTCACATTTGTGATTCGTGTTCTCGGTGGAACCACTCATCCATCGAACAAGTTAATTCTATTCGCTTGATGATGGCTAATTGCTTGATGAATGGGGTCACTGTCGACATAGGGAGATCATTTACGGTGATCTCATAACTGCTAATGAGCAAAACTAGGGTGAAATACATTTCGCACCCTAGGTTTGTCTCATGTGCTTTACAAGTGTTACTTGGTTGCAATTACCTTAAGGAATACAAATACACCGCTTTACCGTATCCCGAGTCCATCAAGTTTTCAAAAGACCCATCCCAAGTCATCGAAATTGTATTAACGGAGCACATGATTGCTATAACAATCGGAGGGACTCAAGGTCTCCAAACCCCGCTCCTAAAAGAGAAAGGGAAGTCTTAGACTGGGACTAAGACCAAGCCCAAGTCTCGTGGCCCCGAGGCTTCGGAACACACCTAAAAGGCAAAGAAAGCCCTGCATCGATATGCCACCCACTAGTGACCAATCAACATCCACCCCGTGACAACGAAGAACACCGATACATCACGCGGCTGCCTTGGTCCCAACTACTACTCCCAAGATCCGTAGGAAACATACAACCCACCGGTGGGGAGAGCCCTCCACAACGCCCAAGTAGGACATTCAAAATCATCGCTTTGTCCGAGGGCCAACCGAATGGTCCCAAAGACTCGGGAAACAAACAACCCATCGATAGGGATATCACCGCCATCGCTGAGGATGGCACTGAACACCCACCGCTGCTTGAAGAAGCACCGAGGGACAAAGACCCGAGGATCGAACCAACCCACGATACGGAACTCATCACTAATCCTGACTCCAGTGAAGGCGTTGGGAAAAACCAATCAGTGTCTAAGGGGTCAAAGGGGGACAAAGACTCAAAGGGATTAATACCACCCGCTAATATGGAATCCATCACCACCACTGGTTTACTGAAAGTTGCTAAGGTCAATGAAATACTTTTCTCTGATGAAGAATTAGCTGACAGTGAAGATGAAATTCTATCAGCAGGAGAAGAAGTGGACGTCGATGTTCAAACTGAGCAAGAACATCAGCCTGGTCCACAAGAGTCTAAAGATTCACCATTCCAGCCTGAAGATAATGACTCTGAAACTTCTTCCTCATCTAGTTCTGATGAATTCAAACGGTTTGACAACGTTCTTCCACTGACAGAGAGGCAACTAGTTATGTGGATCACTAAAGCTTCAAGGAAGCTATACTCTGGGGTTACTGAAACATTATGGGATCAACACACTAAAGCTGCTGCCAGCTATGCTGATCTATAGTCTGATGTGCTCACATTCAATGCCAACACTGATGAACAAAGGGATCTCATGTACCAGCATCTTCATAGGTTGGATGAAAACCTGGTTAAATTTCTCAAGCATCTTCAGACTTGTAGTGTTACAATAGATGAAATCAGGGATGTTGTCAAAGAAGACCCATCACTCAACTCTAAAGTGCTGGAGGCTACTGAGGCTTACTTGAAGAATTCCTCGACCTCACTAAACTAATCACCATGCTAAAATCGCCAATGTTCGTGGTCTTGCCTCGATTCGGTCTCTTCAGCCACACTAGGTTCTCTCGGATGCTCGGTGACTACTTTGGCTAAGGCATCATCTTCAATGGCTTGGAATTTTGGGCCTAGGATGACTGCTTTGAAATTATCTCAGTCTAATCTGGAGAAAAGGTCACTAGTCTTCAGCAGATACTACCGACATCAAGGCTATGGTTACTTAAATTTATCAAGCCTTTAAAGGTCAAGCCACCCAACTCCCCCAAAGGTCCGGGCAACTCTTATTCTCACCGATGTTACGTCAATAGTTGATGGGAGAAGACCATCAAGAGACTTCCTCTCACACCGAGGGGAGCCACCAACCACCTCGCAATACTGTTTACCGCCCACCGGCCAAGAACACCCATCTCATCACCCCAATTTACAACTACAACAACAACATCGACAGCTGCAACACCTATCATGACTACAAAACCACCATTAGTAGCATCATCTTCTTCGTGCCGGGATAAAGGGAAGGCTATTATGCAAACACCGAGCCCGAGAAGATTCCTATATGATCAAGAACATCGAATACCGCCACACCACAACAGCTAAGTGCCTATCTTTCTAAGGAAGAAAGGAGAAAGAAACTAGCTGAGGAAGAAAGAAAGAGCAAAGAAGCACTGGTACAGGTCGTTGCTGAGGAAGCTGAGAATATGGGAATTGATCCAAAGAAGCTTCAAAAGGGTCAGGCAGGACAGAAGTTCAAGGATGCTCATGCAGGTCAAATGGCAAAAATGAGAAAGAGGTTGGATGAAAAAAAAACAAAAAAGCTGAAGCCATCAAGCAAGAAAGAATTGACCACTACAACTGGTCAATGACAAGCAGAAGGCTTCCTGAGAAAATCACTAACATAAAAATCATCCCCAAGTACAAAGCATTGGCAATGAATGTCTATAGGGGGGATGATAAAAGACACTTCGAGGTTCATGATCCCTTGAAATTCACTGACTTTGGGATCACTGAACTCGATGAGCTTGGTCCAATAATTTAAAAGAAGAAGAATGCGGTGGTTAAGGAGCTGATGAAAATGCTCAGCAAAAGGTATGAAAGACTTAGGGAAGCACCAGCATAGCTGGGGATTCAGCCTGCCTTAACTGCACCACAAGGATCTCAACCTTAATCATCCAAAGGCAAGAGAAAGAGGGTTGAGTCCGAGCCTGAGATCAAAGTGCCTAGGCTAGAATGCAATAGGGAGCTACCTGAAGGTGTGAAGTTTGTCAACTGTCTTGTGATAGAAGAGCCTGAAAGAGGAATTTTATTTATTGATGTCTATGGAAACACAACATTCCAAAGGTGGAGTGACATTGATCAGGCAGGAGTGGCTACAATGCTGAGCTACATACTAGTGACCTCTCAAATTCAGACTCCTGCAAATGTCAAGTTCTGTGCTGACCTAAACGCCAAGATAAGAGAGCATCCTGACAGGAAAAAACTCATCACAAAGAAGGTTAAGCTTGAAGTACTGGGGATCCATCTTGATTGACATCTTTTGTTTATATTTTGTACTAGTGATAGGAACCATGTAACTGATCAATAAACGATGTATGTTTGTTAAAATATTCAAGTTTCTTATTATGTTCATTAGTACGTTCGGTGTAAGAAGAAGCAAATTGCTCACATACACCGATCAACACTTAGGCTATTTCAGATATCCAAATAGGGGAGATCATTGGTTCAAGAATACCCAAACCCCTTAAACCGGATTTGAATAGAAAATACCCTAAGTGTTTATACCGTTAAACACTAACAGTCAATGAGTGCATAGTCTCTCGGTGAGCCGCCTTCGTGATACTCAAGAAGAAAGGCGAAGAAGAAGTCTCTCCACCAAAGAAGGCGGAACTTAAAGGGTGAAACCGAGTCAAGAAGAAGATGGTGGATTTAGTGAGTGATGAAAATAACTCATCAATCCCTAAAACTCCTCACCGCCTACTTACATCAAGAAAACCAAGTAAAAGACTCAAGGATATGAAGATCAAGAATGAGCAGGATAAGGCGGGATAAGTTTGAATAAGATAAGACAAGTCCTTATCAACCAAAGTCAACTTTCCTCGAATGACAAACCACTGTGCTCGGCCTCATCACCGACTTTTGGAAAGCAATTGTCTCTTACTTAATATAGTCTCTGAAACATAGACAAAATACATCAATTTTTTCTTCTCAGAATTGTCGCTTTTCACTTAGGATAAGGTTAAACCTATACATGTATAAATAGCATAAGAGATGGAGTGAAAGATCTAAGCTTGTAAATTGTAAAACACACACACACGCAAGCCATCTTTCACTCCTCCAAGTACAACTTAATCCCTAAGATAGTTCAGCTGGTCCTTGTAGTCAGGCTTTCGGACTCACCTGAGCTTCGTGAGGAGTTACACCTTTATCATTTCAATCCCAAGCACTGTTCGCAAGTACTTGGGTAATGTATTCTTGTTTGATTCTTTTCTAATAAAGAATATTATGTTGAAAATTATTCAGTGTGTTTTACTTACATCTTATCAGTCATTGATTCACTATTAACTTGTTTTTTAAATACTTAACTGTTTTACGATAGTAAATAGGGAACAACACAACCTCCAGGATTTCGGGATTCTGAGCATCCTGGTTATGTCTGTTTATTACAAAGGTCTCTGTATGGACTCAAGTAGGCCCCTAGAGCTTGGTTTCAGCGATTTGCATCTTATATTACACGGGTTGGCTTTTCTCATAGCTGTTGTGACTCCTCATTATTTATTTATAAATATGGGCCTGATACTGCTTACTTGTTATTATATGTTGATGATATTGTTCTCACAGCTTCTTTTGAGAGTTTGTTGAAGCGGATTATTAGGTCTTTTACATCAGGAGTTTGCTATGACAGATCTAGGTCCACTTAATTATTTTTTGGGTATCTCTGTTTCTCGTGATTCTTCAGGGTTGTTTTTATCTCTGAAAAGTATGCTATTGAGGTTTTGGAGAAAGCACACATGGTTAACTGTAATCCCAGTCGGACTCCTGTTGACACTGAGTCTAAAATGGGACATGATTGTGATCCGGTCTCTGATCCTACTCTATATCGGAGTCTTGCAGGATCTCTTCAGTATCTCACATTTGCTCCCCAGATATATCTTACGCAGTTTAGCAGGTTTTCCTTCATATGTATGACCCTCGAGAGCCCCATTTCTCGGCTCTCAAATGGATTTTTTGGTATGTTCGAGGTACATTAGGCTATGGGTTATAGTTGTTTGCCTCTTCTACTACATCATTGGTTGCTTATTCTGATGCGGATTGGGCTGGTTGCCCTACTACACGGAGATCGACCTCATGCTACTTTGTCTTTCTTTGCAACAACCTTCTATCTTGGTCCTCTAAGCGACAACCGACTCTCTCCCGCTCCAATGTAGAAACAAAGTACCGTGGGGTTGCCAACGCTATTGCTGAGAGTTTTTGGTTACGGAATTTACTTCGTGAGCTTCACACTCCTTTATCTTCCGCTACGCTTGTCTATTGTGATAATGTTAGTTCAGTCTACCTATCGTGTAATCCGGTTCAACATCAGCGTACGAAGCACGCTGAAATTAATATTCACTTTGTTCGAGACCTGGTTTCCACTGGTCAGGTTCGGGTTCTACATGTTCCTTCACGTTATCAGTATGCAGACATTTTCGCAAAAGGATTGTCATCTGCTCTGTTTGAAGAATTTCGTTCCAGTCTCAACGTTCGGTGTCCTCCTGCTATGACTGCGGGGGAATGTTAGCCCGTATATTTCTTGTATATGTGTAACGGGTTTAAGCCCGACTCTAGAACCTAATACAATGTTTAGTTCTTTACAATCTCTGATTGTATGTTTGTGTGTATAATTCATGCTATAGACATCTCTGATTGTATATGCTGCTTATTGCTTGCTTACTGTAGTGATTATACTTCATAGTATGGAAATGATTTTATTATTAATATTAATGTGAAAGTAAGGACCCGAAAACATCTCTACGTATTTGAAACCTTTTATCTTTATAAGTCTAAAAAACATAAGTTAACAAACGTTCTATTATTAGTAATTTTTAAAATAAAATTTAAAATATAACAAATATAACTAATATAATGAATTTAAATTATAACATTATATTGGATGTTACAATAATAAAAGATAACAAATATAATAAATTTAATATGTTTATAATAAGAATTAATAACTTTTCATAATTGTACATAATAATATGACATATTAATTCTTTACAATCTCACAACACAAACACACAATCTCTAAAAAGTATCATTGATTCTAGAAAACCGTTAAGCAATAGACGCCAAAAAAACATAAAATTAAAAAATCGTTAAACAACATTTGTCTCATAACCCGTTGCTTTACGTGGGTACCATGCTAGTAAAATATAACAAGATTTCATATGGGGGATTAATTTGATACCCAACCTTATTTATCAATCCAAACACACAATAATGATAATGATACATTTGATCGAATTCATTGTCATTCAATCTCTTACACTACTTTGACACCGTTCAATTAGCTAATTAGCTGGCATTTGCCAAAACATAATAAATGTATACGGAGACTGGATATAGTAATATCGCTGAGATAGACGCCCAAAGAGGGTAGTTGTCACGTTTAAACGCGAATATACTAACAATGGCGCAAGGTATCATGATGGCGAGAACCTCATCCGAGTAGGTCCATGATAGTCCCTTTATGTATACCGTGACAAGCAATGTTAGCAACCCAAGAAGGTTATTCATCACCAATCCATCGTAGATCTGCATTAGATAAACGAACTTGTGTTGTTAGTCTACATCATATCATATATCATATATAGTTATGAAGTTATCGGTTGATAAAATCTTACTTTTGAAATATAATTTTCATTTGATCAACATATATATATTAACTATTAAACATAAAGTAAGTGATGTATTAGTGAAAGTGTGCAAACCTGTGAAAATGCCAAAGAAGCGTTCTTCCGAACATGGGGTTGAGCATCGAGAAGTGCTTCAATTACCTTTTTAGCATTCAGGGCAATCGGGACCATAACAAATGAAGTGAAGAGAAAAGGTATGTGAGCCGCATTTGAGAATTGTATGACACTTGTTATGAAGGCAGATGAAATTGTGAAGATGATCGCTACACCAAATATAACATACACAATGCTTGCTTTAGGTTTCTCACGTTTTACGGGTGTGTCAATTTCTCTCCAGCTAGCCTGAAATTTTGCAGAACGTATCAGCGCATCAGTAACAAAAAGATAAACCAATATATGAACTATTTTTAGTAAATTACCTCTTCAAACCTTGCGATTGCCTCTATTGGATCTTTGATGCTTGGATCATGATTAATCGCTTTTTCGATCCATCTGATGAATCCATTTACAAATTCTTTTTTGTCTACAGTATGATTGCTATTATCATCGAAGTCCTTTACTAATTGGTCCAAGACTCTATCATGGTCTAATGGTATTCCAAAATGAAGAGTCTCGATGAATTGTTTTAACTCATCTCTATGTATTTCATCGTTATTATCTTTATCGTATTGTGAAAATAACCTATATAGGCAAAGTAAGCGAATCATGAATAATTGTTAAAACTAGAATAGGCTACGAGTCAAGAATGTTACCATTCTATCTTTTCTCTGTCGGGTTCACCATCTTCTTTCACTAGTTCATGCTTTTCAAGGACTTGTTTCAAGATTCTTGGCATGATTTGCTCAATTGTCGTGAGATTGGAACGTTGGTTGTTTATTGCTATTTTCTCAACCTGTAGTTTAAGTATTAAAATCTGAAAAAAAGTTCACGAGCTGCCAATAATTGATTAAATAATCATCGAATAAGATTTACTTGCCTGATTCCAGATACTTTTGAAAGGAGAATCCGAACTATTTGCCTCATTCTTCCATTTTTCTAGCCAATTGGTACATCCTTGTTGGAACTCTGACCAACTAATCATTCCACTTTCGTCGATATCGAAGTGTATCAAAATCTCCGCTTTAGCATACTCCTTGGATATATTATCTTTTCCCAACTCGAACACTTTCTCAACCAGATCTTCCAATTCCTCATGTGATACGCATCCATCTTCATTATTGTCGGCTTTATCAAAAATTCTGGAAAATTTAAGATATTGCATTACTCCGCTACCCTCAAAACTGTTACTGTGTATGATAAGTTTATATTGGTATGTTTTATACACCTTTTGAAGCATGTAAAGTTGGGGTTCCCTTGCTCGTCAACAAGATCAACGTGTGCAAGCCTTTGAACATGATAGAAAAAGCGTGTCCGTAAGTTTTCTTGCTTCAAGTATGCCAAACTCCTGACCCGAATCCATGGATTTCCAACCTACAAGGAAAAAAAAATGTACATCCCAAGTAATTTGGCTTCGTTGTTGTTTAGCGTATAAAGTTTACTTCATGAATCACACATTTGCTATTAGTACATACCTGATAACCAAAATATAGAAGCAGTGAAATGCCTGATACTATGAGTGCAAACAAAGTCATAGCTGGAGTGTTCATAAAAGGTACTAGTTCCACAAAGGCAAACGGGATCAATGATAAAAGCATAATTACAGCTATATCTCCGGTCTCCTTGTCAATACTAACGCCCGTATCTACAATAAGAGGAGTTTTAAAAGGGTTTAAAATGTTTGGAACTATATCTCTAAGTGTTTGTACCACTAGCATTATGCAAATAAATGGTTGTACGCATACACGTATATTTATCTTAAGTTATCCTACTTGACCTCACAAACTCTAGATTAAGGAAATGATCTAACCAGCCAGAAATGAAAGTTTGTGTTTAAGAGACAAGCATTTTATCGGCGAGTCTTGCTGATGATCATATTCTGGTGATGATCCCTTTTCGAGCTTATGTCTACTTAATATTATGTGAATTCCCCATATAAGTGTGAGAGTGATGACAGTCGACCCTGCATACATGCTCACCCCGAAAACCACTTGGTTTTGGGCATCTGAGGCCGAAGAAAGAACTCCAGAGACTGCGGGAAAAAAAAACAGAACAATTTGATGTAAATTTGGAAGTTGTGAAATTAGTTGATTAGAAAGTAAAGTTATTATTGGAGAGTATAAGTTAAGAAGTATTGCTTTCAATTTTGAAACATAATTATACTTGACAATGCTTGATTAAATTAGCTTATTAAAGAATAAACATAGATTATTAATGCATAATTCACAATGGTACATAACAAGCTCGTATAAGCTCATAAGTATCAAAATAAGTCCGAAAATCCAAGCTTATGAAAATCCGAGTTTCAAGTTTTAACTATTTACATATAAAAAATATAGGAGTAAAGATTATCTAGTTGATTATACTTTCTTTTGTAAGTTGGCATTTTTTGTTCTTGTAAATCAAAGTAACAATCTCATGCTAGATACATCATGAATACATATATGTGAGAGTTGACTTTTAAACCTGTAACCACTTAAGTTGTGAAGCAATCTCACTTCACATAACTACCATACTAGTGACTACATGCCGTTTAATCTTAAAAAATCTTAAAAGTGCTAAGATCCTACATAGGATCCGTATCGTTTTTGCTTTGTAGCATCGTAAAATCGATAGATCTTAAGATCAGGATCGGGATCCTAACTGGGTCTACTAGTTCCAATTTCCTCGACTATGATTGTCCGTCTAACTAAAATATTAAAGTGATTATGATGTATGCATAATTTGATGTTTTAAAAAGTATTGCTAATTAAATTATCAACCTATTATTATATTAACAAAAGAAAGTTAAACAATCTCCCAAGTTTTTATAATCAGCAAATCTCACAATGTGCCATGTTCCCCCCTTGGTTACTTTAATAATAATTTTATCAGTTGCTTAAAAAAATTAAATTTATTAAGTAAGAAACTTACACTTGCATTGTGTTGCTTAAAAAAATGAAAATTATTAAACAACAAAGCTTTTTCCAATTTGGTTAAACTTTGTGATTGTGACTCAGCTCTATTGCGCAATGAGAACTGAGAAGTGATATAGTTTTCTACGTAATTTTCCGCCAAATTATCGACTTAAAACAATGTGAAGTCTCATCATCATTAATCAAAGAAAATGCATTGTGAGAATACATGATTCTTTGATCATGATCCTCCTCATTATTCCATTTTTCATTGCTAATTTGTTTAACATTGTGGTCATCTTCATTTGTACATATAAAGTAGAGATCTAAATATATGTGTATATATTATGGAACTAATGCACTCCCCTTTACCCAAAAAAATATTATGGAACTAATGCGATATAAAATTGAGAGCCATACCAATGACTACGACGATTCTTGGCAAAGCCATAAGCACCCGGAAAACACTTGCACCAAGTGCCTTATCGCCAATCCACACAAACAAAGCCTCACTTCCTTTATGTATCCATTCCTCCCCCAACATCATCAAATACGTATACATGAACATCAAGAACACGCCTTCTGCCATTGTGTCTCCACATGGCAAGAACCCGTATAGGCTCTGGCACCTCTTTTCACCGTACAACGTTGACGAATTTGAAATTCCTAAACGTAGATTAGGAGGATTCTCATTAGGCATATTGTGAACACCATCAGATATCATTGATGTTGAAAATGTATCGAGATCTAGCCACCTGCCTTTCACCATGCCAATGATCATAAGCATGCTCAAAGTCAAGGCTATTACTCGAAAACTTGTCATTTTTGACATGTTGAGATGATGAAAAAGCTATGAAAAGTGGCTATATATAAATCTGAATACTTAAGTATTATATTAGCTAGTGTTACTTAATTATATGATTTAGGATTCTTGAACAGGCTGTGCCACCATAAGTTTTCTATATTTTTATTATTAAGTCAAGGTCATCATTTAAATTATTTGTTAATTACCCTGCTACATCACATCACGTACTCCTGATGACGTTCATTAAGGGCTTTAATCCGTTACACATCAGCATCTGACGTTTGTAGCTAGTGGGGCTAATATATATATTTAAAGACGGTGAACCTATCACCTTCTTAATATGTTTATAATCTTAGTTGTATACTTGTATTATTCCATGTGTACTCAACTACTTGTTCTATAGTATTTCTACTGAACGTGGTTCTGAAGCTTCCGTAAAAGGCTCAAGTGGGAGATTTTTAACGTATATACTATGTATCTTGCCTGATGGTATCTTTTATCAAGTGGGATTGGTCGACAAGTTGTGCACATGGGCTAAGTAGGCAAGATACAATGTCTTGTTATCACTATCAGGCCCGGATTTGAGCAAGTGCGGCATAGGCAACCGCACAGGGCCTCCATTTTTTAGGGGCTTCCGATTTCTAAATCATCAGTAAAGTTATGCATTCATTTTTGGAGACTTTGATCCCGTTTATAGATTATTTTGGATGAAGAATATTAGATTTGTTCCAAAAAAAAAAAGAAGCTTCAACCTCAGGAAAAAATGGCATATGTTTTTTTGTTGGGGAAGATAACCCCAAAGTCAATTTTATGGGGCATAGTTTTCAGTTTTGTCTTTTAGCACCAATATTTTTTATAGATTTTAAACTTCTAATACAATACATCTTTTGCAATTTATAATTTTAGTCCCTATCCTTGTTTCAAATTTGCAGAAAGTTTAAACAAGAAAATCATTATATTTTCGGTTTGAAAAGTTGAAATACGTCAATCGGTTTTAAATATATCATATTTTTGGAAAACAAATACTACAAATCATCTTATACTATGTATTATTGTTGTAATTATTCGACTTTATGATTTTTCGTATAGGTTTTTGAAATTTCTTAAGTAACTCTTTGAAAAAAAATATATATACATCCATAGTAGAATAAGAGTAGTTAGTTGCTATTGATATCAAAAAATCAATGCATAAGAAAATTACAGTTTGTTAATTTTACTTGTGAATCAATTTTAAGAGTTAAATTAAGGCCCCATCAGTACAATGGCACAAAGCCTCCAAATTGTTGGTTTGTGGAAGTTTAAAACACGCGTAAACAGTAAAAAGTGTGTGAGCCTATGGAGGCACACACGCTAAACACTAGAGCACGTAACGAACGTATTAATACTTGAATAAATCAACCCGATATGCATGCATGTACTTGACCCGTTTCATTGTACGACCCATGGAGAGTTCACGTGTTAGACTTGGGTCGGTTTGGAGCTGCCTTGTGCCTTGGGCCTTGGGATCCAACCGATCGGGCAAAGTGAGGGGAATCGGTTTGGTTGGGTTATTACTTGTCGACCAAGCCAAGACCCAAGTAAAGGGTCGGTTTGTTTTGTATATAAACAAACACACCCTCTTTCATTCTCACGCATTACATATATCCCGAAACTCACTTTAGCAACCGATTCATCTCAGATTCCCAATCGGTTTCATTGTATCCGATTAGGGTTTTTGTCAAAACCCTAAACTTGCTTAATCTATTGATCCAAATGTTTAGAGTTCAATCGTATCAAGGTGTTCTTGCTATTGTGTTTCCTGGTCGACTGTAGCAGCAACAATAAGTGGGAGATTAATGTGTTTGAGGTTCTCGGACAAAACAGAAAGGATATATCGGACGTGTGTCGTTCGATATCGAGTAAAGTAGGGCTGTTTCTCGAACAGCACATAAGCAAGCTTGTTTTCTTGCGGTTTTCTTGTTCGTGATATTCAAGTGATTTCAAGGGGTTGATTGTTTGACGTTCTCGACTAGCTCATATCGAACGTAATTGGTTTACGTGTTTGTGTGTGATGCTCGTAGAGATATTTATCTTAGATATTTAGGTTTCTTTTGGTTTTCTTGTCATTCACTTGCTTTTAATTGCCGCCAAAGGTTAGTTTTCTTATTTACCTTTTATTCGTTATTGTCTATTAAATACGTGTTTACCTAATTGCGATTACTAGATCCAATTCCGCTGCGTACTCGTTTACGTTACTTGGCTAACTTAGTTCTAAAATCCCAACAGTGGCATCACGAGTCAACTCGTTTTTGCGATTATGGGTTACACCTTTCTTTTAATAAACATGTTTAAAAGACTGCATGAAACTAATTTAGTTATTCGTTTTATTTTTGTTTTGACAACTATATGCAATACTTGTCAATTATTAATAAAAAAATAACAAAACACACAAACAAATTAAATTAAAATGTTAATTTGAATTAATTTGTTAATTGGAACTAAATTTGTTAATTAGAATTAAAAGTTAATTAGAATTAAAGGTTAATTAGAATTAATTAATTGTTAATTAAAATTATATTGATAATTAGAATTACATATTGTTTCTTAAATATATAAAATAGCATAATTAATTGTTAATTGAGTTGCCATGTTTTTTATGTGTTTTCCGGCCAAAAGACCCACTCAATTACTTTTTGTGATGTATGGGGTGATCTAGATATTATATCCTAGTGATGGTCTTATGGTTCTCCTTTTGGGGAAGACTCGCGAGAGAACTCGGAACAATATGTGTTTATATATTGATGTTTATGCTTATATGTTTGTGATTCCATTATGTGCATTATTGTTACTTGTTTTTTACACCTAATTGCATGCAATATGGAATAATACATATCTTGACCATAACTTTAATATTGGTCTTTGTTTACACGCCTAAATATCATGCTCATTGTGACCTGCTATTTGATTCGTGGAAAATTGTTTTTGTAAAATAAAATGACCTAAACTATTGAAACACATTTTCATGAATTTAAAAAATAGACGCTATGGACACTTGGGATGTACGGCTCACCCACTAGAACAAACTATAAAGGGGGTTTAAAGAGTTGTGCACAGTCACACCGAAAGGATTTTGGTTATTGCTCCAGCCCTGACCTGGTCCTCTGCCTCCTTGTGAGTTCGATTGGAGCTACCGTGAACCATGATGATCACTATAGTGTCATTACCAAAAGTTTTTAAAATTAGTGTTACAAGGTTGTTTTGCATGCTTCTTTGTACACGACTTTTACCACATTTATATGTGCATACCTATTTGTTAATTTTAAGTCTATGTCATCCAAATATGAACACGTGCATTTGGATTGACTTCTCTGGTCAGACCTCAGGGCCTTTCCAACCCATGGTGATTATTTCGCTTAGGTCAGACATTTGGTTATTTTTACACATTCATACTTGGTCGACTTATTTCGAGTTGGCTTGGTCAGACCTTGAACCTGAGGCATAAGATGAGAACTAAACATGCTTTTGACATTATTACTTGATACTAATGCCTTAAACAGTCTCATAAAGTCTAAGAGTTGCATTATGCAATTAACGCTCCGCTTACCTCTTGTCCTATTTTTTTATGCACTGGCCAGACCTCTGGTAATTAAGGGGGAGTGCAAGATGGATTTTAGTCTTATTAGTAATTAATTCGGTAGTTAATTCTTTTAAAAATGTAATTATCGAAAATACTAATTATTTGAACTTTTCAAAATTGTAGATGACTACTTCAGTCGGAAACGTTTCAGTACTCACGAGTTTATTTGAGAAACAAAAACTCACTGGACCTAACTTCATTGATTGGTATCGCCAGCTTCGCATAATACTATCAGCTGAAGATAAGGAAACTCGTTTGGAGCATCCTTGATACAGGTTTTACTGACCAGGTTTTACATTTATAGTAACTCGTCTACCTATGGCCTACCTAATGCTCTAACGGGCAGTGTACCCGGTCGCATGTAGTGAGGGAATGGTAAGACCGAGGTCGTCCGAAGAACGGTTGATTCCTAACTGTCTAATTAATTAAATTAGTCAAATAAATAAATTTTAATAAAAGGATAGATAATATTTAAGGTGTCACGTGATCAACTGGGCTGGTTCTCTGGTAAACAAGCTAATGAGAACGATAGTGATGCAATTCTTAAACCGAGTTCATCCACAAGTGGCAAAAGTCGATAGACTCCTATGTTCAATTCGTCTACTCTATGGTTCTTAAAATCCTCACCAAGATGAACAGGTCACCCGGGATCATTCGGCAATCTAATAGCAGTCATTAAGAGCCGGCGTTTACTATCACATTATATGTGTTCTAAAAGTCACTAGATTCCAGCTTCAAAATTTGCTATGACAGCATTTGGCCAGTTCGTCCTAACCTATCAGCAAAGGTTCCCACCGGAGATCTCGGGTGACCCCTTGAAAGTCCAGTTGTTTTTAGTCCCCTAAGCCAAGTCATTAAGAACCTCTACAGGCAAGATTCTCAATAATGAGTGCCCGAGCTCTAGAATCTTAATTATACACTCATCCCTAACTTCTTAAGTTCATCCAAACGGTAGTTGATCAGTTGGTCAAATCGCACAAGAGAAGAAGGGTCGTCAATTGGTCAATGCTTACCCTTCCCACTCAGTCTACCTACTTAGGGTCAGTTGGTCATATCTCCTAAGCAACTAGACACTACCGCCATTTAAAACTACCGAAACTAGGGTGGCTACCAACTAACTATGCAAGCATACACTAGAAACAATTAATAACGCAAAAGCATTAATAATAAAAAGAATCAAAACTAGGCTAGGACCTAGTTTTCACATCACCACAATACCATAGTGGAATGACAAATAAAACAACATATAAAACAATAAGTAAATAAAGGCTAAGCATCAATAATTTAAATGACTAATAATAAATTAATAGACAATCAAATAGAACACGATAAATAAAAATGCCCCAACAATTAAATTAGAATCAAAATTATAATTGAATTATGAAACCAAAATAATATTATGAGTCGGAAAATAATTAAATATCATGCCAAGGATAATACTATCGATCCCCTAATCGAGTACCGGGGCAAAACCCCGAAGGGTTTGCCCCTAAAAAGAACCAATCGTTGCTGTCTCTTTTCTTTCTTGCGTTGACCCCACGAATAGTAACCACCAATTGATATCAATGAATACTAGGGGTGTTAAAAAAACGTGAAATCGACAAACCTAGCCGAACCGCTCAATACAAAACCGAAAAAACCCGAAACCGAAAAAACCGAAACCGATAAAAACCGAAACAAAAAAAACCTGCTTATTACGGATCGGTTTTGGTTTTTATATTTAAATATCTATGGTTAACCGAACCGAACCGTATATAATATACATGAAGGATTTTAACTAAATATTTAGATAATTGTACAATTATCGATTATATTATTATACTACTCTTATTGTATAACGACTTTTTGCTCCTAATGTACGCGTTTACTAAACATCTATGTGTGAAAATAGATTAATTTGTTTGTAACATATAAATGTCAAACAAATATTTTTTGTTAATGTGTCATGTATGCTTATTTGAACGTAATTATTGTGACGGAATAATTTTAAAATGACTTTAGTCTATTCAATATTATTTAACACACTAAAATTGCGTTTTATCTTTTGGATCATGTTATTTTTCATACGGTTAAACTTGTTTAAAGGTTTAAAATAATTAACCATGAACCAAACCGCGGATAACCGCTCATTTCAGGTAACTGAATGTCCGATTACCCGCCTAACACGGTTCGGTTTTGGGTAGTAAATGAATTACCCGCCCCATGATGGATAGTTAAAATATCCCAACTAACAGAACCGAACCGCCCCGTGAACACCCTTAATGAATATGTCGTACATGTGGTATTTATAATAGTCATAATTGACTATTTGTAACATTAGGTCCTCCAATAATATTGCAACTATGTCCTTGTCTTCATATAAATAGCCGCATTTAATTAATTACGGCGTAATTAAATTATAATTACGCCGTAGCCTTCAAAACTTTGCGCCCAAGTTATTAATTACGGCGTAACTAATTATCCAAGTTACGCCGTAATCCTTCGTAAGCTCATGATTATCCATTCCGAAATTATCTCTACGGCGTAACTAAATTTCCATGTTACGCCGTAACCTTCACAAAAATAATTACGGCGTAACCATAAGAATTGGTTACGCCGTATCTTTCAAAGCATTATATTTACGCCGTAATATTATTAACGAGTTACGGCGTAACCTTCACAAATAATTCTCAGGCCCTCGTAGTATGAGTTACGGCGTAGTCCATTGCACAACTTACGCCATAACTAGTCTTTAGAATATGTTACTTGGCCTTTTATCACATCTTTACCGCTCCAACGCCTCATTTATCCTGAAATACAATTATGAACGAATATGAACGAATTAAGTACCATATTAATTAAGTACCATATTAATTTGATGTTATCAATCCTATACCTACAGCACCTGTTTCTACTCTCGGCCACCCTATCCCTCGTGAGGCTCTTCCAGCTCACACTGCTTGGGTCAAAGGCTCAAAGGATATAGCTGCCTTTATGCTCATGACCATGTAGTTAGAGATCCAACGAAATCTAACTCATCTTGGTGCTTATGACATGCTTCAGGAATTGAAGTCTATATTCTCCCAATAGGCAGAACAAGAGCTTCTACAAACTGCACGTGAATTTCATGCTTGCAAGCAGGAAGAGGGTCAATCGGTTAGCTCGTATGTTCTAAGATGAAGAGTTATATTGAAAATTTGGAACGTCTTGGTCACCCAGTTACTCAGAACTATGGAGTTAGTTTGATCCTAATCGGTCTCTCTAAAGAGTACATATCGTTTGCGCAGAACTTTAATATGCACAGCATGGGGAAGACTGTAAATGAATTACATGCTATGCTTAAGCAACATGAGAAGACGTCCAAAGAAAGATGTTGCACCTGCACTCCATAACATATGTGCGGGTGGTAAGGTCTAGAAAAACGAAAAGAAGAATAAATCGTTTAAGGCTGCTAAGGGGAATCGTGGAAATGGAAAAAGCAAGTTTGGTTATGCTACTGAGTATAAGCCATACAATGCTTCTACCTCCAAACCCAAGATTCCTCCACCACCCAAGAAGGATAATCCAGCGAAGGAAGCTACCTGTCACCAGTGTGGTGGGACAGGACATTGGAGAAGGAATTGTCCCCAGTATCCCGCCGAGTTGATGAAAAAGAAGAAATAGTCTCCTGCAGCTAGTTCTTCAGGTATTTTCACTATAGAACTCTACTCTTTTCCTAATGAATCCTTAGTATATGACACTTGTTGTGGTACTCACATCCGTAATACTACTCGTGGTCTTAGGGAAGTAAGAAGTCAAGCCGGAGCTTTAAATCATGCGTGGGCAATGGTCAACAGGCGGGGAGTTGAAGCTATTGGTGTTTTTCATTTATATCTCCCTAGTGGATTAGTTATTATCTTAAATGATTGTCATTATGCTCCCTCTATTACTAGAGGGATTATTTTAGTTATTATCTTAAGTCACTTGAAAAGTGTGTTGCATGCATGTCTAATAAGATGGCAAGAAAACTTTATTCACATCAAGTGGAAAGGGATAAAGATCTACTTGGACTTATACGTGGGCAATGGTCAACGGGCAGGAGTTGAAGCTATTGGTGTTTTTCATTTATATCTCCCAAGTAGATTAGTTATTATCTTAAATGATTGTCATTATGCTCCCACTATTACTAGAGGGATTATTTTAGTTTCCCGTTTGTATGACGATGTTTTTATTAACTGTTTTGAATCGAATAATGCAATTTTAGTTTCTAAGAATAACGTTGTTTATTTTACTGCTATTCCTCGTAATGGTATTTATGAAATTGATATGTCATGTTCAAATACAAATGATAGTTCTATGTTTGTTGTAAGTAATAAAAGATCCAAGTCTAACTTGGACTATGCTCTCTTGTGGAATGGTCGTCTTGGACACATTAGCAAGCAACGCATGAGAAGTTGCAACACGATGGACTTCTCAACTCATCTGACATTAAGTCACTTGAAAATTGTGTTGCATGCATGTCTGATAAGATGGCAAGAAAACTTTATTCACATCAAGTGGAAAGGGATAAAGATCTAATTGGACTTATACACTCAGATGTATGTGGCCCATTTAGAATCACGTCAAGACAAGGAGCAAATTACTTCATGACTTTCACTGACGACTATAGTCGGTATGGTTATGTTTACTTGCTGAAACATAAACATGAACTGTTTGAAACATTTAAGGTGTTTCAAAAGGAAGTAAGAAACTGATCTATGCAAAACCGTCAAGTCCAACAGACTTAAAACAGCTTAAGCACAAATGCAATGAAGATCAGAGAATACAGTGGATTCCCGGGTCGTTTAGTCCCACGGAGACTCAATGGTGTGCAAACACTGATTCAGACGATAGAATGATCACTAATGATAGTGATCAGAAAGGATTTGAATGGGATAATTACACTACTGAAAAAGTTTATAGAATAAAGCGACTTAAATACAAATTAAGTAAATTAAAAAGATTAAAGATATTAAATAAACGCTGTCACTATATTTAAAGTGATGAACGTTTAAAACCTAAAACGTACGTTTAAATTAAAAACTACGTAAACGTACAGAATAAAACGTGAAAATAACGAAGGAAAATACCTATGAATATAGAAAATACATTTTTACAATCCTAATTATATAAGAAAATTATTAGAAAAGGAAAATTATTTTTAAAACTATTTATGTAATTATTATTAATTAAAAACTAATTTAAACTATTTAATAATACTCTAAAATAAAAGAAAATATGAAATAAGACTAGAAAAATAAAATTAAGACTTAGAAAAATCTAAAATATGATAAAACTAATTTTAAAACAGAAAATATATTTTTAGACTTTTTATATATTTATTATTAATTTAAAACTATTTAAAACTAATTAAATTATTTAAAAATATAATTTTAACTAAGAAAAATATGGAAAAATATTTTTTAGGCTTCTTATATTTAACTAAACTTAAGAAAATTGAAAAATTATTTTTTGGAACTTTTTCTTAATTTTTTGTATTTAAAACTATTTAAAAATGCTTAAAAACTAATTTAAATAAAGAAAAATAGCTAAACACCTTAGAAAAATCTGAAAATTTCAGGAAAAGTCTAAAACATTATTAGGAAGCTAGGAAAAATGGAAAAACAGGAGCTTATGTGGATGAATTTGAAGCTGATGTGTAAGTGCTTAATGGAATAAGCACTTGAATAAGCAAATGGGATCCAAAGGCTACCAAACCAAAAGAGAAGCTCTAATAAGCTAAAGTAACAGAAATGGAACAGGTTTCAACAAGCCCTAACCACTGATAAGTTATATACAACAGATTTGATGTTTTGAGATTCAAGCCAAAAACAGTGACTGGGGGGGCAACTTTAAGCTAGAATATAAGCACCTAAATAAGCTAGAAACATGAAAACAGGAATTGGAACTTAAAGCATACCTGGGTGAGACCTTATAAACTAAAAATCAGACCTATTTGAGCTAAAATGAAACCTGTGCAGGCCTTACAAAACTCGCACAAACCCCGCTCTGATTATCATACCTGACAGGGGCATTTATGCCCGATTTGAACAACAAATTTGGAGCTTAAACAAAATTCACAAAATGTAAGAAATTTGACATAAGAAAATAGACCAAGAGGGCTCTCTAAAACTACAAGTTTCTAGAAATTGACTCAAAATGAGCCCAATAAAAATCACCTTAGTGTAGCCAAAACTGAGATTTAAGCAATTTTGACTTTTGAGCAAACTGAAAGATTGACCTTTTCCAACTTTGATCTGATTTTATGGATTGATTATGAACTTAATGGATGAAATGAAGCTATTGCAACCTAACTTTATGGATTTTAAACACAAAATGATCCTTTGGCTTTGTAAAGCTCAACATGAGCAAATTAAGGCAGATGGGAAGTAATTTTGACTTCCACCGCTTTGACATGCAAATGAGTGATTGATATGAGCTAAGATAAGCTATCCAAACTTAAACCAACAAAAGTTAAACACAAAGCAGGCCTTTATGATGATTTATCAACAGTGAACCAAACAACTTATTATCAACTGTTTTCAAACAAAACTAAGCTAAAGATTGCACAAGCCTAAATCAATGATCAAACTATACTTACTTAACTTAAAGACAACTATTAAAACAGTTTTAACTATGAATGACTACAAATTCTATCACAAGCAGTTATGTAAGCTAACTTGAAAATGTGAGTGGGATGAGAAGCTTCAGAGGTCCAAATTGTTGCAGCTAAAACCAAACCTAAAATACTCTAATCCTAGTCTAATCCAACCCCAAGTAAACCTCTGCAACACCCTTTTATCCATCACCATTGCAATTTTGAGCTCTCATGACTTTTGTTGACCAAGAATCCAAAATGTTTGAAACTTAAGTGTAGGGTTATCAAAGACTATGTATAGCTTATTTAAGCTCAATTGAATGAGAAAATAAGGTATTCAAAGTTTGAATATGAGAATTGAATTGAGATTTTCAACAATTAACACAAAATACAAATTTTAACCAAACTTGAAAATTGATTCTTAAATCATCGATTATAAAGATGAAATGACTTAAATGTAATACAAGGAAGGTGAAATTACAACATTTGCTTTAAACTAAAACTATTATTTAAAAAACGACATTAGAGAAAAATGATAAAACTAACTACTACTTTTAAACTGCTTCTTTCTTCTCTTTTATAGCTCAAAGTGCTTTCCACTTGTCCACTGAACCTTTCCCACCAATAAATTTGGCCGTTGGATGCTTTAGGTTGATAATGGCCGTTTGATCATTTTGGCGCCAAAGTCATCTTGAGCAGGTTTAATCATTTAATGGAGTTTGGAATATGTGGAGGTGGAGGGGGACAAAGTAAGGTGAGGGAATGGTGAGGCAAGTGGTGAGTTTGAAAATTGTGGAAAACCAGTCTCTGGTTTTGGATATCCGTTTGGGAGACAATGCTACAGATGGAGGTGGTTTTTAGGCGGGGTGAGTGGGTTTGACTTTGGTTGACCGGGTGTATTAATAATCAAAAGGCGGGGTCATGGGATTGGGCTAGCTATTGGGCTTTTGATATATGGATCCGTATGGTTTAAGAAATAACAACAAGGACCAATTTTGCAATTACAACAAACTTCAAGGACTGAATTTGATAACTTTCCAAACTTATCACAAGGACCAATCATGACAAACATTGATAAAATAAGGATCCTTTTTGCATAAAATCCATTTTCAAAGGTCCAAGGACTAATTTTGCAAATTTTCCAAAGTTTAAGGACCTTTCTTGCCAATTGACCAAAGAATCATTCAAGGACCATTTTTTTACAACTTAGAATACTTCAGGGACCTTGAATGATAAAATTCCATATTTATGAATTCCAGGGACTAGATTTGACAACTTTTGAAACTTGGGGACTAAAGCGCCATTTTGAAAATTTGATACGTTTTCATCGATTTTGAAATTTTGCATTTACAACACATAAAACACGATTTGTGATATTTTGATCATTTTGATGTGTTTCGAGTGTTTTCGATGATTTTGCGCTTTATACGATACAAAATGATGAGTATTTAGACACTCATCAGAAACCAACTCGAGAAGACCATAAAATCACTACGTTCTGATCGTGGAGGTGAATATATGAGTCAAGAGTTTTTGGATCATCTAAAGGAGCATGGAATTATTGCCCAACAAACTCCTCCTTATACTTCACAACATAATGGTGTATCTGAGAGGAGAAATCAAACCATGCTTGACATTGTGCGTTCTATGATGAAACAAACTACTCTTTCGAAGTCCTTTTGGGATTATTCCCTTGAGTCTGCTACACGCATTCTCAATATGGTTCCAACTAAGAAGGTTGAAAAGGCACCATACGAAGTATGGCATGGGCAAGCCCTAAGTCGCCTTACTTAAAAGTATGGGGTTGTGAGGCACTTGCTAAGCGTGATACACTTACCAAACCTGACAAACTTGAACCCAGAGATTTTAAGTGTATCTTTGTAGGATACCCTAAAGAAATTATGGGATATTCTTTCTATCTTCCATCTGAGAACAAAGTTATTGTTGCTCGAAATTATGAGTTCTTTGAGAATGATCTTATGGATCTTGAAGCAAGTGGGAGTTTAGAAGATCTTGAAATAATTAAAGATGAAGATACAAATCCTTCTTTAGACACTAGCATTCATCATGACGAGGATAATCAAGAAATTGAAGAACCTCAAAGTGATATTGTTCCAATTCGTAAGTCCACAAGGACACGCCATGCTCCTGAACATATGTGTTTATACATTGACGCTGAGGAACATGAGTTAGGGGATCTTGGTGAACCCAATAACTATAAAGATGCATTGTTAGATCCTCAATCCAAGAAATGGCTTGATGCGATGAATGTGGAAATGCAATCCATGAAAGACAATGATGTCTGGGTTTTAGTTGAGCTTCCTCCTAACTGCAAAACAGTTGGTAGCAAGTGGCTTTTCAAGAAGAAAACCGACATGGATGGTAAGGTATACATCTTTAAAGCTCGTCTTGTAGCAAAGGGCTTTACTCAAACCTACGGGATTGATTATGAAGATACCTTTTCTCCTGTAGCAGACATTAGAGCTATAAGGATTCTTATAGCAACACGGCTTTATATGACTTTGAGATATGGAAAATGGATATCAAAACTGCCTTCCTCAATGGACATCTTTACGAAGAGGTCTATATGGAGCAACCTGGGGGTTTCGTTTATCCTAAATATCCTAACCGTGTATGCAAGCTCAAGCGTTCCATTTATGGACTTAAGCAAGCATCTAGGCAATTGAATAAACTTTTGATGATGAGATTAAGAAATTTGGATTTTCTCAAAATCAAGATGAGCCATGTGTATATCAGAAAGCTAGTGGGAGTTATGTCACTCTCTAAATTATCTATTTTGATGACATATTGCTTATGGGAAATAACATTCCAATGTTACAAGATGTAAAAAAACTACCTTTGAAGATGTTTTGCCATGAAAGATTTAGGAGAAGCTGCATATATCCTTGGAATCAAGATCTATCGAGATAGATCTAAACGATTAACTGGCTTATGTCAAAGTGCTTACATTGTGAAAATCTTGAAGAGATTTTGTATGGAGAATTCCAAACGTGGCACTATCCCAATGCAAGAAGAGCCTAAGTTAAGTAAATCACAAGGTGTTGAGACACCCGCTGCGAAAGAGCGCATGCAAAGAGTTCCTCATGCTTCGGCTATAGGATCTATTATGTATGTTGTGAGATGTACTCGTCCTTATGTTGCGTTTGCTCAAAATGTGACAAGCCGATTTCAACAGAATCCAGGTGAACTTCATTGGACTGCTGTGAAAAATATTCTTAAGTATTTACGAAATACTAAGGATATGTTTCTGATTTATCGAGGAAATGAGGAACAAGAGCTCAGGATTTCTTGCTACACCGATGTCGGATATCGGCGGATCTTGACGACTTAAAATCTCGGATCGGATATATATTTGTTCTAAATGGAGGTGTTGTTGATCGAAAAGCACAAAGCAAAGTATCTTTGCTACTTCATCTACGAAGCTAAGTATATTCTTGCTGTGATGCATCAAAAGAGGTCAGTATGGATTCGTAAATTCATTTCTGGATTGAACATTGTTCCCACAATTGAAGAACCCATAAATATTTATTGTGATTATACTGGAGCCATTACTATAGCTAATGAAAGTGGAATCACTAAAGGTGCTAGACATTATCGCGCTAAAGTTCATTATCTTTGAGAGACCATTGAAATGGGCGATTTGAAGATATTAAAGGTTCATACAGATGACAACCTAGCTGATCCATTAACGAAAGCTTTGAGTATCCTAAGCATTCTAAATTGACTAGAGATATAGGTTTGATACCTGCTATTAGTCTCATGTAAACTGTGTGTTAATTAGTATTTGGATAATTTGGAATTGTAAGACACTTATTACTTTCTGATTAATAAAGATACGAGGTATTTGTTATTATATTCATATAATCTGTTATTCCATATTTGCATGTTTAATCAATGAAATAATTTATCATTCTAAATTTGTCCATTATCGGTTAACAATATGGGAATATTGTTATGTAAGGCAAATGTGAGTGTTGGTTATGTTCTAACGAGAATTTGGATTGTTCCCGCCAAAGTCATATGTATTAACTAAAGATGCATATTGCATACCCTAACCTTCAAACATTAACTTTTGGATCCTTGTCATAAGTAAAATATTAAAAATGGTTTGTTATCTTCATCCTTAGACATGAGATACAAGCGAGTTCTGTTATGTGTGGAAATCATTTTTTGTAAGTATATGCAAAACGCTATCTGAATAAGGTAGTTATAAAGGCTATATTTCGGAGTGATGTGAAGCAGCATCCACAACACTTGTAGTCAATGAAGAATTTGTTACTTCACTTGATATGTACAGAAAGATACCATGGCGCCTCTCCAGATTTAATCAGATAAATGTCTGGCTAGACCGAAAGGGTAATGCAAGATGATTCTTTATTACGTTTAGTATATCTGAATTAAAATCTATAACAAGACTCTAAATGGTTAAACTATATGGAATGAGTTCGGATCCATATCCATTGTTTAACGGTATATATAACAAAGGATGATTAAAGCAAGACAAAGAATGACCAATTGACCATGCTACTGACAAATTTTATGAAACTATTATCTCAAACAATTTTAGTTAAAAAGCGAATGAGAGTGTTGCTAGGTGTTTCCGTCGTTAGTTTTGTGTGCCATTCGACACTCCAACTCCCAAGTGGGAGCTGTTGGATTGTCGGATTTTAAAACACGAGTAAACGACTAAAAGTGTGTGAGCCTATGGGGGCACACACGCTAAATACTAGAGTACATAATGAACTTATTAATACTTGAATATATCAACCCGATATGCATGCATGTACTTGACCCGTTTCATCGTACAATCCATGGATAGTTCACTTGTTGGACTTGGGTCGGTTTGGAGCTGCCTTGGGCCTTGGGATCCAACCGATCGGGAAAAGTGAGGGGAATGGTTTGGTTTGGTTATTACTTTTCGAACAAGCCAAGACCCAAATAAAGGGTCGGTTTGTTTTGTATATAAACAAACACACCCTCTTCCATTCTCGCGCATTACATATATCCCTAAACGCACCTTAGCAACCAATTCATCTCAGATTCCCAATCGGTTTCATTGTATCTGATTAGGGTTTTTGTCGAAACCCTAAACTTGCTTAATCTATTGATCCAAGTGTTTAGAGTTCAATCGTATCATGGTGTTCTTGTTCTTGTTCTTGTGTTTCTTGGTCGACTGTAGCAGCAACAAGTGGGAGATTTCTGTGTTTGAGATTCTCGGACAAAACAGAAAAGATATATCGGACGTGTTTCGTCCGATATAGGGTAAAGTAGGGCTGTTTCTCGGACAACACATCTCGGGAAGAAGCAAGCTTGTTTTCTTGGGGTTTTCTTGTTCGTGATATTCAAGTGATTTCTAGTGGTTGATTGTTTGAAGTTCTCGACTAGCTCATATCTAACTTGCTTGGTTTACGTGTTTGTGTGTGATACTCATAGAGATATCTATCTTAGATATTTGGGTTTCTTTTGGTTTTCTTGTTCGTTCAATTGCCGCCAAAGGTTAGTTTTCTTATTTACCTTTTATTCGTTATTGTTTATTAAATGCGTGTTTACCTAATTGCGATTACTAGATTCAATTCCGCTGCGTACTCGTTTGCGTTACTTGGCTAACTTAGTTCTAAAATCCCAACACAAATTCCACGAGACGGCCCTGATCACTATAAATAAGAGGCTACTGGACTTCATTTGCTCATCCCATTCTCATTTCTCTTCTTTCACACAGTGATATTTCTCTTGGTTGTAATTGTGAGTTAACTTTAGAGACTTTGTTATGTCTCCTAATACAAGAGATATAACTATTGATGTTTATCCTCGTAATTAGAGAGAAGGTGTAACATCTAGTTTTCATCATAGTGAAATGTATTTTTCCTTGTCCGTGGTTTTTACCCTACTGGAGTTTTCCACGTTATATCTGTGTGTCATCTTTTATTATATTTCTTATTTTAGTTGTGGGTTTGCTTCAGTCCGATGTCATTTTTCTCAACACTGCACATAGTAAGTATCAAGTTCAAGAAGTTGCAAAAGCCTATTGTTTACGTTTGTAAATAATGTTAAAGTCATTACTGTCCTTTTTCTCAAAATGTATCTGAGCTCATTGTATATTTTCAATGTTTCTCTTTGTATATGTTAATTTTTGAGTTGATGCTAGGAAAGTCTACATAATTAACATAAAAAGTATTGAATAACCAAAAATATCACTTTCATAATTTTGCAGTCTACATTGACTAGGAAGGAAAGATAAATGAGAGTAGAGATTTGATAATCAAGAACCTTATAGCTAATAACAAATATGTGACAGGGACATAATAAGTCTTTAAGGGCTGAAATTCCAAAATTACAATTGTTCATTACAACACCAGAGTTAGTACTTAGTAGTCTTGCGATTACGTTCTTGCTGTCTTATCAGTTAGTAAAGTATCTAAAACTAGTAGAGATTGATTTCAAAATATTGATTAGACTAAGGATTTTAGCAACTGTTTTTCTTCCAAATATTTGGACAAGAACTATGCAACTCCACTTTATGAAGAGAAAGATGCGAGTTAATAAACTTTTGGCTTACCCCAAAGAAGTCTCAGTCACATATGTTATCTTTGTGATTCATACATTTCTTATACTATATTGATATTCATTAATAAACTAAAATCATGATAATATATTTAACAACGCCATGCAACATTGTATAGTTTCTCAGTTGACTATCAATTTTGAAAATTGACAACAACACTAAAATAAAGTTTGTTTCTCATTAAATTAAGTTTTAGATAATGTGGTGTTGTAAAGTCTCAGAAGTAGACTTTGACAATCTCAAGTCTTCCATTCCCTCACAAATGTGGCTTAAGACGTTGATTAAACATACATAAAGATGAGATGTCAATTGACTAGTTCATGCCTAAGGCGCAAACAAAGTAGATTATCTTTACCAGATTGCATTCAACAAGTCATGAATTTCTGGTTATTATCATTGTCACAAGTTTCAAAACTGAGTTCCAAATGGCAGATAACTTTTAACAAACAAGCAATCCGATTTCTCTTTCTCATATTTGTGCAAATTGCAGCGTTTTCCACAGTCATCCACACCTCTGACTCGGGTGATCGTGCGGCATTACTTGCCATTAAATCCATGATTAATGGTGACCCACAAGGTGTCATGAGCTCATGGAACGACTCCCTTCATTTTTGCAAGTGGGGAGGTATTGTTTGCAGTTTCCGTCCCCAAAGAGTTACCAACTTGGTTCTTCCATCTCAAGGCTTACTTGGTTCTTTGTCTCCTTTCATTGGAAATCTAAGCTTTCTCGAGGTGATTGATCTCCAAAACAACTCACTTTCTGGTGAAATTCCGCCGCAAGTGGGCCGTCTCATTAGATTACAATATATAAATATATATAAAACTCTTTTCAAGGAAAGATTCCAGCCAGCTTAGCCAATTGCTCTAACCTTAAATTTCTTAGCATGGGTTACAATAATCTAGTTGGCAAGATCCCAGATGAGTTTGGTTACAATATTTCCTCTCTATTGTTTCTTGATGTCAAATCCAACCTGATTGAGGGACCATTCCCTCCATCGATCTGTAGCTTCAAACTTCTAAGATATTTGGATATGTCCAATAATAGCTTTGGTGGAGTGATTCCACAATGCTTTGGAAATATCACGTCTTCTCTTGTGGTGATAAATTTGGGGAACAACTTTCTTCGTGGCACCATTCCAAATGTATACAATAATTGTGGAAGATTAAAGGGGCTTATTTTGAACGGAAATCAATTAGAAGGAGAGGTTCCAAGCTCTTTATCTAAATGTCAATCCTTACAAGTACTTGATTTAGGAAACAACAACTTAAATGGCACATTCCCTATTTGGTCAAGAGACCTCCCAAAGTTGTCGGTTCTGGTCCTCAGATCAAACAATTTTCAAGGTCCCATTGAAACGTCTTCTACAACACAACTCCCATTTCCTAGTCTGCGAGTCCTCGACTTATCTCATAATGGGCTTTTAGGCCATCTCCCTGGGAAATATCTTCAGAATTTCAATTCCATGAAGGACGCCCCAAAAAATAGCTCAAAACCAGAATACTTGACCATAAGTGGAATGACTTACGAGGTCATAATTGTGGTAAAAGGTTTGGAACTCTTCTTTCAAAAACTTTTGGTTGACTACACCATTGTAGATCTATCCCTTAATAGATTTGATGGGAGATTCCAAATGTCATTGGTAGCCTTAGCTCATTGAAAGTGCTTAATTTATCTCACAACAGCCTTAATGGTCGAATCCCGAGTGCTCTAGGTAATCTCTCTAATATCGAATCCTTAGACCTATCTTGGAACCAATTCATAGGTGAGATCCCTCAAAGACTTGTAGACATAACGGGTCTTGAAGTCTTAAATCTTTCACATAACCATCTTGTTGGACGAATTCCACAAGGAAAACAATTCAACACATTTGATGTAAACTCATTTGGAGGGAATTCAGGGCTTTGTGGATTTCCACTACCCAAAAAGTGTGAGAATCCGAGTTCCCCATATGATGAAGTTGATGGTGATGAAGACGACAAGGAGAGTCGATTAACATGGAAAGTAGTCATGTTGGGATATGGATGTGGAACCTTTCTTGGATTAATGTTGGGATATCTCATGCTGTCAACCGGAAGACCAAAGTGGTTTAATGCAAATGTAGATGCAATAGAGCGTCTGATCCACACAAGGCGAAACAAGAGAAGATACAGGTATATCGGGAAATGAAGTTGGATACTGAATATTATGTGTTTCACATGTTTTCCTATAGCTAGAATGTTTTAAAAAGATAGACAAAGATTTTCAAATAAGGCTGTTCAGATTTGGGAGGATCATGCATCTATGTAAGGTTTTGAGAATATGTATGTTTAACTTATTAAAAAGGTTTGTTAGTTAATGTAATTGGTCAGTGGGTGATCATGTGTTAAAAATGTTATTATTATGTTGAATCTAATTAGTAAATCAGTTTGTTTTTGTATTTGATGGTCTTACACAATGGCAGACCCAGAAGCTAAAATAGGTGGTGGCCACCATCTGTTACATGCCTAAGGTGGTGTTTGTTTTTAAGAGAATGCGAATCAATCAACCGCACGCGTCGAATCAATCGATGCGTAAATGTCGAATCGAGCGAAGAAAAAAACGCATGTTTGAGCAGGATTTTTTTTTTTTGGTTATTTTGTGTCTACAAGAAGCATTCGAGACGCGTTAAGACACCCTCTCGGTCTTGAGATTCGACATTTTTCCGTTCGGGCCGCTCGGACGTCGAGCGGAAAAACAACGATCGAGCGGCAAAATGTCGACCGATTCGGACATTTGCCTGCTCGACGCATGAAGAGCAAAAAACAAAACAAACAGAACCTAAATCTGCATGTGGTCTTATAACCATAGTGATCGACATATTCTACCAATAATAGCGACAATTGTTATATCTTAACTACTTATAAAGCTTGAATGTCATCCTTTAAACTTAAAACTTCTTAATTTTTGAGTAATGTTGTTTACCTATTAAACCTCTTGTATAAATGAAAAATCAAACATAATTTTAGTTCTTTACTACCATTTACTTTGCTATACGACACGGTTTTCAAACAAGTTTGACTTTACATAAATAAAAGAAGAAAATCAAAAAACACACGGTTGGTCTTTTAATTCTAACACGTTCTTATAATACCCCTTAGGCTGCCTCTAGTAAGGGCACTCAATCTCCCTCATTTTCCCTGACACGTTAGCTTTCTCTCTCCAGCGACCTTCAGACGATTGGATGCCCCAATAAGGCGACCTACACTACAAAAAAACATACCCCACAAATATACCGTTTATAATTATTAAATACACAGGAAAAAAAAAACCATTCGATCGTCTAAATGATCACTTCCCTCCTAGAACCATGCTCGATCGAATGGCCACATAAGGGGGATTGATTAGAAATCGATCGACTCAGTCGATCTTCCAACGTTACTGAAGCCTTAATAATGAAAAATAAACAAGCGTATCTTTGTTACTGTTTTACTTTGCTATAACAATAAAAATGGCAAATTAACACATGGTACATTGCTTCTTTAACTTCTATTATTCTTTGTTTCTAACCCATGATCTTTTTTCTCGCAATAACTACAAATTGAATCCGTAAGTTTTGCATCATAGGTCAAACGAGAATCACGATTTCGCAAGTATATTATTTGCTACCATAAATCGTCGCTTTGCACGGATATTCGTCTAGCATATTATATGTGCGTACAAGTGGCTGGTAAGTGGCTCGAAAGTTTAAGAAAAAACCCATGAAACACTTTAGGATGATTAAATGGTAAGGCTGCGTACATTATAGCAAAAAAGACTCCACTTTCTTCTAAGGACGGAACTTAGCGGGGACAGGGAGGGGTTGTGGTCCCCTCCTCAAAATTTTTAGCCACAAGTAGGGCTGAGCAAAAGTCCAAAACCGAACCGACCCGACAAAAATCGAACAGAACCAAGAACCGATTTTGCAAAAGACATGAACTGAATATGGTCGGTTCGGTTCGGTTTTGTGTCGGTTCAGTTCGGTTTGTACGGTTTATGTGTGTTTTTTTGTCGGTTTTGGGTCGAATCGAACCGAACCGAAACTGAAAACCGTTAGGATATAGAACCGAAACCGAGCCGAAATGGTTGGTTCAGTTCGACTCGATTTTCCAGTTCGCTTCGGTTTGATTTTCGGTCCGATATGCTCAGCCCTAACCACAAGTATATTGTTTACCCTTACGCTTTGTAGTGTTAGGCATTATTAGTACTAATGTGAAATATTAAATGAAAATGTAAAATTGTTGTTTTTGTATAACCTTAGGGATGAATAGTGTAATTTACTCTAAGGAAAATGTTATCTTATTAATCAAGCCAAAACTACAAGGACCAAACAGCAAAGAACCCACCGCCGTTATAAAACCCTTATTAAACCCACCCCCAAATTGTTTTTTGTTTTTTTTAGAAAAAAAAGATGAATCATATAGATGCAGCAGAAGAGAGGATTGTGTCAGAGAGATTAAGACAGAAGCTGAATGAAGTTAATTCTGCTGCTCAGTCTCAGCTTGCTCTTGTTCAGGATCATGTTAATTTTACCCTTCAGGTTTTTACCTTTTTTTTATTTACTGTGTGCTGTTCTTGAGTATATATATGGGTTAGTTTTTGTTTAAGCTTATTTATGGGTTTATTAGCTTTTTTGATTTTTTCAGATTGATGGGCTTGTATAAGCCCATAAGCCAAGAAAAAAGCTAATCCATTATGGGTTTATTAGCTCTTTTAATTTCTAGCTTGTTTTCAGATTGATGGGCTTGTATAAGCCCATAAGCCAAGAAAAAAGCTAATCCATTATAGGTTTATTAGCTTTTTTGATTTCTAGCTTGTTTTCAGATTGATGGGCTTGTATAAGCCCATAAGCTAAGAAAAAAGCTAATCCATTATGGGTTTATTAGCTTTTTTAATTTCTAGCTTGTTTTCAGATTGATGGGCTTGTATAAGCCCATAAGCCAAGCTTTTATGGGTTTATTAGCTTTTTTGATTTCTAGCTTGTTTTCAGATTGATGGGCTTGTATAAGCCCATAAGCCAAGAAAAAAGCTAATCCAAGGGGGTGTTTGTTTAACCTTATTTATGGGTTTATTAGCTTTTTTGATTTCGGCTAAGGGGGTGTTTGTTTGAGCTTATTTGTGGGCTTATGAGCTTATTTGAGTTTGGCTTATATTTCGCAAGCTCAAATTTTCTGGCTTATAGGTTTATTATGATATAATAAGCTTATATAAGCTTATTATATGTGCTAATATAAGCCGGAATTTGAGCTTATGAAATATAAGCTGAACTCAAATAAGCTCATTAGCTCACAAAATAAGCTTAACCAAACACCCCCTGATATTTTCTAAGCCCGGATTTTCTAGCTTATTTTCAGATTTATTTATGGGCTTGTATACGCTCATAAGCCAAGAAAAAGCTAATCCAAGAGGGTGTTTGTTTAACCTTATTTATGGGCTTATGGGCTTATTTGATTTTGGCTTATATTTCATAAGCTCAAATTTTCCGGCTTATTTTGAGACTTATGGCTTATATATATAAGCCTATAAGTATAAGCCGGAAAATTTGGGCTTGTGAAATATAAGGCGAAATCAAATAAGCTCATGAGCCCATAAATAAGCTTAAACAAATACCCTCTTGGATTAGCTTTTTTTGGCTTATAGGCTTATTTGGATCTTGAAATGCTTATAAGCTTAAAAAAAATTACTGTTTGGTTTTTTGTGAATATATTGAGATGGGTTTATGGAAATTTTTTATATTATAGTTTGATTTGGATGTATGGATTAATTGTGTATGACATTGTTATATTTTGATGTAGGGGGTGTTTGTTTAAGCTTATTTTATAAACTCAAAATTTATATAAGTTTATTATGTAATAATAAGGCTATATAAGTCCACAACTTTCAAATAAGCCGAAAAAATTAGGCTTATGAGAAGAAATATAAGCTGAAACAGATAGGCTCATAAGCCCATAAATAAGTTTAAACAAACACCCCTGTAATTGTTTGTAAGTTAATTGCGATTAAGAGGGTGTTTGGATATTGAATTAGCTTATTTTTTGGTATATGGGTTTTTTGGATCTTGAAAAGCTTATAATCCGACATTTTCGGGTTTTGAGAAAATCAACTTATATAAAACAAACAGTTGACGCTAGTTTTGCCAAACATAGCCCCGCCGAATAAAATACTCTTGTTAGCTTTGAAAAAGTCAAATAAATCCATAAGCCAAAAAAATAAGCTTAACCAAACACCTCCTAATTTGCAGTATAGTTTTTTCTTATTATAACAACACCTAAAGTATGTTATGTACAATGGAAAGAAACTAATGTATTTTGAGGTATAGAATGACAATTGGTAAAAGTATGTTTCATTTTGGTGTGATTAACGTTTGAAAATATTGATGGATGTGCAGAAAGCGTACTTCAGATGCGCGTATGAGTGCTTTGACAGGAGGAGGAAGCAGGATGATATAAGTCAGTGTGTTGAGAATTGCAGTGTTCCTGTTCTTCAAGCTCAGAATCTTGTTGAAGGTGAAATGGGTAAATTTCAGGTAAGCCCGTCTCTCGCTCTAAAATTTTGTTCATTTGATCATGGGAATAGATCTGTGAATTGCTGGTTGTGCTTGTAAATATGTTGCTACACAATTTGCCTTTTGAGGCATGATGATAATCCGGTACTCTGATTAGTACTGCAATTGATGAGCGAGTTTGTTATCTTGTTTCTTGAGTACAAACAAGACTGTTATTGGAATCCAACTTATTGAAATTTGATTCATTTCTGCCCTGTTCTCAGTCGTAATGCCTAGTAGTAGACCTAGGAGGACTATAGTATATAGAGACTTTACACATCTTGAGCCGTGTCAAGACCCACAACTCACATTTAGAAAACAATAACTAAACTATTTTGCGACATACAAAATTAAACATCTAATTTGTATAGAATACTTCAACACAGTGTTACCTGAAATTGCGGATACAGTGCATCTTCCAATTTGCTGAACCTTATAGGATCATTTTTAGGTCTGATGACCGCATAAGGCCAACCATTTGAACTCAGGGATCAGAAACTATGTAGTTATGCAGCATCTCAATTCATTACCTAGTAACTTATACACTAAAGTTATGCCCATCCTGACCTAATATGGTCGTTTGTTATACACCTATTCCATAGATCTTTACTGATACTGATACACTTCAAAATGAAGTATGATTAATGATGGTACAATAGCCGTTTACAGCGTGCAGTGATGCTGATTCTGATTTCATCATTATTTTGTATCTGCTTCTGCACTAAATACGCCAGTGTAAAAGCATCTACGTCATTCAGCATTATTGTTGATGTAGAGATTGCGTGATGAATACATGTAATATATGTACCGGTGACACTTATTATTTCTTTGGTTTTGTGAATCCAAACCTAAGTTTGTCTAATCATCAGATATTTGAGCTTTTTATCCCATGTCTAGAAGTCAAAATGGGTTATGATTACTAGAGAAATTGGGCCATATCAACGTGGTTCATATCTTTCTAGCGTGTATAAGAATTGTTAACGTTTTTTCTGTGTATAGGAACGTTTGCAGCGGTCACTTATGGTATGCCAAGACAAATACGAGGCTGCAAAGCTGCAAAAGAGAACCGGTGCAATGCAGGATATGGAGTCATGTGTTAACCTGTCAATCGAAGATAACGTCAAGTCATTACCACATTTGGTTGCAAAGTTGAAGGATTCTCTTGGCATAGATTCCACATTCGAGTGAAATCTGCATCTTTTTGTAATAATTTATTAGAAATTGTTATCGAGACTGATATGGAGGGAGAGGTTAACAAGCATGTGCTACTATACATTTGACTTGAAGGAAATGCGTTTGCTGCCATTATTGTTGTGGAGTAAACTGACTAGAATTTAAATTTATCTGATGGAACTAAAATAATTTATCCCATTTCATTCTTGCCTCACCAATGCTGTCAAAGTTTCGCGGTTAATGATGTGCTGCAACAGCAATAAACTGATTATGCAACTTTCACGTTGCAATAAGTATAGTAGTCCCTTCCTTTTTATTAACTAAGATGTCATATTAAGAATTTTTTTGATGGTTATTACTGAAACTTTGACATTTATAGGGGTAGAAACGAGTCGAGCCACTAATGTAAAGCTTGTGATTAGATCGGTAAAAACCTCGAATGAGTCGAGCCTAGCCTAAACGAGCTCGAGCCCGAGTTTGAGCATAAAACAAGTTTTAGGTTGTTTAATAATCGAGCTCGAGCTTTATATACAAAGTTCTATTAGGCTCGCGAGCTTAAAGGAGCCTTAAAAATATATACATATATATATTTTCTATACATATAACGACGTATAAACGAGCTCGAGCCTAGTGTAATTAACGAGCCTTTGAGCTTTCTTTCATTCAACATGTTATATAAGTCAGTCGAGCCGAGCTAGAGCTTGTGAAAATTTTCATGAGCCACGCTCGAGCTAAGAATGTGAGCCAAGCTCGAACTTTGGCAGGCTCGGGCTCGGCTCGTTTCCACCCCTCACATATATATTAGAGTAAACTGCAAAAATCACTTATGTGGTTTGGTTAAATTGCAGGTTTAATCCTTGCTCTTTTAAAAGTTACAATCCTTATGACGAACTTTGATTTGCATATTCATTTTATGGCCAAAGTTAAACGTCTTAAACCCCTTTGACTTTGGGCATTTAAAGAGGCTAAAAATGAGAGTATTTTAATCATTTAACTTTAGTCAATGATTGAATATGCAACTCAAAGCTTTTCATAAAGACGATCGCTACACTTTTAAAAGGTAAAGGACGGTATCTATAATTTGTTATACTGTATGGATGATTTTTGCAATTTACTCTTGCTTTAAGTAAAACTAAAATAGTAAGTACTCTTAGGGGGGAGAGAGTGGTACCATAGTACCCGAATTGGCACATCACCTCTATCCAATAAAAACCCTCAAACTCAAAACTACTCAATTATGCCCTAACACTACCCTAAGTGGAGGGAGTGGTCACCTATCCTACCCTAACACTACCCAAAACCCCTCCACAAACCAACCCATTTCTTACACCATTTTCTTCTACATTTATGATATTCCAATTCTTGAAAGAGTGGTAGCAGGTTTCATTTGAATCATTTTTTCAGCTTTTTGCTTATTATATTTTCATCTTTTTGCACTGTTTTTGCTATATATACCACCAAATGATGACGTGGCAGATCTTCTACAAAAAACCCATGAAGAACCAACAATGGTGGTGTGTGTAGTGTGTGTAAAACATATTCTTGAAAACCCATCAAGTGAAAAAAGTGAAAAAGAGTGGCTACACCGATCGGGCTTGGAACCCGATTTACTACCCGAAATTCACTACCCGAGTAACACGGGGTGGTGTTACCGATCGGGTTGAGGTACCCGATTGCCTACCCGAGCACCACTCCCTCCCCTCTTAATGTAGCGAGTATATGATAAGATTTTTAATGGTATATAACAACTAAAATTAACGTATTCTATAAATTTAAGCTTTTAGGTTTGAACTTAACCAGTAAATCAAGTACCCATCTTTTTCATATAAAATTATACAATGAATTTAACTTAATTTTAAAGTTAAGCTTTAGGTTTAATTAATTATCCCTCTTTTTTTAAGTTTTTTTATTGTCAATTTGCATTAAGTCTTTATAGTTTTTTTACTTCAGCAAATTACAAAATCAAAATTTATTCATATTTTAAACTTAATCACTAAATTTTCAAAAATAACACCTTCTATTCTACTTTTTTTTTTTCTTTTTTTCTTTTGATAACTTTGACACATTTAATTTTGATTTTCTATCGGTTAATAAGATGTCTTAATTTTAAATTGAGCTCTCATATTAGTTTATGTGAATCATGCATTTTTTATTACTTTTTTCTTCTAAAAGATTATTTAAGTAAATTAATTGTAGAGTTAATTACTTAATTGGTCCTTAAGGTTTACCAAGTTTCACATATATTGTCTTTGTGTTTTTTTTTCGGTGGGTCATGTCCTTGTAGTATGCAAAAATTATAGATCCTGTCCAAATTACTAACAATATTTAAACAATCGTTAAAAAAGAACTAACGTGATATAGATGCATAACGTGAGGGCCTAAGATTGTTTATGTGAAACCCAGTAAATCTTAAGGACCATTTAAGTAATTAATTAAAATAAATAAATAAATTATTATAGTTAAATTTTGGGCTTACGTACTGAACCCCCTTTTTTTACGTCTTTATATGTTTTCATACTTTTAAATACGTTTTCGTTTGCTCTTGGACGTTTTTATCCATTTTATACGTTTTCGTTCGTTTTTGTACGTTTTCATAAGTTTCATACACTTTTATACAGTTTTTGGACGTTCTTATAAGTTTTCATCCATTTTTATATGTTTTCATCCGTTTTAATACGTTTTCATCCGGTTTTATACGTTTTATACGCTTTTTGTACGTTTTCCGTTTTTATATGTTTTCGTCCGTTATTTACGTTTTATAAGTTTTTATACAATTTTTATATGTTTCTGTACGCTGTTGTTCCTTTTTATAGTTTTTGTATGTTATCGTACGCTTTCTTATAGGTTTTATCCGTTTTTATACGTTTTTGTAAGTTTTGATACATTTTGTACGTTTTGGTACATTTTATACACTTTTGTATGTAAAATGCGTTTTCATACAAAAACGTATAAAAGCGAACAAAACGTACGAAAATGAACAAAAACGTATAAAAACGGATGAAACCATACGAAAACGAACAAAAACGTATAAAAAACGGATGAAAACAAACAAAAATCATATAAATGAACAAAAATGTATAAAAGCGGATCAATGCGTACAAAACGGACGAAAATATATAAATACGGATAAAAACGATAAACATATAAAAACGTAAAAAAACGAACGAAAACGTATAAAACCTGATGATAACGTATAAAAACGTACAAATAACGTAAAAACGTATAAAAACGGATGAAAGCGTATAAAAAGTTATAAAAAGGACGAAAACAAATAAAAACGGATGAAAACGTAAAAAAATCGTATAAAAACGGATCAAATAAAAAAAAGTTTTAAAAAGTAAAAAAGGACGAAAACGTATAAACAATTAGAAAAGGTGTATAAAAACGTATAAAACTTACAAAAAGTGTATAAAAACGTATAAAAAGTTACAAAAAGTGTGTAAAAACGTAAAAATTATAAAACGGATGAAAATGTATAAAAACGTACAAAAATGATAAAAACCGAGTCAAAACTTATAAAAACTTATAAAAGTGTACAAAAATGGACGAAAACGTATGAGAACGTAAAAGAACATACACACTATGTCTTAAAAAAATTGGTTAGTACATAAGCCCAAAATTAAGTATAATAAAATTAAAAGTAGTTGTTATTATTTTTTTGGGTTTTACTTATCGGTTTGTTTCAGTATTTAATTCCAGTTATTGATCAATCATTACACCGATCTTGGACATCCTCTATTAATCATGTAAGTTGAGTGTGCTTTCCTGCTTATAAACCCTAGTTCCGTGATTTTGTTTCAGTATTTAATTCCACTTATCGGTTTGTTTCAGTATTTAATTCCACTTATATTTAATTTTTTAATATAAATGAGGTGTTACGTTCGAGGAATTTATTTCGTCGTTTTGGTTCTTTTCAAAAGCAATTTGTATAACATGAGTCCGTTTGCCCAGTGCCCGTTTAGCCCGTGCTCATTTAGCCCGTGCCCGTTTGACCCATAGCCCGTGCCCGCCCGGCTCGCCTGTTTTGCCACCTCTAGTTTTAAGTTTTATGTGATGTCGAATTTGGGAGAGACGAATAATAGTTTGCCGCATTATGTGGTTAATAATAGTGTGGGGAATATTGATTTTGAGGAACTCAATGCACGCATGAAGCGTTTGAAGGAAAAAGCTGATGGGAACTTCGGTGTTTCTCATACCAGATTGCCTCATAGAGCTGTGCGAAACTCTATTAGTCCATAATTGCATTTATCCCCAAAAATACCATTAACCAAATAATATATTAAAAATTAGCCTAATTCAAAAAGATTTTCAAATATTAAACATTTTGGCCCCAACAATATTTAGATATTATGAGAACTCTTAACAATATTGGGATAAGCCCATTATAACATCATACAACCCATAATCAAAGTTTTTAACCCTAACGATAGAAGATGTTATCCGTGATTTTGTGCAACCATCACTTACACATTTTTGTGCAGTCACACAAGCCGCTCCACTCTTCTCTCTTCTTGCAACCAAAACGCACAAACAAGCACCAAACATATATCTTCCAAAAAATAATACTTCTTGTCTTAATAATCTATCCATCACCCTTATAACTCACAAACAAAAGACATAACAAAACCTTTTTTCTTTTTCCGTTCTACGAACACATAAAGCCCCTTTTCTTGATTCTGTTTCACGAACACAAATGCATACCCAAGGTACTCTCTTAGTTGGCCTCAAGATTTGTGAAAGGTCTCGGGTAGGTTGTTTGTTATTTTGTTTTTCTTTTTTGTAGATCGATGATGGGGTATGTTCAAATTCAAATTAAATCTTAAGAAGATTGCAAACAAAGATTGAACTTATTTAAGATCTTGTTTAATTTTAATTTCGTGCTGAGTCTTGGTTGGAGATGGATGTTGATTGTGGTTTCTTGAGGAGGATGAGACATGGGATACACATGTTTGTTGTTGTTGTTAGATGTGAGGTGAAATGGTGGTTCAAGTCATTTTTGTGTTTCATCTTTATTTCCTTTTCAACTTAAACCGAATAAAAAAAAAGAATGAAAACCTAGTATAGATTTGGACATTTGTGTGTACATTGTGCTTAGTGATTTGTATTTATTGGTGAAGGGGTGTATTAATTGTAAGTAAGAAATAGTATTTTAAGATGACAATTATTTGTGCTTAACATACTTATAATTTATGTTTGGTGAATTATATTTGCTTAAAATTGCATTAATGGTGGTCTTAAAAATTAAATAAGAGAGAATGTCATTCATGCATTATAAGTATTAGTAGTGTACGTGCGCGTTGCGACGATGAGTACCCTAAAATAAATATTAACGACAACAAATGTCTAGTAGAAGGCCGGCATATCCGTTACAGACAAATAATCAGTATACCAATTGATGGATTTCAGATTTATGTTTTGCAAGCTTAATTAGATTGTACATTGTGGTTAAATAGTTGTATATTTTGGTAAAGAGGCGTTTTAATAGTTCATTAATTGTATGTGTTGAATAGTATTTTTTTTTGTTTTATTTGTGCAATAAATACTTGTAAATTATGCTTATTTACTTGTATTTGCTTAAAAATCTACTTTTATTAGTTTTAAAAAATTAATATGAGAGAGGGGCAAAAATGTATTATAAGATAGTATAGATAAGATATACTTATAAAATATGACGATAAGCTATAAGTGTGTCCAATGTGAATTGAAAATCAATAAAATGAAAAAAATTGTACATTGAAATCCGTTTTCCATATACACCGTTAGAGAATACGGTTTTTGTAGTTGTGTAGGAATGGCATCTGCGGCCACATTTATCTATCAACATACCGGTTGTTCATATGTTGTCAGCCCGAAAGTTGGTTATGCGTTATAGTAATAAAATTAGGACGGACTACTATAGTGAGTCTAGTGATTACTAGAGTAGAGTTAAGTCAAAAGGTATGGTATAGCAGCCTTTCCGAGCGAGCCTCTGGGATCTCCTGTAATCCCATATTAGGGGAAGTAGTTAGTGGAGATTACCCTGCAGAGAGTTGGATGAGGGGAGACCCTCACGTCCAGTTCGGAGGGCGGGGATATCCCGACCCTACTATCATTATGCCTTTGCGATGTTACTTGGTTCAACTCTATTTGTGACCTTTTATGCATTTTTTTGAATTTTCTCATTTAGTAATGTGCAAGACTATTTGTAGTAATGAGGTCGACACTCGGTCGATCCCCCAACTCGACTAGTCTCAAGAGGTCTCACCTATTGCACTTTGGCAATGAGGAAACGTCCCACAAGAATGAAATAGGTGAATCGATCGCAAAAGCGATCTACTTGGGAGGATGGTTGTGTGTGTGAATTATTATTATTATTATTTTTTTTAATATTATCGGTCTTTTTGTTACATCAAGATTGTTATAAAGTAATCCATGTGAAAACAAGCTGATTTGACAGCTGAGATATCGGTCTCTTAATGGTCCTTACTACACCCGACCAAATTTTATAAAATTTTAATATCAAAATCATGATTGAAATGTTACATTAAATAAATAAAGGACTAAAATACACGGTTGGTCCCTAAACTTGTTAATCCGCTTCTCGTTTGGACAAACCTGGACCTTTTCATCGTCGGGGGTCCCTATTTCAAGTTTCTTACTCGTTACAGGTCCTTTGACAAATTCAATGTCTGATTTTTGTTTTGTAGTCGAGGGTATTTTAGTCCATACACATTTATACTTTGATAATACATTTATATTTTAGCCCTTCATCTTTCATCCTCGTCATCATCTCCCGAAATCATCATCTCCCCAACATTCATCATTCATCTTGGTCTAAAATAATGGATGCATTCATCATTCATCTTTCATCCTAGTACACCACTACCACTTTCATATTTCATAACAAAATGTATATAGCGATTTCTAACATCCATATAAGATATCATTAACACATTAACATTAAACATATTAATCGATGAGAATTTCATGGCCAAAGGACTTCACTATCTCCACACAAGTGCATCAAAAGCAATTATTCATCAGATGTTAAATCTGCAAACATATTACTCGATGAGAATTTCATGGCCAAAGTTGCTGATTTTTTACTTTCAACGATCGAGCCAGAGCTTGATCAGACTCATGTTAGCACAGCGGTCAAAGGAAGTTTTGGTTATCTTGATCCCGAGTACGTGACTCGACAACAGCTGACAGAAAAATCATATATATATATTCTTTCAGGGTTGTATTGTTTGAAATTCTATGTGGGAGTCCCATCATTGACCCGACTCGGCCTAAAGGAATGGTCAATTTGGCTGAATGGATGCGAGTGGCGAAAAAAGGCAATTTGGAAAAAATAATTGACCCTTATCTTGTGGGAAAGATGAAAATAGAGTCGTTGAAGAAATTTGTGGATATTGCTGATAAATGCTTAGCAGATGAAGGTATCGACAGACCTACAATGGGCGATGTACTTCAGAATCTCGAGCGTGCGCTTGAACTTGAAATAAAAACGCTACAATCGAAGAACGCAACTTCAACCAATCAAGTGGAGAATGGTGTTAGTAACACGCTGTTTAGTGAAGCTAGTGTTGATGATCTTGACGGCGTTTCAATGAGTAGAGATTTTTCCGAGATGGTTAAAGGTGGAAATTCTGAAATGAGGTAAGGGAAGTTAAATCTTTATTGACTAGGAAAGATTTTATTTTATTTTTTGAAATGCAATTAGTAAAGGTTTATTATGGAGTATATGAGTTATAAAAGATTTGTGTTTATAAGATGAAAGCTTTCCAATTTGTTTGTTGATTCATTTTTATCACTGATTTGAAGTGTTAATGTAAGATATAACTTTTCACATACACATCAAACCATAAGCACACGGTAGCGTATAAGATGGAATTCTAGAGAGAGAAAGTTAGAGGTTTAGGGAACTTAGTGAGAGAAAGTGAAAGATATTATTATGAGCTCCAACTCTACCTTGGGAGGTAGAGAGTATTTATAGTCTTACATAAACGCCACACAACGGGTCGTGGATCGAGGCATACGGTGGGTAAAGACCGTCCAGTCCTCCACGGTGTTACTAAACTAAATACTACTTAACATAAAATAACTACGACTACGAGCTTTCTAACGATTACATATACTTGAGGTGACCGACTCTTTAATACCGGAATTTCTAATTCCTAACAATCTCCCAAGGAGGTCACCTCAATCATGTACTAAAAATACATTGAATACAACCGATAATACATTAACAATTGATCTTGCATTCTTGATGTAGTCCTTTGCTCTAAGCTCGTAGTCATTGATTCTTCACATTGCATGTTAGGTTACTTCAAGTGGAGGTCTTTCTTGATCCACGTGATAATAATTTTGAGCCATCATTTGAGATCATCACTATCAAAAATCTCGTGACATCCTTTGTGGTGTTGGTATTATGTGATGTTGTGACTTTAGGACCGACATGCTCACATTCGGATCATGATATCTTCTCATCGTAGTAGCGGAAGCTTTAGTTGATTCATGATATTGGCGGCGTAGCGAAGCATGGAGTGAAAATATCGAATCATTGATGCACTAATTATGATTTCTTTTGAGTTGAATGTGTTAAGTGAGCATGCGGCTATGGATTGACCGCTTCATTCGATCACCGCAAACGTCGGTGTACCGCATACAACAGCTTAGTTAATAAATCGCACGAAAGTGTCTTTGATCACTTTCGTTGAATTGAGTACACGCCCACGGTTCCCGTTGATCGATACATGTACCGCTGTGATCGTATAATTCAAGAATTTCCTTGACAGGTTTCTCGCGAATGTTCTAGTTGTTCTCAAACCGAACGTCTCAAAGAAGACAACACGGAGTGAGTGAACCAAATAATTTTAAGTCCACCGATTGATGAAAAGATATTTGAAAAACAATCGTGTATTGCTCAATAGAAATTGTTTTGCAATACAACGAAGGTTTTATTGAAAATCAATTATCAATCATAAAAACACCTTTGGTTTGAAAAATGAGTACACGTCGACGTGCTAAAGAAAAGAGTTTTAAGCACAAAGACCGGTTTTTCAAAGGTATCCGTCAATCCTCAACTCGAACCGTGATTGATTCAAGAAATTGAATCGCCCCATTGTTTCTGTTCGGTTGTCACATGGTTGATCCATATAATAGATCTCACATGCCACCTACCGTAAGCTTGTTTGATGTTGGCTCGAAGGCTTTCCATCTTCATTGTGAATGTGTAAACACATCACTCGGATGTTCGGAAATACCACAAGGATAATGCGTGGGACTCAAGATATAATCTCTTTTCCACGTTGTGTGAAGCGAGAGTCTTCATTGAAAGTGTCCTAATGAGATTTATTGATGATCTCGTGGCTCTAGACTCAATTTGTGCATATTTGGATCCTATGTCGAGACTAGGGAGAGGGTCTCCTTCTTCAATATCAACAATCTCAAGAGAAAGTCGATAGATAATGTCGGTTCCCGTGAGAATGAAACAAGTCCTTTAAGAGGAACTTGAGTGGTTTGGAAAGTTGAAGTGCGGTCGTCCTTTGGGTCCATGACGTCTTGTCTTCAATCCGATGTTACCATCGGTAGCATATGAATTGAACCGGTTTACGCCTAAGGTTGAATAAATGGAGGCTATTTGTTTTCACCCTTTCTCATTCAATTCTTTTAATTCTTCAACCCCGATGCTTACGAGACTTCATAGCTAGAACCTTGTTGGGTTTATTCCATTACTAGCTCGGTCTTAGTCCGCACTCTTCCCATATCTCATTTTCTCCTTTTATCATCATACCTAAGGACTTCTACACTAACTAGTGGATTGTCCTCGGTAGATCCCTCCGCTCGGCGGATCATGGAACCAATACCTAACCTTATCATCCTTATATCACCGTACATAAAGTAAAGTTGGTCGGTCAATTTGGTATTGTTCATCCGCCATATGGAACCAATTGAAAACCATTTGAAAATCAATTCGGATACTTGTGATGTATTATCAAAGCATTTTGTACTGAATTGTTTTGATATTTTAGAACGAGAACTCCCCTCAACATGTGCATCAAGTATTTGAAAATGTTTTGCACACGGAGGCAAGAGAAAGAATTAACTTCTTTGGTTACCATCTTCTAAAGATATCAACATCACTTCCCACATTTAATCAAGTAGAAATAGCATTTCAGGAAGGATGAGGTTTCCATAAATTTGCTCCCCTCAATATGTGCCTCGAGGTTTGAAAAGAGTTTTGCACATACTAGAGGAACCCGCACATGGGATAAATGATCACGTTTCAAATCATAGGTTTAAAATAGATGCTCCCCTCAACATGTGCATGGAAAATTTGAAATCGTTTGTCACATGTGGGCGTGGTAGCATGTACATCCTTATAAAACCATTTACCGAATTATCGGTATAAATCCAATTTAAATCACACATTCTCCCCGATCACAATTATCAAATCATTTGAGATTTGTGATCTCTTATTGATTTAAATTGATTTTGAAAGCTTTTAAGGAGAATTGTGACTTGATTATGAAAGCGTTTTAACTGATAAGGATCGGATTTTAAGACTTTAAACTCCATTGATAAAACATGCATGTGTATCTTTTGAGAACAATTTAATGCCAAATAACTTTTTAATTTTAATTGAAATCATTCTCCCCCTCAATCAATGACATAGGTTGTTGATTGAGAGATAGAGATTTTGACAAATAAGTCCTGATGATTATCAAAAAATAGAGAACGAGTTATTTTTCAAAGCATTTAGTTGTCAGCAGATAAATGTTTATAGAATCAGAGCATGGAATTTTGAAAAACATGATAAAACATGGCTCTGTTCTTTCTTTTAAAACCGGGTTATTGCTGAAAATGACAATAAACCATTTTCTCTTTCTCCCAAAAATATTTTTGATTTTTTGATTTTTTTTTTTTTTTTTAATTAAAATTCGAACAATATCTAAAGACCGTGTCTTTCTTTGAATGACAACACAAAGACCGTAGATATTATCGAATCGAGAAAAACATGACAAAATGACAATATTTTTGAAGATTTTCAATTTTTCAAATTTTTATGGATTTTGAAAGTTTTATATTTTTCTATTTTGTTTTTCGAATAAATATTTACAAGAGGTAGATGAAGATAGACCTTTACTCCTCGTCTTCCTCCACGAAGACGTTTGAGAGTTTCTGGTTGAAGGCTTTTCGCACCAAGGCGTGGAAGAATAAACTCAAAACGTTCTCTTGGAAGAGCTTTGGTGAAGATGTCCGCTAACCGATATTCGAGACCTCACAAAATATAGTTCCACCACACCTTTTCCACTTGTTCCCGATGAAATGATGTCGAATGTCGATATGCTTTGCTCTTGAGTGTTGAACGTTGTTGCATGAGAGAGCAATAGCACTTTTATTATCACAAGATGCGGAGGAATTTTGTTGAATTCAAAGCCATAGTCGGATAATTGAGATCTCATCCATAAGATTTGAGCACAACAAGATGACATGGCTATGTATTCACCTCTGTAGGAAATAGAAGTACTCATTTGCTTCTTTGAAGACCACTCACAAGCTTATCACCCAAAAACCGAGCACCTCGGATGTACTTGACGTGTATCTTGACAACTCGCATGATCGGCATCCGCATAGGCCGTTAGAGACATACCGGTGTCCTTGGTACCATAGTCCCATATTGATGGTTCCTTGGAGATACCGAAGACCCGCTTAAGCGCTTCAAGGTGCTTTTAGTAGGCTTAGCACGGTATCTAGCACACATGCAAACAATGAACAAGATGTCGGTCTACTAGCGTGAGATACATCGGGGATCCAATCATACTACGATATTTCGTTTGGTCAATCATGATCCCTGAGTGGTCCTCATCTAGTTTGGTTCGATCAATCATGGGGGTGTCGACGGGTCACTTGAATCAAATCCAAATTTCTTTAAAATCTACATTGCATATTTAGATTGATTTATGAAAATGCCTCCGGACTTTGTGAAATTTGTAATCCCAAGAAAATGACATTTGTCCCATCATTGACATTTGAAACTTTGAACTCATTTCATTAGAAAACGATCACATTCCATTGGGTCGGTCGAGGCAAAATAATATCATCAACATAAATTTGAACATGAGTTAAATGTTTGCGACGACTACGGAGAACAATGTAGGATCAACTGCTCTTTCTTTGAATCCGGTTGATAGAAGAAACTTAGACAATGTATCATACCATGCCCTGGAGCTTGCTTTAGACCGTAAAGAGCCTTCTTCGACGATAAACGTGAGTAGGATGCTCTTGATTCACAAATCCTTCAGGTTGACCGCGTGAGCGACTTCTTTAAGATCTCCGTTCGAAATGCCGTCTTCACATCCATCGATAAACTACCATGTTCTTACTAGCGGCGTTAGCGAAGATTCGATTGCCTCGATTCGAGCAACCGGAGCAAAAGATTCTTCAAAGTCTATACCTCCTCTTGGCGATATCCTTTAGCAACTAATCGAGCCTTGTTCTTCAACACATCACCATGCTCATCAAGTTTCACTTTGAAGATCCATTTAAGGGCTATAATCATAGCACGATGCGGAGCAGTACTAACTCCCATACATCAAGTCGATCAAACTCATGAATTTCATCTTGCATGGCATTGAACCATTGTCTTCATTCATGGCGGTTTTAACATCTTTGGTTCGATCTTAGATAGTGCGGAGTTGAAGAAACACCACAAGGCATCGGTTGCGAGTTGTTTCGTGTTGATACATGACGAAAGGATTTCCAATGATGTTGTCTAAGGGGTGATCGTGAGTCCATTTTCTTAGGTGTTCATGTGGCGGTTGTTGAGGCGAGGTATCACGAGTCGATGTCTTCGAAGAAGATGGTTCGATGATGATTCGGGGTAGCAAATATGTTTTCAAATGGGGCATCTTGAGTCGCAGGGATTAACTTCATCATTGATGCGAAACATTTCCATGATGTACATTAGAAGAATGATGATTTGTTGATGAGGCGAAGGATCGCAATGGGTGCTTCATGACTTAAAGATATTGAGGCGAGGATTGACTTCATTCTCCGGAATACGAGCATCCTCTCAATTGTGGGAATCATCACATCATTAGTATTTGAATCATACAGTTCATCAAACATAGGATCAAACAATTTCTTTACATCATCTTCGGATGGAGGTACATATGGAGTTTCTTGAGTAGAGTTTGGAACAAGAGATGAACCAATGGGACTGTCTTGAAGGCGGGTCTGAACTGAGTGTCCAGAGCCATTTGACCGGTCGACTCATCAAACGTGCGTGAATTGTTTCCATGATATTTCGGGTTCTTTTGTTGTAGATTCGGTATCCCTTTTGTTTGGTGCATATCCCACAAATACTCCAATGTCGACTTTAGCCTAAGTTTTCCTAAGTCTTGACCTCATTAGTTGGATAGCACAATGCACCAAACACACGAAGGAAAGAGATTAGGTTTTCTGTTGTGGACAAGTTCATATGGAGTTTTTCCATGTACGGTGTGGATTAGGGAACGATTTTGTGTATAGCATGCGATGGCGATTGCTTGACCCGGAGAAACATTGGAACCTTTGAGTAAATCAACATTGTTCTAGCGGCTTAAACCGAGTCCGATTTCGTCTTTCAACTACACCGTTCGTTGAGGAGTTCGTGGAACACTTCTTTGATGACCGATTCCAACGCTTTCATAGAATCCATTAAGTTGTTTGTTGAAAACTCGGTTCCATTATGCATTCGACAATTCGGCGGTTTTGTTAAGTCGAACTGCAATTGTTTGATGAATTTGATGATGATATCGAGTCTCATCCTTTGTCCTTAAGAACTTGACCCGGTGAATCTAGAGTAATCATCAACCACAACTAACACATATTTCTTCCCAAAGATATTCGTACCCTCATTGGTCCACATAAATCCATATGAATCATATGAAGAACTTCGTGATGTAGTTAGTAGGTTTGGGTTTATGGGCATATTTCTTGCTTTTTCCCAATTGACATGCTGAACAGAGATGATCCTTTTCATACTTTAGTCTAGGTAAACCTACAACTAAGTCCTTTTTGGAAAGATCGTTGATGGTGCCGAAGTTCAAGTGATTGAGACGACGGTGCCATAACCATGACTTTGTTTTTGAAGCCTTTGATAACAAGCAGATTGGAGAAGCCCTCATCATGTCATCGATAGAGATGGTGTAAAGGTTTGACCCACGAGTTCCTTTTAACAGTTCCTTACCATTAAGATCTCTAACAAAGCGGTATGTTTTACAAGACAACTTCTAGATCGAGTCACGAATTGACCAACAGAGAGCAGATTATGACCCAAACCTTCAACATAGTAGACTCTCGAGATGACACTATCACCAACAACATAATCTCCATAACCCATAATAGCACCGAAATGATCATTACCAAATCTAACGGTCCGATGAATTTGCTCACGAAGTTCATGAGCGTGACCGGTCTCCATCATATGCTTGGAACGACTGAGTCCGGTACCACGAGCGATTTGAGCGATCTGCGGTTGAACACGCACAAAAATAGATAAGCTGGATAATTGGGATCCCCATGCAAGAATGGGTTCCATTTGGTTAGTAACAATGTTTGGACCACCCACATCGAAATAGAAGCATTCATATCGAAAAGTGAGGCAATGGAATCGTTGTGAATAGATGCGATACTAGTGTCAACATTAGCCCTGCTCACGGTGTGATCACTTCTTAAGGAATAGTTCTACCAAGAGGCATCCATTTTCTAGTGGGCATTGTCGATTAGTCTTAAGGCCAACAAGTGTCCAATAAAAGCCTATTTTCTTGAATGTTCTTCTGTGGGTTTCCATTGTTTTCTAACTTTCTTTCGTTTTGTCTTTTAGCCTTCTTAGCATGAATTTTAGCATTAACAATATTAATGGACAATTACCATCATTAGGCGAGCAATAAAGAACACCACCTTCATGATTAGAAAGCGAATTCAAGCGGACATCGGTACAAGGTTTGCAAATAGTATCGAATCGGATTAATTACGATGCGCCTATGGCTAATACTAGAATCAACACGATTCGTTTTATTCGATTCAAACTTAAAATTCCTAGATTGTTCTTCTCTTTTTCCGATGCACATTCTTAGCTTGCGAGGTCCTATCATTCCTTGTATTGTCTTGAGACTTTGACTGCTCCCTTTAATGTCATGATTACTCTGTAGAGGAATGGGAACATTAGTTTGTTTTACTACTTTTGCACCACACTTTAGATGTCTTTGGGATCTGAACTACATGCAGGTGCACTAAGGTTCACTTTCTTAACACTAGAGGTACTTGTGATTTGTACTCTAGAAGGCACACTGAGTTCTCTTTCTTAGCATTGATGGATCTGGAATCGAAATGCTTAAAGGTACACTACGGTTCATACTCAAAACATTGGGAATCGAATGCATATCATACTTAGCTTTAGGCATTGAGCATGGAATCAAAGGATTAACTCTCTCTCCTAGTGACTTTGGGCATATTGTGATCAAGCATTCTAAGATTTCTTGAGATCGTTTGGCATATAAGCAAGCATGTCCAATTGCATTATCATTAGGTTTCTCTAGCTTATCCTCTTCAACAATCTCACGCAGACATTCTAGGCAATCCTTAAGGGATGAGAAGTATGTTTGAATGGCAAGTTGGTTGTTCCTTAGATGAGGGGGGACATATGTCACAGATAAAGCATATTTATTACAAGAGTGATCCTTTGATACTACATTCTCCCCATTGGTCATTGGCATTTTCCCTTTTACCTGGCTCTTCAGATTCTCAATTTCCTTTTGCAATGAAGCTATTTGTTCGTTGTTTTTGTTACGAGTGACTTTAATTGATTCAAATAACTCATTGAAATGACGTTTAACCTTTTCATTTTCTTCTAGAAAACTTTCGTTTTCCTTTTGTAAAGCATTTACTAGGTTTTGAAGATGAAACGTTTGAGAATTCGAGAATCTAAAGGAGGAGGCATTTGGGAGCTGTCACATTGTTCGTTTGACCCTTTAATTGAGAGATTTGGGCTTTCAACTTTCGATCGTGTTGCATCGAGCTTGAATCTGTTCATCACGTTTGTTAATTTGAAAAGCGCATCAAACTCGGAGCATCCGAAGATGTCTTGATATTTGAAGTTTTGACATTTTCTTTGAGATGTTGATATTTTAGTTGTAAATTAAAATACTCAACTTCTAGTTTAGAAAAATGTTTAACCAAAGTGTCGTGATCATCCGGTTCAATTTTCTCATTTAGTTTAGAGTTAGTTTTTCAAGCTCAATGACACGATCATGGGAGACTTTCGAGGCAACAGATAGTTCATGAAATTTTGAAACATTAATAGAGCAATTTGAGCGGTGAAAAAATATCTTGAGCAACACATTCGATAATTAGAGTCTCATTTAAGGTATGCAAGTTCTTCCTCTCAATCTCATTATATTTTAGTGCACGCTCATAATCACTAACTTCACTACCATTGCATCAAATTCCTTTTCCATTCCCTTGATATCGGTTTCTATTCCTTTTAAGACTCTCAAAGTGATCTTTCGAAGCTTAAAGAAAGGCATGACCTCGCTTAAATAACATTCTTTCATTTGCTCAAAACCCTTTCTCCTTACATTATACCGATGGGTGTGATCCTTTTCTTGCAAGTTTTCTCAAAATCAACAAGCAGTTGAAATATGACATATTGACTAATTAAGGTCTTGCTTTTAGTGGCAATTTTTCTAGGAACTAGATGCATTGGTGTATTAGGAGGATACTCGATCGCTCTAGGCATTTTCCATAAAGGGGTTTGTTTCAACAATATTTTCGACTTTCGACTTTTCTAAATCCTTTTTCCGAAAATTTGTTCGGGAGTCGACAATGTTTGAGGCTTAAACATGTTCAAGGAGATCCGAGTTTTCCTTCTTGTAGTCATGGGGAGTGATGACAATTTTTTCTCTTTGCATTTCGGGTCATCTAGTTTTTGTTCATCCTTTCCTAGTGACTTCATCGATTTCTTATCTTCCTCGGTGCACTCAACGCAACTAGGTTTACGCCTAGGCTTAAGAATTTCATTACCATCATAAAGCACCTTATGAGCATTTCTAGCCTTTTAATTACCTTTGGTTTGGTTCTTCAACAAGGGAATGCTATGCTTATCGCTTAAGACTCGATGTTTAGTGACCATGTGAGCGATCGAATGGTGTTTCCTTGTATGTACAACTTGTTCTCAAGTTTGTTTTTCAAAGTTTTGATTAGAAAAATCTCTCAAGAGTTTTGATTCCTTTGCATTAAATTCTTGCTTAAGCATTTTCACATTTTCTTGAAGTTCTTGTTTTGTTTATTGTTTTAGAAAGTTTTTCTTGCAAGGAATTTAATTCTTGTTTCAATACTTCTTCTCTAAACTTACTTTTTCTAATTCTTGTACTCACTTGGTTATCCATTTCCTGCTCACGAGTGGTCAACTCAAACTTAGCACGTTGTTCATAAATAGCAACACGTTCTTTATAGGCATTTAATTCGAAATTACGGACTCATCGGGAGCACATGCGGTGTATTCATCAAAGACATAGTCATTGTTGATCGCAGAAGATGCATCACTTGGTACAACTTCACTTTCACTTTGTTTCACGTATTGATCGTATGGGACATTATTGTTATTACCCATATTTTCAATACTTGATTCAATAGTTTCGATTAATTGTACTTTGTCATGCATCCGCTATGCATCAACATCATCGTATAGTTTGAATACCTCTGAGATGAGTTTGTCCTTGGATGGGCCAGCTAGTGGTGAAGAAGAGACCTTGGGAGAGACCATTGGAGAAATGCTAGCCATAAAGATTGTGTGTGCCGTAGGTCCATCATCCACATCAGAGTCATATGCATCGCAGTCATCGACTTGAAAGGCATTTTGATGATTGTGACCTATGTCCTGAATAGGCTGCTCATCTACATTTGCATCATAGGTTTTGGCATTACCTTGAAGAAACAACAATTCCTCTTCATTCAAAGCAAAGACCATTGTCTTGAGCTTGTGCCGCAAACATCTTATCTCTCAAGTATTCAAGATTCATGGACGCTTTGGAGATGTGTAGTTCCTTGCAATGTGTCCTCACCATCACGCTTATAGCATTTGATTGGCTTAGCTTGACCTTGGTTACCATTCCTTCCTCGATTACGTTGCCAACATAACCTCTCCCGCTCCACCTCGTCCCGATCATCTTGTCTTTCTGAATCTGGTTGCACCACGATCCTTCCATCTTTAACAATGGCTTGATTGTGTGGGTTAGATGCGATTCGAGGTTGTTGTTGGTTTGTGGGAGAGTATTCATGTTTTGACCGATGAGAAGAGCTAGTTGATTAATGAAGCTACCCACATGAGCATCAACATCGACTTGTTTGTACATAGGATCGGGAATGAGTTTGTGATTACCATTACCCGGGTATGACTTGTGATGCTTTGGTTGTGATTCCGGCGTTTGAGTAGAAAGTCGTAGAGTCATTAGATGAGCTTGTCTCTCCTCAGTTATTTTGAACCGATTGAGAATTAATTTTTCAAACATAGCATGTCTCTCATTCGAAGGAGGAAGGCATAGAGTTGCTCATAGTTTGTATTCTTCAATCCTTTAGTGAGCTTTACAATGGTAACAAACTTGTGCCATTCGGGATTCATGTTGTTCACAAATTTTGAGTTCAATCGAATGTTAGGCATGGTAATTCGATGTTCCTCATGTCATTGACTAACTTATGAAATCTCACATAGTACTCATAGACACTCTCATCCGGTTTCATCTTGAAGTGCTCAAATTCGTCATAGAGTTGGGATTCTCTGTCTTCCATAGTCAATTCGAACCCGAGAGAAGCATCTTAACATTATCCCAAACCGCCTTAGCATCGGTGTTATGATTGATCGACTTGTAGATGTCTTTAGGAAGACCTTGAAGAACAATGTTTGAAGCCACGATATCTCATCAAATCTCTTTTATCCTTATCATCAAGCTCATCATACATCTTAGGTCTGTCCATTCCGTAAACAGGAGTACCATCTGCATTAGTATCTAGTATGTCTCTAGTCGTCTCAACTCGATATGGTCCTTCATCAATGGATTTGAGAATGTTGACACCATTTTCCTTTCCAAGGCAATACATCGATTCGTTGAGCCCAAGAGTCGTAGTCGGCTACATCGAAGCATGGGTGGGCGAGTATCTGAGCCACCGCTTGAACATCCTCGACAGCGATGGAGATGATGAGGGAACGTTGGTAGACATGTTAACAGTTATACGGGATTTTATAACTCTATGATTAAACCGGAAATAGATTCTTTCACGGATTTTACTAAATCAAGAGAAAACCGTAAACAATCACTTAAGTCGCTGAAGAGAAAGCACTAAGTCGCTAGCGGGTAATGCACTAAGTCGCTAGAAGTTAATGCACTAAGTCGCTAACCCTTAATTAGCTACACCCTAAGTCGCTAGAGTCCCAAGTCGCTAGACAAAAAGCAAGTCGCTAAATAGTAACTCGCTATGCACCAAGTCGCTAGCCAAATTTTGGCGACAATTAGCTACAAGTCGCTAGATATGCAAGTCGCTAAAGAGCAACTCGCTCTGGACCAAGTCGCTACCACAGTCGCTATCCGTAGCGGAGGTCCACTACTTGTACTTTAACTCGCTAGATCTAACTCGCTAGCTTTAACAACGTGAAGTCGCTACAAAGCGTGAAGCAAGTCGCTACCAAGAAACTATTCCGTGAGCTAAGTCGCTAGCATGAAAAACCATATAAACATCACTTTTCAATCCAAAACAACCCAACCAAGATGATTCAAGCTTACCAAATGAAAACCTAAACACTTTTGATGATTCTAAACCTAAAAGTACCAACAAAATTCAAACTTTAACACAAGAGATCAACCAAATGATGCAAAACCACTAAACTTTTTCAAACTCAAAACCACCTAAAACCACTATAAATCCAAAGATGTGCAAGATGTGATCTAACCATGGCTCTTGATACCAATTGTAAGATATAACTTTCACATACACATCAAACCATAAGCACAAGGTGGCGTATAAGATGGAATTCTAGAGAGAAAGTTAGAGGTTTAGGGAACTTAGTGAGAAAAGTGAAAGATATTATTATGAGCTCAACTCTACCTTGGGAGGTAGAGTATTTATAGTCTTACATAAAATGCCACAGGCAGGTCATGGATCGGGCATCTGATGGGTAAAGACCGTCAGTCCTCCACGGTGTTACTAAACTAAATACTACTTAACATAAAATAACTACGACTACGAGCTTTCTAACGATTACATATACTTGAGGTGACCGACTCTTTAATCCGGGAATTTCTAATTCCTAACAGTTAATGATAATGAAGGTGGTATATATGACATATGAGTTGTGATCCTATGCAAAGTGAAAAAAATTAAAAAGTGAAGAAAGCCTATCATTGAGTGCCATGTGTCCCCCATCCAATCTTTCTCTTTTTTCTTATGAAATTCGGTTAGGGGGCATTTTGGTCATTTTAACTCATTTTTTTTCACCCCAAAACTTCAAACGTAAATAACTTTTAAACGACGAACTTTTATGAAAAACCGATTTCACCAATTTTTTTAAATTTAATTCTCTTTAATTTGGTATGCATTATGATATATGAATCTTAACTTATTTTTCCAACTTTTTTAGTGGATGTTGATTTTCTTGAAATTTTTGGCATTTTCGGCTCTAATTTTGACTAGTTTAAAAATGGAATTTTACAAAACTTAAAACATGAAAATTGTAGGCTTTTGATCATTCTTTACCCAGAAATTTGAAATCCGATATGATATGAGTGAGATATAGCACGTTAAAGATGAACAATAACTGATGAACGCTATCAAAAATAACTGATGAACATTATCAAATATAATTGATGAACGTTATAAAAAATAACTGGTGAACAATATCAAAAATAACTGATAAGCGCTATTTTTTTCGAAAACTGATGAATGTTATAAAAAATAACTGATGAACGTTATCAAAAATAATTGATGAACAATATAAAAAATAATCGATGAAAGTTATCAAAATAAGCGATGAATAATATAAAAATAATCGATGAACGATAAACATTGTATTTTATTAGAAAATTGATGAACGATGAATAATAGTAACTTGAATCGATGAACATTATCAAAAATAAGCGATGAACAAAATTAGCGATGACCAAAACTAACTAACGAACAGATGAACCAAAAACCGATGAACAAGTGATGTAGCGATGAACATTATAATGTAACATCAAAGAAAACGATGAACATTATAATGTAACATAAGAAAAACTAATTGATGAACTAATGAACACTATGACTTTAACAGATGAACATTGCGATTTTTTATAGATAACTAATGAATAAATTTTTTATTGATGAACAATACATTTATTGATGAACAAATGACAATTATTTTTATTAATGAACAATACGTTTTATTCATCCATCTAATTCAATACATCAAAAAACATGACCAAATGTCCAACTTTCCATGGCACAATACTAAAAAGGTAGAAGAGAAAAAAATACTCTCATACTCTCATTCAAAACTCCGACCATTAAAATCAACCCAATGGTTCTTATTAAATATTCATCTACTATATTAATAAAATATACGGAGTATTGGCTAATTTTGGAAAGGACGAGGATACCCTTGCGACTGGACCTCTTTAGAAACCAACCATTTGAATGGAATCTAAACGGTTGATATTTTTTTTTAGACTTTGCAAACTTTACTCTCTTTTCAATAGATTCGCTTTCTATTATGACATATATCAGTTGGAGTGTGCAAATCTTTGTTAATGCAAGATCTTCTACAAGTGATATTCACAAGTAGACTTGTTTGCTTGCAAATCTAATTATGATTTATCTCAATTGACTCAAACTAGCAAAATATAACATATTATCGAAACAGAAAGGGTCGCAATTCCTCCCTGGTAGAGCTGTAAACGAACCGTACGAACACGAACGAAGCCTTGTTCATGTTTGTTCATTTAATTTTAACCGGACAAATAAACGAACACGAACGCTTAAACGGCCGAAATTTCTTGTTCATGTTCGTTTATTAACAAAATGAGTTGTTCATGTTCGTTTATAGTCGTTCATTAATACACTGAACGAACCATAAATGATCGAACATAAACGAACATAGACAAACAATCATAAACTTTATTAAATTATGCATCTAATATTGTTTTATAAGTGTCGTTTTGTTTGAACAAACTAATTTAAAAATTATTTAATTAAAAGATTTGATATACGAACATAAATAAATAAATGAACATAAACGAACGTTAACGAACACATAATCGGACGTTCACGAACATAAATAAACGGATGTGACTTTTGTTCATGTTCGTTCATTTAACTAAACGATCGTAAAATATTGTTCATTTTCGTTCATTTAATAAATAAACGAACATAAACGAACTTTTTGCCGAACCGTTCATGAAATGTTCACTGAAAGATCAGTTCGTTTACAGCCCTACTCCCTGGTGTATTCTGAATTGCATACAAAGTTGGGGTATACATGAAACCTTGTAAACGGCCATCAAGATCTTATGATATCATAGTTATGCTGTAAATAAATGTATTGCTGTTAATGATGGGCTTATTACTGATGGTTATATGGATGTTGAAAATCGCTGTATACATTTTGTAATGAAAGATGAAAGTGGTAGTGGTGTAATAGGATGAAAGATGAATGATAAATGCATTTATTATTTTAGATTAGGATGAAAGATGAATGATGAATGTAGGGGAGATGATGATTTGGGAGATGAATGATTTGGGAAGATGATTACGAGGATAAAAGATGAAGGGCTAAAATATAAATGTGTTATCAAAATATAAATGTGTATGGACTAAAATACTCTTGATTACAAAACAAAAACTAGACATTGACTTTGTCAAAGGACCTGTAACGAGTAAGAAACTTGAAATAGGGACCCCCGACGATAAAAAGGCCCAGATTTATCTCAACGAGAATCAAATTGATAAATCTAGGGACCAACCGTGTATTTTAGTCTAAATAAAGTCAATGATTTATGGTCTTTTTTTAATATCTCACTACAGGTTACACCTGTTAGATTCGTTCAATTCACCGCTAAGCATGCATTAGTTTATGCCTTCCTACACGATAATTAATTTTCTCAGTCACACCTTCATAGAATAAAAAATACCAAGCACATGTAAAATGGTATAATTAATCGGTGATAACATGTGAAGTAGTTGGATTGTAAATTTTGATTATGATTGAAATGTGTATTAGATAAATAAAGTCAATGTTTTATGGTCTTTGTTAATATCTCACTACAGCTTGCAACTGTTAGACTCGTTCTATTTACAGCTAAGCGTGCATTAGTTTATAAGTGGTGATTAACATACTTATTTATTTATTTATTTATTTATTTATACTCTATGATGTACAAACTGAAAAAGCAATATATATATAGCAGAGAAATGTTCAAATGCTTACTTTTATTTTATTGTTTACCAAAGCACAAATCTTCATTAGTCATATAGTTTGATCTAATTGTGATGATTAACCTAAGTTCATATATTTTTTATTGTCTTTTGTCTTAATTTTTATTCACATTGTTTTTTTTTTTTTTTTTTTTTTTTTTTTTTTTTTTTTTTTAATTTTAAATTTACTTTTATTTTTAATTCATGTTTTTTTTTTTAATTTTTTTTTCATTATCGAGAATGTTGTGATGATTAACCTAAGTTCATATATTTTTTATTGTCTTTTTGTCTTTATTTTTTATTCACATTGTTTTGTTTTTGTTTTTGTGTTTTTTTTTTTTTTTTTAAAATTTTTAAATTTGCTTTTTATTTTTAAATTCATGTTTTTTTTTAATTTTTTTTTTCGTTATCGAGAATGCGATACTATTTTAGTGTTTTTTGTTTAGTAAGTTTCAAAGCCAGCAACAGTAGTTGCATCCTTTGTTGCAAGGCATTGTCTGCACTTTTGATATCATAATTAAGGTGCGCGTTATCAATTCATTATAAATTATTATATTGTTATGTTTATTACTAAGTTTACAAAATATAGGACTTCTTACTTTTTGATAATTAAATAAGCAAAAACTTCATATAAGCAATCTAAAACACTCCTCTAAACCACGTATTAAACCGATATGATGAGGTTGGTGATGAAGTAGATGGAGATGTGATTGTCGAAAACTGTGCAATAGATGTAAAGAATGTACATAAGTTTGTTTAGAATTGTATCATTAAACTTTGTTTAGAATTGTATCATTAAACTTTGGTGATGAAGTAGAATTGTATCATTAAACTTTGTACATAAGTTTGTTTATTTTATTTACTTTGTTTGTTTAGAATTGTACATAAGTTTGTTGTAGACTTTTCCGATGGAGTTAATCAAACATTTAGCAACATCGATTTGTCAACGAACCACATCTCACTTATTTGATTATGCTCATCCGACTTTTGCGACCGATGCTGAGAGTTGTATCATTAAACTTTATAGTTATATCGTTTTCGAAACATTAAACTGCTAATAGAGATAGTTGGTTGTACGGGGTTTTGAGATTTTATACTAATTATGAAAGAACTACATTACATTGATTGAATCACGAATCAGTTAGCATACAAATATGATTCAATAAACGTAGTAAATGTATAACTGGAATGCATAAGGACAACGCATTTTAACTCTTGACGTAATGTTATAATTCGTATTTAGTTATTTGACTCTTGATATTGTTGAATTCGTTTTGATGATATTAGTTTTTTTTTTACGGAGTATGTTCTTTTTGAGATGCAATAAAGAGTTGTGGTTTCGTTGTTTGGTTTTGGGAATAAAGCAATTTTTCTTTTCCAAACTACACTTTGCTCTAAAAGTATTAGAAATTAACCCGCAAATACATGTGTATTGTAATTTTATATTTTGAGGAAATATAAAATTAGTGTGTATGCATAGTGGTACACCGACTACTCATTTTATGCAATTTTTGACTTTTCTCATTTAGTAATGTGCAAGACTATTTGTAGTAAGGTCGACGAGTGTCGATCCCCCAACTCGACTAGTCTCAAGAGGTCTCACCTATTGCACTTTGGCAATGAGGACACGTCCCGCAAGAATGAAATTGGTGAATCGATCGCAAAAGCGGTCGACTTGTAAGGATGGTTGTGCGTGTGAATTATCCTTTTATTTATTCTTTTTATCTTTTTTATATTGTCGGTCTTTTTGTTACATCAAAGTTGTCAAAAAGTAATTTATGAGAAAAAAAAACTTATATGACAGTTGAGTTGTCGGTATCTTAATGGTCCTTACTACACCCGGCCCAATTTTATAAAATTTTAATATTAAAATCATGATTGAAATGTTATATTAAATAAATAAAGTCACTGCTTTATGGTCTTTTTTAATGTCTCACTACAGGTTGCAATTGTTAGATTCGTTCAATTCACAGCTAAGCCTGCATTAGTTTATGCCTTCCTACATGATAATTAATTTTCTCAGTCACACCTTCATAGAATAAAAAATACCAAGCACATGTAAAATGGTATAATTAATCGATGATAACATGTGAAGTAGTTGGATTGTAAATTTTGATTATGATTGAAATGTTATATTAAGTAAACAAAGTCAATGTTTTATGGTCTTTGTTAATATCTCACTACAGCTTGCAACTGTTAGACTCGTTCTATTTACAACTAAGCGTGCATTAAAGCGTAAGGTATGTTACTCTTAGGTTAAGATTTAGCACTTGTAACGTTAGCGTCACATCATATTTAACATTTCACTTTAACTTAACAAAAAAAACACCTTTTATCATAACTTACCCAAGTTAAAATTTAACTTAAATACTTTCAAATTCAACCCTTAAATTAAAACTAACACTTCATTTATTAAAAAACATATCATTAATTTAAACATATTACAATATGAAATATAAAATAACTAAAAAAAATTACAACGGAAATAATAAAATCGAAACATAGCAAATTTAAAAACATGCGAATTACAAATACTTATTCATCATCGTCGGTCTCTTGTTGTTATATGGATGTTAGAAATCGCTATATACATTTTGTAATGAAAGATGAAAGTGGTAGTGGTGTACTAGGATGAAAGATGAATGATAAATGCATCTATTATTTTAGACCAGGATGAAAGATGAATGATGAATGTAGGGGAGATGATGATTTGGGGAGATGAATGATTTGGGGAGATGATGACGAGGATAAAAGATGAAGGGCTAAAATATAAATGTGTTATCAAAGTATAAATGTGTATGGAATAAAATACTCTCGACTACAAAACAAAAACCACTTTGTCAAAGGACCTGTAACGAGTAAGAAACTTGAAATAGGGACCCCCGACGATGAAAAGGTCAAGATTTATCCCAACGAAAAACACATTGACAAGTTTAAGGACCAACCGAGTATTTAGTCTAAATAAAGTCAATGCTTTATGGTCTTTTTTTAATATGTCACTACAGGTTACACCTGTTAGATTCGTTCAATTCACCGCTAAGCATGCATTAGTTTATGCCTTCCTACACGATAATTAATTTTCTCAGTCACACCTTCATAGAATAAAAAATACCAAGCACATGTAAAATGGTATAATTAATCGATGATAACATGTGAAGTAGTTGGATTGTAAATTTTGATTATGATTGAAATGTGTATTAGATAAATAAAGTCAATGTTTTATGGTCTTTGTTAATATCTCACTACAGCTTGCAACTGTTAGACTCGTTCTATTTACAGCTAAGCGTGCATTAGTTTATAAGTGGTGATTAACATACTTATTTATTTATTTACACACTCTGATGTACAAACTGAAAAAACAATATATATATAGCAGAGAAATGTTCAAATGATTACTTTTATTTTATCGTTTACCAAGGCACAAATTTACACTAGTCGTATAGTTTGATCTAATTGTGATGATTAACCAAGTTCATATATTTTTATCGTCTTTTGTCTTTATTTTTATTCACATTGTTTTTGTTTGTTTTTTAAATTTTTTTAAATTTACTTTTTATTTTTAAATTCATGTTTTTTTTTTTTTTTTTTTTTTTTTTCATATCGAGAATGCGATACTATTTTAGTGTTTTTGTTTAGTAAGTTTCAAGGCCAGCAACAGTAGTTGCATCCTTTGTTGCAAGGCATTGTCTGCACTTTTGATATCATAATTAAGGTGCGCGTTATCAATTCATTATAAATTATTATATTGTTATGTTTATTACTAAGTTTACAAAATATAGGACTTCTTACTTTTTGATAATTAAATAAGCAAAAACTTCATATAAGCAATCTAAAACACTCCTCTAAACCACGTATTAAACCGATATGAAGAGGTTGGTGATGAAGTAGATGGAGATGTGATTGTCGAAAACTGTGTAATTATAAGTGCAATGGATGTAAAGAATGTACGTAAGTTTGTTTAGAATTGTATCATTAAACTTTGTTTAGAATTGTATCATTAAACTTTGGTGATGGAGTAGAATTGTATCATTAAACTTTGTACATAAGTTTGTTTATTTTATTTACTTTGTTTGTTTAGAATTGTACATAAGTTTGTCGTAGACCTTTTCGATGGAGTTAATCAAACATTTAGCAACATCGATCCGTCCACGAACCACATCTCACTAATTTGGATACATTTAAATAAATAAAGATACATCTTATTTAAGTTGATGAACCAACTAGTCCTTAATACATTTAAATTTGCATAAACAAACTTGAAAATATATCAAGTTTACTGAAATACGATGAAAAATGAGGAAATAAGGTTATATGGTAGAAAGTCAAAAGTAAACTTTTGAAGTATTTCAGTTTTTACTATGCTTATACTATTTCATTTCAAAAACAAAAATGATAAATAAACCTAATTATATAGTTTAGGTATGACCCACCGCGTAAATAATTTGTCTAGTCGTTTATGCGGTAGGTCTAGATGTATTTAAATTCTTTTGTTACTTTGCCAAGAATCATTATTCCCTATAAAGGCAAGTCATCTTCTCCTCCATTTTCCCATTTCTTATTTCATTTTTCCATTTCTCTGTAACTTGCAATTCCGAGCTCAACCATTTTTATCACATACAACTAATTCACCACACCAAATTATGATGCCCGCCAGCCCACCTAATCCACTCCATTCTCTTATGATGTCCCTCAGCCGGCCTCCTGGAGATTTTATTACTCCATTCTCTAGGCAATACAACAATACACATCCACGGAACTCATCGAATCTAGCAATGGTTTACGGTAATTTCTGCTATCCGGCCATTCTACTCTTTTGTTCTTTCACTGCAACTTTTACTACTACTATAATTTTTTTTTTTTTTTTTTTTTTTTTTTTGCTACTACTATACATTCTTTTTTCTTGGAATGATGTTCATTTCTGTAAGAAATCCCACATGGAGATGAGTATGAGTAGAATTGAATCCTACTAAAAAAAAGCAGTTAAATATTATATTAGAGTAAATTACACTGTTCGTCTCGGTGGTTTGGGTTACTGCAGTGGTTCGTCCCAAAAATGTGTCGTTTGTTGTGGACCATCAAACGTTATCCGCCGTTTGTCTCTCTATAACGATCATCACTAACGCTATTTAAGTCACTCATGTGCCTAACGCATGAAGGTAAAATATTTTATTCTAAATTTATCTTCTTCACTTGTTTAGTCTTTAAATTTATGGTTTTCTTAAAATAATTGAAATTCTGAAAAACACTAAAGAATAAAGATGCTAATTTCACATATTCAACCACATTATCATTTTTACCAGATCTTATAAAACTAAAAAACTTGTTCTTCAATTCTTGAACCAATCTTCCAGCACACAAAATTATCAAATCCATACCAATCAACTTCAGTTTCTAGCCTTATAATTTCTTTAAAGGATTAAGTCGTACAATAACAATGTACTTTCAAATTTGAACCGTTTTGATACGTGTATTTTTTTGTTTCACTTAATGTAATGTACTTTCGGTTTTTGTGCTAATTTGGTACGTGTATTTTTTTTTTAACTTTGTTTAAGTTGTAGAATAGCAATGTACTTTCTAAGTGTTCCGATTTGGTACGTGCGATGACGTACCAAATTGAAACACTTATGAAAAGTACATTGCTATTTTACAACTTAAACAAAGTTAAAAAAAATACATGTACCAAAGTAGCACAAAAACCGAAAGTACGTTACATTAAGTGGAACAAAAAAAAGTATACATACCAAAACGAGAAACTTTGAAAAGTACATTTCTATTCTACGACTTAATCCATATCTTTAAACACAACAAAAATATATTCTCTAACACTATTAAACAAGGGCCTTTACCTACGGCAAAATCCCTAGGAAATCTGTCGCAAAAGGCTTTTAATGACAACTTTCTAACTGAAAAAGTCCTTAAAGAAAACCATGCTCAGATATGAACTTTTTCCAATAGCTTTTTAAAAAATCGCTAACGATAACCATGCTCGGAAACACTCTTGAATAAGAACCAATACATCTGACCTCATTATACTCCCACATAGTTATACACACGTAGACACACATATTTACATATAGATGCAATCACATCCACACACGTGTTGCCTTACCTTGTTTACCTCGAACTCTAATTCACTTAGGGAGGACGGAGTGGAGCTCGGCTAGTTGATCGAGTTGGTGAACCCGAGCGGGTACACCGCCCCGCCTAGCTCGGGTACGTGGTTCGATTAAGGAATTCGAGCTCCGAGCTCGCAACACTACCCGCATGTGTTGTGTTTGTATTTTTCTTTTTTCTTTTGTCTTTTGCGTTTGCAGGTACAAGAATGGGGAGAAAGAAGACTTGCAGGTACAAGCATGTGTTGTGTTTGGTTTTGCAGAGGAGGAAGAAGACAGGGACACATATATTGTTTTATTTACAAAAAAAAAAAAAAAAAAAAAAAAAAAAAAAATCGGTTACTAGGGTACCACTTCGTCTACTTAGGGTAGTGTTAGGGTAGTATTGGGGTAGTTTTGAGTTGGAAGGTTTTTATTGCATAGAGGTGATGTGGCACCATTAGGGTATTAGGGTATGAGGGTTCCACTCCTCCCTCCCTTACTTTCGTGTCTTCATATAAAAAGTTGCCACACTTATATAAATATTTTCCAATATTTATAGTACTTTTTAAAAAATAAATCACACCTGTTTATGGACTAAGTTTGTTTAGATGAAACACTAAATCATTTATTTGTACGACACCATTACTAAAATTGTCATCCCAAGATAAACACGCGTGTACAATATATTTTAGAGAAAGTAAAAATAAAAGAAAATCTTTTCGAAGTCCTTTGTGGTCACTTTTTAACTCAATGTCCAAAATGGTATTACATGTTGTATTACTCATTCACTCACTCAAAATTCGCCACGTGTCCAAATTAAAGTACAAAAGTACAAATAATAAAAAAAGTACAAAAGTGTACTTTCATTTGGACACGTGGCGAATTTTGGGTGAGTCATGAGTCGAGTGGGTCACAGCATGACCATTTTGACATTGTTAAAACTTGACCACAAAGGGATTTCAAAAAGATTTCACTTATTTTGTACTTTCTATATTTTATGTTGATTTTTGTTATTCTTATTAACTACTTGTTTAGAAAATTCACTAGGAAATTTAAGGGCCCGTTTAGTTGGTGAAAATTTTTCCTATTTTTCCGTTTCTAAATTCCTAGAGAAGGGAATGGTTTTTCTCCTCTAGAGAATAGTTGAAAATTTTGAAAATCCGTTTAGTTGGAGTTATATTTTTCATTTTTTTTAAATGAAAAGTTGTTTAGTTGAAGGTGGAAGGTGGAGGATGGAGGATGAAAGAGGCATGATAAAAGTGTAGGGTGAAAGGAAATGGTGCTATTATTATTTTTGAAATGAAAAAGTGAGAAGGGTGTAATGTTATTTTCATTTTTCTATTAAAATTGGAAAATGAGAATTTCATATTTTGGAAAATTATTGGAAAAAGTGCATTAAGCGGATTTTCCGGAAAAATGGAGTATTTCTCTCCGACTAAACGGCCCCTAAATTTCTTAGGGATTCGCAACTCCATTTTATTCCTAAAATCCTTAGGAATTGCTAAGAAATTCCTACGGATTAGCCATGGGGAATTTTTTGTCAATAATTACTAGGAACGCACTAGGAAAACCATCACCAATGACTCTGCACATTATCCGTGAAAATTTTAAGAATTCCTTAGGTAATTTCTAACCTTGTAAGTGTCCATCAAAACAAAACCTCATATCACCATCAATAGCCACCCTCTCCACAACCAGTGACCAACTGTTAGTGAGGGCTGTTAGTAATTGTTAGAGACAAAAGACACATTTTTTTCAGTCAAAGTATGAACCACTGCGGTCAACGCAAACCACAAAGACGAACTGTGTAATTTACTCGTGAATAGAATGTTGCAGTTTCCCTGCAATAACAAGGTACTTACTAACTTTGCTTTGAAACTACTAAATAGGTGGTAGAAAAAAGGATTACTTTGAATATGGTGCCCCTCTATATGAAGCATCCATTCAAGGTGACTGGAAAGCTGCTAAAGCCATTCTTGAAAAGAAACCAGAGTTGATAAGGTATGCTATCACTGAGAATGGTGAAACAGCACTTCACGTGGCGGTGTCCGCAAACAGAAGCAAACAGGTGGTAGAATTTGTGAAAAATCTGGTAAATGAGATGACAAAGGAGGACTTGGAACTTGTTAACAAAAATCAGAATACTGCCCTTTATTTGGCAGCTGCAGCTGGAAACCTTGAAATGGTTAAGATTTTGGCCGACAGGAATGTGGCCTTGCTGGAAATCCCTGGCCATCATGGGACAATGATGCCATTGTATGCAGCTGCCACGTTTGGAGCTAATGATGTGGTTGCATATATTTTTAATAAATCTCAGCAGGGATTGGATGGTGAAGGTTGGACACATCAAACTCGCGGTTGGCTACTTGAGAAATGTGTCGAGAGTGACATGTTCGGTAAGCATCCAATTTATTTCACCTATACGTTTTCACTAGTCATCTTCCCAGTTAAATACTCTTACTTATTAACGTCATCATTAAATTGAATTTTCGGGATAGCTTGGGATGGTAACGGGGCAAAGAATATCGGGAATGGATCTTATTCCTCATCCTCATCTCGATTTACATGCCCCGTCCTGTGAAGCCTACCTTAATTTACGTCATCTCTATTTATTCATGTAAAAAACAAATCTTGATGGCTTTTTACCTTTATTTCATTGTTCACTTTCCTTGTAACATTTCCTCTTACCAACTAACTGTTGGTTATCATTTAGATATTGCACTACATATAGTGAAAAGGTTTCCAGAGCTTGGTAAGACGAGCAGAGTACTCGGAGTTCTTGCAGCAAAGCCTAAAGCGTTTTCGGAAACAGAATCTAGTTTCATTAAAAGAATTATCTGTTCAGGTAAAAATCTCATGTGATGCTTCTTTGTTCATCCTTTCTTGCTAAGAGTGCTAGGTGCATTGAGTTATAGCTTTATTCGTGTTGTCATGTCAGCTTTAACCCTATAATATATCTATAACATATTTTCCTAAAGAATACACTCCCCAACTATAATATGTTATAAGCGCCAATAGGTCCTAGTTTTTATTTTTCTTTAAAATAAACAGATTTCATTTCATACATTTAAACCAAATTTTATATATCTGAAGGACTGAAAATGTAAGAAAAATAACCTAAGTACTAACATAGTAAACATAGCAAGGACTAACGGTGTAAGGAAAACACTCTTAAGGACTAATAATATAAACTTATACAAAAAAACTAAAAAAATAAAAGAACACACATCTTCTACTTCTTTTTTCGCCAAAAAAAAAAAGAAAAGAAAAGAAAAGAAAAAAGAAAAAGAAAAAAGAGACGTAACTTAAAAAACAAGACACTCAAAGAAACAAACACACAAAAACTAACGCAACTACAAACAAAAACACTAAAAACCAAGTTAATGATTTAAAAAAAAAAAGAAAAAAAAGAAAAAAAGCAAAAAATCACTCGTTTATCCGGATGGTGAGATGTATGCCCATAGCGCAACGCCTGGTGCACTATGGTGGCACCATAGGTGTCAATTTGGCCCTACAACCAGCCGATAATCAACTGCGCCGTGCACTCTAATGTGCCATGTAATCTACAAAATATTAGACATATTCAATTAGTTGTTTCATTGTTACATCCTGTCTATCTATTACGTCACATGTTCCATTTATTTTAAATGAGATTAGATCATTAATTATTATCCTTTTAACTAATTAAGGAAGAATAAGCAATTGCAAATTGGTATTGTGTGAGTGAGCAAGATTTTAAACTGAGTTGATAATAGGTTTTTAGCATTGGAGTTAATAGGTTTAGAAGGGGTTATTGATTCAAATTGTGTTAGTGCATCGGAGATGCTCCAATATTATATAAGTGACTCACTAGCAAAATTATTTTTATTATATATTAATATCGATAAATTTTTTGTTAAAATTTTTTGTATAATTTTTTTTAATGAAAGATTTAATTTTGTTTAATTGGCATGGTATTAAAGTTGATTTTATTTAAATTTAACTATTAGTATCATGTTTTAGAAATTATGCATATTTAATAGCACGTAATGACTTTTGAAAAATTATTTTTCCGGATATAATTATATACAATCTCTTGTATTTTTTGTCATCTCTTGGTACCCCACGGGGCCATGACTTCAACGTGATATTTATAATCATGTTAATAATACCTTTAGCCGTCTTTAATTTTTAAACTCGTGTACGCGTGAGTTAAACTTATAAAAAAAAATAACATGAGTGATTATTGAACATGAATAGTAATAAAAATATACTTTTCCAAACATCTTTATTTAATCTCGTAAAAAAAATAACATGAGTCATTCCAAAATCCTTACTTAATCTCATAAAGATTAGGAATTAATTATTAATTTTCTAAAGTTATTAGAAAACATGAAAACTAATAAATCTACTTAAATCCATAAAATTTATTAAAAACTTAAAAACGGACGAAAACGTATAAAAACGGATGAAAACGTAAAAAAACGGACGAAAATGTATAAAAACGTAAGAAAACGGACGAAAACGTATAAAAACGTATGACAACGAACACAACGTATAAAAACAAAAAAAAAACGTAAGAAAACATAAGAAAACAGGCGAGAACGTACAAAAATGGAAGAAACGTATAAAAACGGACGAAAACATATATAAAAATGGACGAAAACTTATGCAAAGGATGAAAAAAAATAACAACATATGAAAACGTAATAAAACGGACGAAAACGTAGAGAAACGAACGAAAACGTATAAAAATGGATGAAAACGCAAGAAGACGGACGAAAACGTAGAAAAACATATGAAAATGTAAGAAAACGAACTAAAACGTATAAAAATGGATGAAAACGGATGAAAACATATAAAAACGGATGAAAACGTATGAATAAGTAAGAAAATGGACGAAAACGTGTAAAAACGTATGAAATCGTAAGAAAACGGACGAAAACGTATAGAAACGAACGAAAACGTATAAAAGGATGAAAAGTAAGAAAACGGATGAAAACATATAAAAACGTAAAAAAACGTATAAAAACGGATGAAAACGTAAGAAAACAGACGAAAACGTAAGAAAATGACGAAATCATATAAAAACGGATGAAAATTTTTAAAAGCGTATGAAAACTTAAGAAAACCAAATTCTAAGTTATTTACTAACGGTCGTTAGTATAAAGGACTAATGATGCCAAGTTTAGTAGTTTAGTTTAGCATTTACGTACAAAATCTGAACCTAGTATAACATATTGATACTTAAATGGACTTGTTTATCATATTGATACATATGAAAATGCATGTTGTTCATTTTTGACTTTTACGCTATTTTATTGCTATATCCAAGAAAGTTGCTAAAACATTCATCTTCTTTATCTTCTTCACCCGGCTCTCCGCCTGTAAATATCCTGATCTCCGGCCATATTTACTTTTCTCATTTTTCTACCTTCTTTTTCTTATGGCTACAAGGTGGGCTAGTTGGGTCAGTTGGGTGGCCGAGCACCGCTACCCCCCTCCACTGGCTCCGTCCCTGCTTACATACACACCCAAATGCCAACAGAATTTTCCTTATAAAAAAATTATTTTTTCTTATGGACATTCTTATGATCTTCATACCTTGCGTAGATTCATACCAAATTTTGCGAAGTTCATTCGTACTTTTTGCCAATCCTCTTGCTTCCGCAAACTCTACAGTCAAGAGATCACTAAGACCGGTGAGTTCGTCAGTTTACAAAGTGACGAGCATCATTTTTTACACCGATGGCACCACCTCGTCGGTGGACAGTAGTGCGCCCGTTTGGTCTTCTTTGGTTTGGCGACGAGTAAAGGGACGAAAGTGGGCCAATTGACCGATTGAATCCTGAAAAAAAAAAAATAACGGTAATATTACCGTTTGTGTTTTTCTTTTCTTTTTTCTCTTATCCTTTTACCCCTATAAATACACACATTATACCCTTTTACTTCACACGTCTACAACTACAAAGACAACTATTATATGTATAATTCAAGTATTCAACCCAACAAATATATTTATGGCAAATGGATTCAAATTCCGGTTCCGACTTGGATATGGAGGATTTTTTGGCAGTCACGGCTGCTTTGATCAGGTCGTAACGCTCGCTCTTGTTAATGAGTTAGATGATGACGAGGAGTAGTCTACTAATTTAGTATTATTTCTATTTATGTAATGTTTTTTTCAATTAATGAATATTATTTATAAAGGTGGGCTTTTTTAGCTATTTTGTTAATTGGAAGAAAAAAAGTGACACAGAAAGAGACACATCACCATTGGTAGGGTACGTCAGTTTGAGAAGTGTTGATGTGGCGCTAAGGTGACACAAGTGAATTTGATATTATAGCTCTTTTTGGTGATGTGTCCTTTTCTATTACATTCTTCCTTAGATGGTAATTTAGATTCTAAATTTCTAGCTTAACCACAAGATTTATGATTACTCTAAAAGCTTCTTTATGATTTGGAATTGATTCTTCAAGTAATGCATATACTTTCTCTAAAGTTTCTATGTTTGATAAAAGATCTTATTAAAATCATCAGCCAACCATCTATAATTATGTTTTGAACTACAGAATCCCCTTGAACAAAATCTCTAGAATAGAATTTTGGAATATTTTACCCTTCTTAGAATCAGCCTGAACACTAATTCCATGAATAACTCACTAATCAACAAACCAGCTTGAACACCATCAACTTTTCCATCTTGAGAACTGTTTCCAGCTTAAACAATATTCAACGATCCTATAAGATCCTTACCATCAGCTTGCGAATTTGAAATTTCTTTTCATTTATACATATTTTTTTTTTCTGTTTGAGACTTCTTAATTTCTGGTCGTTTCTTTCAGTTTCCACATCAATTGGTTTAAAGGTGGGAACTTCTGAAAAGGAAAATAAAGCAATGGAGTTACTGAGAATCATCTGGGAATATATTGTGAAACTACCTAAGGAGGATATCGATGAAATACTCAGAGGGCCACCGGATTTAACTGAGTCAGGTCCCGGAAAGGTGTTTCAAACTATAATCAATAAAAAAATTTCCAGTCATCTTGACAAACTTGAAATGAATTCTAAAGGTCTAGAATATCATGAAGTATTAGAACTCATTCTTGAGCATGCTGCGGATATGTATGATGCTACACAGTTCATAATAGAGCAGGCCAGGAAGACAGCATCTGGTGCGGAAGTTCAAGCTCAGGAATTACAAAATCTCATTTGTGAACAAATTATGAAATTACATGATGATACTCAGAACATAACAAATGAAAAGACTGTAGATGAAGATGAAGACGAAGATGAAGATGAAGATGAAGATGAAGATGAAGATGAAGATGAAGATGGAGATATACCATTTAAGAAAATAGTTAAGAAAGCACAGAAACTCATATTTTGCTATACTGACGATGTGCGTGCTGAAATCCATACAAAGAAATACTCTTCTAGGGTACTGTTCATTGCTGCAGAAATGGGTAATACTAACTTCTTAATTGAGCTGATGCATCGATATCCTGATCTCATATGGAAGGTAAATGATAACAATCAAACTATATTTCACATTGCTATCAAACATCGTCATGCGGGTGTCTATAACCTGTTGTACGAGATAGGCGCAATGAAGGATATGATTACTCCTATGAGAGATAGACAAGACAACAATATGTTGCATTTAGTTGGGAAGCTGACTGTAAATCGAAGGCAGTCCGAGAGTGTGTCAGGAGTCGCTTTAGATATGCAACGAGAACTATTGTGGTACAAGGTACATATAAAGATTCCACTATGAGCTTCTAGGGATATCTTGAGTCTTACAAAACTCATCTCTTCTCTATCATAGCATTCATATAACCATAAAATGATCACGCCAACTTTCACAAAAAAATAAATAAATAAATACAGTAAATAAAAACAAGGGCTTTATTCGGTTTGAGTCCGTTTGGCAGTGGACTCAAACCCCGTAGATTAGTCGGCCTAAATGTTAGAAACCATCGTTAGCGAAAAAAAAAATATTAACAATAAATTAAACGGTTTATGACTATTCTAATATGTTTGTGTGCAGGAAGTAGAGTCAATAATCCCTCCATCTTATAGGGATCGAAAGAACAGTGAAGGTTTAACACCACATCAGTTATTCACCAAGGAGCACAAAGATATGGTCACACAAGGCGAAAAATGGATCAAGGAAATAGCTAGTCAATGTATGGTGGTAGCGGCGCTTGTTGCCACCATGGTATTTGCTGCAGCTTTTACTGTTCCGGGAGGATATGATCAAAACAGTGGTATCCCTATCTTTCATTCAAAAATATCATTTAAGATTTTCGTTGTGGCGGATGCCATTTCTCTGTTCTCATCTTCAGCTTCAATCCTCTACATGTTCTTATCTGTCTTCACGTCTCGTTATGCCGAAGTTGATTTCTTGGAATCATTACCCAGAAAGTTGATAGTCGGTATGTCATATCTTTTTCTATCTATGACATCCATGATGGTCGCTTTTAGTGTCAGCTTTTTTGCACTTTACCAGAATAATTTTTTATGGATTCCTATCCTTATCAGCGGATTTGCTCTAATTCCATTCATCATATATGTTAAGGCGCAATACATTTTGTTTGCTGATATAATTCGCTCGACATATCGTTCAAAGAATTTCTTTAGGGCCAAACAAAATGTACTTTACTATAAAAACCCCAGTGTCTGATGATTGTTGTTTAACTATTGTAATGGTTTTGTTTTAAGAAATGGTATGTAAAACGGTTGTAAGTTTCATATGGGTGACTATGGATTATTCTAAAGACAATCTGTAATTTTAGCGTTGTAGTTATTTACTTATTTATGTTCCTAAGCTAATGATCAATCAACTTCAAGGACTTATACAAGGGGGTATTGGGTGAGAAAGAAAAATCACAATATATGTTGGATTAAGAGTCTGATAAAAAGAATTAGCAAACATAACTGTAAAAATGGTAACAAACACACAACAAACTTCTTTACACCCAGCCAACCACCCCTTGGTGTATATTTTTAATATAACGATTCAAGAAGATAAGTCCCCAAATGGATGCTTATCAAACAATACAAAGACAAGATTGATCTCTACTAGGTAGACACCAATCAATCTCACTACACTTATCACTCAATCACTCAGACTATAAAGATCAAATATAATTGATCTTTAGAATAATACCAACAACAGATATCAAAGTGATATCAATAACAAGAGAATACAAGACTGTGTGTGTAAAACGAGAGAGAGAGTAAACCAGATGAAGAAAACTGAGTTATGAAACCCTAGAAGAGGGTTGAGTATATATAAGCTGATGTTACATATCAGCCCTTCAAAATATCTTCATTATCAAAAACAGCTCCAAACTTTCTTTAGTGCAAATGAAGTCTCCAACTTGACATCATTAGTCCTTGTACTTCTAACATCCCCTCTCAAGTTGATAGACTTCAACCTTGATCAACAACATAATCCTTAGCCTGTTTGCCTCTTCTATCAACATCACAATCCTTTGCCTGCTTGCCTCCATTGAGAGATCCTGCAAACATGTCAACCAAACCAAGTTTTTTGCACAATACACAATGTTGCTTTTGACCAAGACACTTGGTAAAAATATCTGCAATCTGCATGCTAGTATGAATTTTAACAGTCTTAATCACACCTGCAGATACTTTTTCTCTTACCAAATGTACATCCAACTCAAAATGTTTAGTTTTCTCATGGAAAACTGGGTTAGCAGCAATCTGTATAGCAGCACTATTATCACAAAAAACATCCACAGGCAATAAGCCTTTAATACCAAGACTACTTAACAAATTGCTCAACCAAATAACTTCACAAGTAGTAGAAGCTAAGCTTCTATATTCAGCTTCAGCTGAGCTTCTAGACAAAGTAGACTGTTTCTTACTTTTCCAGGAAATAAGAGAATCACCCAGAAAAACACAAAATCCAAGAATGATCTTCTAGTTATAGGACACTTTGCCCATCGCATAAGCATAAGCTCTAAGTTTAAGATCGAAACTTTGTTGAATTGTAAACCGAACCGGAGAACCCTTAAGATATTTCAAAACTCTTAAAGCAGCCTTAAGATGAGACTGAAAAGGCTTATGCATATGTTGACTAAGACAATGTACATCATAACTAATATCTGGTCTAGTATTAGTCAGATATATCAACTTTCCCACCAGTTTTTGATAGTTAGTAACATTGTGTAAAACCTTATCAGTATCACTTTCAATACAACTTAACACAGAATTCTCAGGCAAAGGAGTATCCACAGGTTTAGCAGCTAACAACCCATACTCATATAATAATTCCATACAATATTTTCTTTGTGTCATACACACACCTCTTTCATTTTTCAAAACTTCAATTCCAAGAAAATATTTCAACTCACCCAAATCCTTAATCATAATCTTGGTACTCAAAAATAGTTTAAACTTTTTAATTTCATCTTCATTGTTACCAGTTATGACAATATCATCAACATACACAAGCAAAACAACAAACATGTTATCTTTCTGTTTAATATACAGAGAATAGTCAAATTTGCTTTGAACAAACCCATGTTCAACCAAGGCAGTGATAAGTTTAGCATTCCACTGTCTTGGAGCTTGCTTAAGACCATACAAAGACTTATTAAGTTTGCAAACTTTATTATCATCACCACCATTAAAACCCTTTGGTAATACCATATAAACATCTTCATCTAAATCACCATACAGAAAGGCATTGTTAACATCCAGTTGATATAATGGCCAATTCATATTAACAGCAATACTAATTAAGCATCTCACAGTAACCATTTTAACAACTGGGCTAAAAGTTTCATCATAATCAAAGCCTTCTCTTTGATTAAAACCTTTTGCAACTAATCTAGCCTTATATCTATCAATCTCACCAGTAGACTTGTATTTTATTTTCCAAATCCACTTATACCCAATGGCATGTCTACCAAGAGGTAAAGTACATTCAGTCCATGTATTATTTCTATTTAAAGCCTCAATTTCATTATTCATAGCTTCAGACCAATTAGAATCTTTGACAGCTTCCACATAAGTTTTAGGTTCAACAGATTTATTAAGAGTAGAAGCAAAGCACATATTATTACTGTTAAGACCTCTATAGCAAACATATTTTTCAATACCATATCTGACTTTAGAACTCATCACATAATCATTGAACCTAACAGGAGTTTTAGTCTCTCTACCAGACCTTCTTATAACAGGTGTTTGCACATCATCATTTTCAAATAAAGACTGAGTTGTTATGTTTTCAGAATTATGTTCGTGAATGGGATCGCCTCGAGACCAAGATTGGTCACCAACTTGGGTTGCGAATGCTCATCTTCATGATACAAATGAGTAGTATCTGAGTTCATCGCATCAAATGAAGATGGCAAACTACCTTCCACAACCGATGTATCTTCCCTTCATCATTGGGACTTTGAGACTTAAGACTATCAAAAACTTCAAGTGATCTACTTCATTTGCATTTTCTGCATCAGTGATATCACAGTTTTCATTTTAAGTGGAAAAATGTTTTCATAAAATTTCACATCTCTAGCAAAAAATACATTTCTGGTATCTAAACTTAAAAGTTTATATGCCTTTTTAGTAGTAGAAAAACCCAAGAGAACACATTTTTCAGACCTATAAGACATTTTATCATGATTGTTCAAAATAGTAGCAAAACAAAGACATCCAAAAGACCTCAAATGGGAAAGATTTGGTTTCTTTTTATTTAACAACTCATAGGGACATTTACCATGTAAGACAGATGATGGCAGCCTGTTTATAAGATATACAACAGTTAGAACACAATCGCACCAAAACTTTAAAGAATCCCCTTGAAACATAAGACTCCTTGCAACATTGAGCAAGTGTCTATGTTTCCTTTCAGCAATCCCATTCTGCTGAGGTGTATGGACACATGAAGTTTGATGAATAATTCCAAGATCAGAAAACATATCATTCATTTTCTTATTAACAAATTCAGTTCCATTATCTGATCTTACAGTTTTTATTTTTAAATCAAATTGATTCAGAATCAAGTGAATGAAACTACAGAAAACACCAAATACTTCATCCTTAGTTTTGACTAAGTATACCCATACAGCTCTAGAAAAATCATCAACAATGGTCAGAAAATATTTGTATCCTTCTCTTGCTTGTAACTCTATAAGGGCCCCATAAGTCAAGATGAATAAGATCACCAATATTCTCATGACTTATGATCAGACAAGGGAAAAGGTTCCCTTGTTTGTTTTGCCCTATGACAGATTTCACAAACAGAGATAGTAGAATTCTTGGAAATACCGAGATCCTTTTGAAGAACAAATAGAACAGGATCAGCAGGGTGACCCAATCTATTATGCCAAGTAAGTTTAGACACATTATAAGATATAACCATATTGCACTAACCTAAAGACAAATTAGGCTGCATGTCAAACAAGTAAAGACCATCAGATTGACTACCAGTCCCCAGAACAATCTCCCTTTTCCAATCCTGAATATAACATTTATCCTCATCAAAACCAACAAACAACTTACTATCTCTAATAAGCTTATTAACAGATAAAAGGCTCACACAATATCCAGGAACAACCAACACATCATAAAGAGTAACATTATTAGTCAACTTCAAATTTCCAACATGACTAATAGTGGCAATAGTCCCATTGGGATGACCAACAGTAATTTTAAGACTAGTAATATCCACAACATTGGTCATACCAATGGTAGAAACAGTTAGGTGCTGATTAGCACCTGAGTCAATGATCCAACCCAAAGAGATAGTACTAATGATGCACTAGAATTAGCATAAAATATCTAGAAAAGTTAACATTAAACAAGACATTTCCATTAAAGAAAGAAGCTCTACCGCCATATTAGCATGTATGCTTCCGGAGGAGTTTCACTAATCTAGGATAAAAACTTCTTCATCTGTTCAGAAGTAAAACCAGAAGAGTTGCTAGCAGATGAAGAAGTATACTTATTCTCATTTTGTTTAACATCAGTATTAGCAGTATAGTTTTGTTTAAAAACATTTTGCTTATTAACAGGATTATTGTTTTTAACAAAACCAGGAGGAACCCAATCAACTCATAGCATCTGTCAATAGTGTGTCCAATTTTACCACAGTTCTTACAATTCAGATTAGGATTAGGACCTCTATTAGCAGTATTAGAATTAGAATTAGTTCCCCTAGTGTTATTATTATTAAACACTCTTCTATTGTTATTAAAAGACTTAGCATCAAAAGAATAAGCATTAAGTTTAGACTCAGAAACACTAGAGGTCTCGGGAATCCTCTCAGGACTCCTCCCTAGATACAACAAAGATAGGCATCTTTGACCTCGGAAGAGGATCTCTAGTTAACAAAGCGCTCTCACGGTTGATAATAATATCAAGACCCATAAGAAATCGCATCGGTTTCATTAACTGTTGATGCGAGAACTAACTCGAGACTAGCATCACAAGTACATTTATTCTCACAAGTACATTTAGGCAATTTAGTGAGAGAATCAAATTCTCTCCATAAGGAATTGAGCCTATGATAATAATCGACAATGAAACTACCACCTTGTTTAATGTAATTAACCTTTGCAATGATTATATATCACGTAACCATCAACTTTATCATAAGTTTCTTTTAACTCTTGCCAAACGAGCAAGATTCTCGAATAAACCAATCCCATATAAACATCGTGAGAAATGAATTCATTATCCAAGTCAAGACTATAGCATTACATCTATCCCATTGAGCGACAAAACATCACTAGTAGTAAACAACTCCTTAAGACAAGTACCATCCAAAAACTATACTTATTCCTAGCTTGCAAAGCCAATTTCATAGCACCAAACTAGATTCTATAATTTTCGGTTCCAAGTAGTTTAAATGGAATAAGAGGTTCCACTATTATCATTAGTTTGAATATGAAGAGGATTACCGAGATCAAGATTACTAATTAACACTTGAATATTACTACCACTAGGTTCATCTTCAATAGCCATAATAACCGCTTAACAAGAACAAACAACAAAACAAATAACAAGAACAAACGAAGAATAATGAAATAACCACAATAATCAGAACCAACAAGACCAACAAACAACCTAAATTAAACAACTCAATCAACTTCCAAGACTGCCCAATTCCTATCCTCCTTCGACTTAGACACAACAATAAATTGAATAATAAAGAAAAACAAATATAGCTACCACAACTCACACCCAAGATCAACCAAGAACCAGCCAGAAGACTGGGGACAGCCAGAGCAGGTATTCGTACCAATCAAGTTGGCAGATCAAGGAGTTAACTGTCCCGTTTGCACCTTCTAGACTCAGTTATTGTTGTCTTAAAGAAGAGATGAAACTTATAGTGTTGAATAGAAAGCAAGAACAACAAGAATGGGCCCAAGAACACCAGGGAACAAAATCCCCAAAAACCAGAAATTAGGGTTTCAAGAACCCTAATCAAGAAATCCTACAAGAATCACCAGATCTAGCCTGAAAGACTAAATCAACAATAGCCGTTAAGAAAACAGCCTCAATTAACCAATAACACCGTCAATTGCAAAAACCCCCAAAATCTCCTTTGAAACCCTAGAATCTCAAAAACCACCAGATCAAAACCGTGAGCTCTGATACCATGTAAAAATGGTAACAAACACACAACAAACTTCTTTACACCCAGCCAACCACCCCTTGGTGTATATTTTTAATATAACAATTCAAGAAGATAAGTCCCCAAATGGATGCTTATCAAATAATACAAAGACAAGATTGATCTCTACTAGGTAGACACCAATCAATCTCACTACACTTATCACTCAATCACTCAGACTATAAAGATCAAATATAATTGATATTTAGAATAATACCAACAACAAATATCAAAGTGATATCAATAACAAGAGAATACAAGACTGTGTGTATAAAACGAGAGAGAGAGAGAGAGAGTAAACCAGATGAAGAAAACTGAGTTATGAAACCCTAGAAGAGGGTTGAGTATATATAAGCTGATGTTACATATCAGCCCTTCAAGATATCTTCAATATCAGAAACAGCTCCAAACTTTCTTTAGTGCAAATGAAGTCTCCAACTTGACATCATTAGTCCTTGTACTTCTAACAATAACAAAACGACTTGTATATCAGAACAAGGTCAATTGAAGACAAGTATTGTCTTGCTGATATGGTAGCAACAAGCAATACACTTGTAGCATTTTGTAACTATATCGGCTCAGCAAGAATTTACTAAGTCTTGCTGATCCATGAAGGTTTCTCACTCCTAGTCAAACATGGTAAAATATTTTCAAAAGAAAAATATCTATATAACTTATAGAGTAACTTTTGAAAGGTGTCTAAGGTAGTTATAAAGTACCAACAGTTGTCTTAACTTGTCTTTACTGTTCACTAAAGCAAGGGTTAACCCTTCACACGAATAGAGTTATTTAATGGAAGATGTATTTCTCCATTAAATGTTTGCACGTCTAATTAAATCACCTCATGTGAACCCACTGATGCTAAATCTAGTCTTTAATTTGTAAGCTAAAAAATACTAGACTAATTATTACACAACCGGGCAATGAACCTTAGCGTGTATAGTATAGTGTTGGTAAGTCCAGGATCGAACATAGTACAAGTGTAATCGTTAAAGGCTACGCGTCTAGTTTAATTTACTTGTTTTATGGTGGTTTTTGTCACTAATAAAACTAACATAAATAATCTTATAGTATTACAAATAATAGTACGGTTGTAAAACAATAATAGCAAAAGCTACACTCGTTTGATTTAATCCCTAATTGCTTTGAACAATGATTATACTGGTTTATTGCTATTAGGTCGTTTACAAAACCAATAGCAAACATAAATACGCTAATTCACATCACTAGATTATGCTTTCCTAATCACCGGCTAGTAATAATAATGAGACAAGAGTCAAATACGATTGTATCTTACATATAACATAGGTTTTGCGACAAGCAATAGCAATCAACCATAATCATCAATCTAACATCTAACAAACGATTGTAAAGAGAACTCATTAATAATCATTTAAGCATTATTCTTAATAAGTGTTCAAGAGTAATATTAAACAAAAATAAATGATAAGCTACCCCCATCACAAATCACTACTTCTATTAAAGATATTAGAGAAAACAAGTTTTTTTGGGTAAAGGGGAGTAATCCTGCACCCTGGTAAATAAATTAACCAAATAAACGTTTAAGTACAATGGATATGAGTGAAATCCCATATCTCATCCCGTTACATAGGCATAAAGCTTACATAACAAGATACTTCCTATTTTCTAACCAAGAAAACAAACCACTACTCAAATGATAACAAATGACACAACGAAATACAATTACTTCCTAGGACCTTGAAACTTTGTGCCATACATGGCATTAAAGGCATCCAAATTCCACGGAAGATCACGAACTGTTTCAGTATAGTCATCGAAATCATAGTCATCATACTCATCTTCAAACTCTTGGCCACCACCAAATATATTAGCGAGACTCATCAAATGGGTTAGCAACAACCTCATCTTCGAATCGACACCCTCAATCTCTCCCACTTTAGAAAAAGGGTTAACTCTCTTAGTAGAAGAGGTAGACGGAATAGGTTGACCATTATCATCTACAAGAGTAGCTTTCCCATCAATACTTAGCTTTTCAAGCTTACCAATTTTCTCAACTATGGGAGTAGAACCAACATCCATTGTTCCCATTGACTCACTCACAGGTGGAACGTGTGATGTAGAACCAGTCTTAATCACCTCATCATCATTAACCTCCATTGTACAACCAGTATCCACATCTGTATTGTCCATATTAAGTGCATCAAACTTATTAGACGTAGTGATCCTGGTTCCACTCGTACTAGCCACATCAGAAGCCATCTTCTTACTGCCATTATCTTTCTTGGGTTCAGGAGGAGGCTTTTTGGCGATATTCAAAATGCTTGCCCACCACGCTTTAGTAGAAACTCCTCGCCCGGATTCGGTCCAAGTTGCTTACCCTTCTTCTTATTATTATCGAAAACCATCACTTACGTTCTTTTGAGGTTGAGCGATGGAATCACAACCTTAGGACAATCCACCAAAGTATGTCCAAATACCGACATTTCTCACATCTAGGCGGTTTCCATTCATATTCAACACGAATCTTCTCAATAGTCGAACCCGCACCATCAAGTAGAGGAATCTCGACGGTGAGGCATCCCTAAGAACCTCATCCGACTTCACTTCAATCATACACCTAGCAAAACTACTACGGCCCCAAGATTCTTTGCACATTTGACTAGTAAAAGCATCTAACCTTTTGGGCGTACCAATCAATGTAGCAAGAAGACCGAGCCCGTCATCGAAAAACATAGCTAAAGGAACATCATGGAATTTAACCCACACCGAATGTTAGTCAAATCCTCCTTAAGAAAGTTGGTGTTCAATGTCCATGGTTTGAGAATAATAGGAACATTACGAATCAACCAAGGACCATTATCAAGAACATCATCGACGCCGTTTTAATTAAACTTGAAAAGAAGAATCCTTAGCGTTCATCATAACCTTTTGTAAACCATACTTAGCCCACGTATTGCGAACATAATAGTCAACAACAGAAAAGCAAGGCGTTGACCAAGGAAGTATCCAGTAAAGTATTCTCGAACCTCATGTTCACCTCATCCACCACTTTCATTGGGATGAAAGGTTAACATCATCCATCTTTTGTCGCATTCTAACCTCCGAAAATTAGACACGTGTTTCGTGGATTCATTAGAAGCAACACCGCGTAAAGCCGACTTAACTCCATTACCACAAGTAGTATTAGTACCACGATCCGAGATTGCATAGCCACATCAAAACTCGACGAGGAGTATTTGCATTAGTACCGTTCGAATTAGATTGAAGCCCAATACCACTTGAATTGTTAACATCAGAAGATGAAGCCATCATAGCAATATCACTATCAATCAATTGCTCCGCATCAGGTTCATCTTCCTGTTCCATATTGCAAGAAGAAGCAGCGAACCAAAAATTCCAGAAAAATAAGTAGCGAACCTAATAAACCCTAAAAATTACGATGAACAAAAATAACCAGGGAAGACAACGTCTAACTTCATCTGAAGGCCTTAGTGCAACTAAGGCATGAATTGCAAAGACAACCAATCTAACCGGAATCATCCATAAGCGTTCGTAAGGTATAAATAAAAGCGTCAAGGAAACCCTAAAAAAAAAAAAACCAACAGAAAAAAGCCTAAGAACTCAACGATCACAAGAACTTGATAACAATTATACCCCACACGAATGTAAGAACATAATTGAGACAAATTAACGTGATAGAGAAGAAGTTAGGGATTGCATTAGGTCGGTTTTTTAGGATTAGGGGATCGCAGTTTTCACCAGAGAAACAATCGACTTTAGGGTTTTTTGCTTAATTTTAGAGAAAACAAGTTTCTGTTGTCAGAATATGCAATCTTACCAAGATTACTAAAAAAAAATAATAATAATAAAATAAAATAAAATAAAATAAAACCCCTAAAAAAGAATATGAAAATCATGTATTTATTATGTAACTACTAACATGATAATATATATATAAAAATATATTGCCTGGACCAGATAAGAATCCCCATTAAGGCCCCAAAACCTTCCCGCGTAACCCAATTTTAAGCATGCCCCACCTCGCTCCAAAAAGTTTACATTTCGGGTATCCTCAGCGGGTTCGGATTTTTTTTTTTTTTTTTTTAGGTTATTTAATTCATGTCCAGAATTTAAAAAAAAAAAAATAGTTTTGTATAATTTGTTTTTGTTATTTTTTGTTTGATAATATGTTGATCTTGCATGGTTATTGGTGTTTAATATTGTAGCTTTAATTCTTAACAAACAAATTTCGAGAACGGATGAGGTTTACCTTAGGAGGCCAAGCCTTTTGATAAGATGTACGCGGCTTAACTAGGGTATCTTTGTGATCATTTCCAACCCTTTCGGGGCCAACCTCAAGATTAAGGGCGGATCCATGCCGGGTGACTAGCGGGTGTTGAGTCACCCTAGCCCACATCGCTTATTCAACTTTAAAGTCATTTTCTTAATAGCTTTTGGAAATAGCCCTCTTATTGATAGGTTGATAAAAATACAAACACAAGTAACTTAAACAATCAAATACGATACTAAGCTGAATTTTAACGTCATACTATTCTTTATTGAGCGATATTTGTCACTATAATTTTACGTTGCATACAACCCTCGTTAACTTAAAATCATGGCTCCACCCCGCCCAAGATGTGTACTTAGTGACGTGATGTTTGAACCTCGGATCTGACCACTTGAACATAAAGATTTTGTGAGGACAACATTGCTAACGCCATATGATTAATGTCCAATGTATATTTTTAGTCATTCTTAATGGTTTTTTTATGTGGTGTTGCTGGCTGCATCACAATTATCAAGTTCTGAACTCTTTGTGTGAAATGACTATACTCTACCTACTCTTTGTTGCTGCAATTCACGTGGAAAAACTAACTTCGTTATGTGTTTATGATCATGTCAATTGTCCTACTATCCGTCGGTTTAGCATCTGGGATTGTGATTTATGCAGAGAAGTACTCACGAAGTTCATTGACTGATACATATTATAAGATACTAGAAACTATATGTTACTTCTCATCAATCATGGCAACTAGCTTCATTTACTTTGCGTATATTCTCCCCAAACATCTTGAATGGATCGGATACTTAGTCATGTGTGTGATATTTGCTATAGTTGTTGCATGTTACCCCGTTAAGCACTACTCAGTTGCTCCTTTTTATACGTTTCTTACACCTCTAACGCTTGTGTTGAAGATGTATTTGCCTGATAACCTCAAATGGATTCCGATTTTGATCGCATTGTAAACTTGGTGCTTTTTGGTATTTCCTGCTTGAAGTCATGGAAGGAGATGCGCACATGGGAGGCGATGCATGCAAACAATTTCTTATTTCATCCATTGATCCAAGAAGATGATACGAAAATACTATTTTGAGTGGGTGGTTTGCTCATACACGAGGTAATAGCATTAGAGGTTGTGGAATATTATTATATGGTTAATTGTCAATTTGTTTGTTGAATATTGAATAGAGCATTCTTTGATGCAATATGTATTGACTATGGTTAATGCAATTGGTGTTGGGAGTAATCTGTTTCTTAATGCAATCTTTGTTTGGTGTAAATTTGCTGCGATTCAATATTGGAATAAGCGTTTCAGATAAACCTATTCTGACCCACATGAATACACTTTTGTTGGGTTACACGTTTGCTTAACGTGTTTGATCCTTTTCACTTATAGCTTAATCTCTATTTTACATTATTGTGTGATTGATATCTTGGTCGACTCTTGTTCCAGTTGATCTGTTTCATTAATAATATTGGACGCGTTATATGTAAAGACTACACTTTTGTAAATGCAACTGCCATGTGTTTGGCACACCACAACACGACTATTTTGAATACATTTTCTGCAAATAGGCCATTTTATTTAATAATTTTGACCCGTTTCATTTAGGAAAATCCGAAAATGAAACTCACTAAGTAACTTTTGGTTTTTAATGCAATGTGTTTCGGGTCAACTCTAAGAGCCCACCAAACTTTTGGGTTTCAATTGCACTATGTGTTTCGACTTTAAGAGGCCCATCTGAAACACTTCTAATGGAACATCTGAACTATTTCATTTTTTATCTTAAATCCTTCCACAAACTTTTGCACAAACAACAGTATTTTTTGGGTGTTTTTATAGAGATTTAGTTGTGTTAGTACATTTAGGGGGTGTTTGTTTAAGCTTATTTTTGGGTTTATGAATTTATCTGTTTTCGGCTTATGCTTCACAAGCGCCATTTGTTTTTGGCTTATTTTGGGACTTAATGGGCTTAAAAATGCTTATTATGACATAAGCCGGAAAAATTGGATCAATCAATACCGACTTGACCCGTTATAGCCAGTACCATTAGTGTTTTGACCCGTTAAACATCCTCTCATACCCAATATTGAAGTAATGTGCTTAAGAGATTACTTAGTTTGTGTTGAGATCGTTATTATTGATAACTGTGAGGTACTTTCCCGATGAAATGATATTTATATAAAAAACATTGGGGGAAACTATTTTGAAGGCAGTACTCCTGAATATGAGATTAAATGGTCGAATAACAGTTTGTCGGGTGATTTCACGGTACATATCGAAGCAAAATACGGGGGTGCATAACCTGTCTATCCTGATAATAAAACGTGAGTTTGCAAGGGTTCATCACATGACACAGGTGATCGCTATCACTTGTATCCAATTAGTGCACCTGGCTTTAATAACTTCACATTTTGTAATTTGTATATACATGTGTCTTAAATTACGCATACAAAATCCCAAGAATACAATTTAAATTACAGAAAACTGAACTTATAATAATGAGTAATTACTCCAACGACCCCGGATGATTTAGCTCTGCATCACCTTTTGCCTGTGATTCTCTTTGATTACTTACCTACACAAATATATATTTGAACCAAATGCATGTTAAGTAACTTATACAGTAAATGGTACCTAACCAACAAGTTTATCAAATCAGAATTCGTTAACTGAAAAGTGGTATTAAGCAATAAAAAATCTTAAAAATTGAGTGCAGGTAGGCATATAAACATGACATACAAAATCAGAGGTTCCCTGCATATTAAGGAGTTGGCACTGCTCCACCACCCGTGAACGAGAAAAGTTCACAAAATTTATCTTGGCCAACAAAAATGACATTTGACAAAAAAAGCTTACAAAATTCATAGATTCTGAATACTATGACCTGCCTATGGTATGTATTTAGGTAGATGAATAATAGCTTTACACAATCAAAGTAGATTATCATGTTATCAGAAATGGATCAGTAACATTTTCAAACAACCATAGTTATAACATGCTTGCAGAAGCAACCTAATAATTTGATTAAAATAAAATACTTACTTGAAATTCGAGTGCTTCCTCAATCCGATCCACAATCATTTCCATGGTAGGGCGTTCCTTTGGATTGAAACTAATGCACTGAAATGCAACTTTACTATATTTATTAAAAGAATGACTATCAATTTCATCTCTTATAAGGGGATCAATTAGCAACTCCGGTTTGTAATCATAGTAGCGTCGGACAATATTTATGAGAGGTTTATGTTTACCACCTTCTAACCTTCTTCGATTATAAGCTAACATTCCACTCAACAACTCAAACATTACGACTCCAAATGAGTATACATCTGACTCTTTCCGGAGGACCCCACTTTCATGGTAAACTGGATCCATGTAAAAGTTGGTACCCGCAGCGTTTGTGTAGACTTGAGTATGTGGTTGATTTATGGGGCCAGATTTTGACAATCCAAAATCACAAACTTTGGCTACCAGATTGTGATCCAATAATATGTTTGCACTCTTGACGTCTCTGTGTATTACTCTTTTGTCCTCCCCAAGTCCCGAGTGAAGGTAGTCGATACCTCTTGCGGCTCCCAAGCAAATCTTTAGACGATGTTCCCATGTCAGGAAACGTCTCTTGTACTTGTCTTTGAGGTGGCAATCTAGGCTACCATTACTAGCATACTCGTAAACTAGAATCTTTTCATTTCCTTCGTCACAGTAACCAATGAAAGGGATGATGTTTTCATGGTTGAAACTGAAAATCATGTTAAGCTCGTTGCGGAACTCATACTCTCCTTGGTAACTTTCGGGACGTAGGCATTTGATGGCAACTGTACGGTTTTGCCAACATTCAGAGGGCTGGCCTTTGTAAACTACACCAAATCCGCCATCTCCAATCCGAGTTTCTTGACCTTTAACTCCAATGGCCATGTTGATGTCCTTTAGTGGAATAAAGGAATCTGCTAGTGTTCTAAATCTTCTTGTATTGTTAGAAGCAACTCCGTGGTACTGTGAATAAAGTTCTTATTAATATCATAATTGACAAATGTTTTTAAAAAGCGCCATATTTGCTACCATTTACTTTTGTGGGTAACAAACAAAAATTATTGCTTATGAGTACACCCTTTTTTTTTTGAACTTTTATAGGTATTGATGACTAGTGATGACCATTTTACCCTTTCAAATTACATAAATGGTCCCTGTAGGTAGCCAAAAATTGCATCCACCGTCCTTAGGGTAAATTACATAAATGGTCCCTATTGTTTGGAGAAAATTGCATCCATCATCCCTAAACTTTTTTTTTTATCTATTCCTTATACGTTTCCGTCCGTTTTTCTACGTTTTCATCTGGTTTTATACGTTTTCATCTGTTTTTATACGTTTTCATCCGTTTTTATACGTTATCGTCCGTTTTTATACGTTTTTGCCCTTTTTTCACGTCTTAATACGGTTTTTTTATGTTTTCATACGTTTTCGTCCGTGTTTATACCTTTTGGTTCGTTTATTTACGTTTTCGCCCATTTTCTTACATTTTCATACGTTTTCATCCATGTTTTTATATGTTTTGGCCTCTTGCATTTGTTTTTATATTGTTTTCATCCGTTTTTATACATTTTTGTCTGTTTTCTTACGTTTTCATTCGGTTTCTTACGTTTTCGTCCATTTTCCTTACATTTTCGTCCGTGTTTATATACGTTTTGATACGTTTTCATCCGTTCCTTTATGTTTTCGTCCGTTTTTCTTACGTCTTTATCCATTTTTATGCTTTTTTGTTAGTTTTTAAATGTTTTAGTCTGTTTTTATACGTTTTCATTCGTTTTTATATGTTGTCATATGTTTTTATCCGTTTTCATCAATTTAGATAAGTTTTCGCCCGTTTTTAAACGTTTTTTTTAACGTTTTAATACATTTTTTCCGTTTTTATATGATATCATCCGTTTTATACATTTTCTTATATTTTCATACATTTTATCCGCTTTTGTTAAATGTATAAAACGGACAAAAACGTATAAGAACATATAAAAAAGGATAAAAAACGTAAAAAAAAATAATGGAAGAAAATGTATAAAAACGTATGAAAACATTCAAAAACGATAAAAAGGATAAAAATATAAGAAAAATGGACACAACCATATAAAAGTGGATGAAAACGTAAGAAAAATGGACGAAAACATATAAAAAAAAGGATGTAAACGTAAGAAAAACGGACGAAAATGTATAAAACGGACGAAAACGTATAAAAAAGATGAAAATGTATAAAACAAAGGAAAAACAGATGAAAAAAATATAAAAACGGATGAAAACATATAAAAACGGATGAAAAATTATAAAAATAGACGAAACATATAAAACGGATAAAAATGTTGGAAAATCTAAGAAAAACATATAAAAACGTATAAAAAGGGATGAAAACGAACGAAAAAGTATATAAAAATGTAACGGGTTAAATCAATAAGAAGTGGATTAAAAACTTAGAAAAAAAAGTTATGAACGGTGGATGCAATTTTCGCTAAATCACGTGTACAAGGCGGAACTTGAACATTTTTTTTGAGGGGGCCCCGAATTTATTTTGGGGGGCCGAATCGGAGATTTGTTTGTAACCTCAACTAAATTATCCCTAAAACTTATAATATTTACATTAGGTGCCGCAAACTTATAAAACTTAAGGGGAGCCGAGACCCTCCCCTGCCCCTACATAGTTCCGCCCCTGTACAATTTATGTAATTTACCATAGAAACGGTAGATACACTGTACCCAAATTCACAGGCCAAAATGGACATCACAGTATTTCAATACACATAAAAGGTCAAAAATACAAAAAAAGCGTACTCATAAACAAAAATTTTTGTTTGATACCCATAAAATTAAATGATGGCAAAATATGAATTATTCAAAGATTTTCCCTATCATAATTCATGTTAATTAGTTCCTAACTCGTATTCAATAAAAAATATTACATGCGTCATTTTTAGGAAAATAACTAGAAAGACAAGTTAAATAGTAGCATTTAATAATAATAATAATAATAATAATAATAATAATAATAATAATAATAATAATAATAATATTCAACAACCTTCCAGATTTTGGAAAATAACATAGCATATACTCGAGTAGACTTTATTTTATCTGATTTTTCTCGTTGTGGCAAATGAAACCAACTACATCTACTTCAAACTAGTTAAATGAAAAGACTTACTTGAATATACATTGCTTCCTCCAACCTCTTGATGATCTTACTCCATGAAGGGCGATCCTTTACATCGAAACTAATGCATTTATATGCAACTTCTTTAAATGTATATAAAGAACGAGCATCGATTTCATCTCTTATTCGTGGATCAAGTAACTTGTCTAGTTGGTCAACGTAGTAACGACGGACCAAAGCAACCAGATTTAGTGGGTCTTCATCTCCAATGCGCCTTGTTTGACAAGCCAACATCCCAGTTAATATTTCAAAGAGTACGACTCCATACGAGTACACATCTGATTCTTTGTTGTAGATTTGGCGTTCACGGTAAACAGGATCCATGTAATATTCGTTGCCCATCGATCTAGGACCTGCAAGGTGAGTATCTCTTCCATATCCGGGGAAAAAGAATGACTTGTGGAAGCCACAAATTTTAGCTTCTAGATTGTCGTATAGTAAAATCTTTCTGCTACCAAAGTCTCCATGTATTACACTCTGGTATTCCCCAAATCCCGAATGAAGATATTTGAGTCCTTTTGCTACCCCAATGCATATTTTTAGGCGCAGAGCCCATGCTATATTCTTAGTTGGGTCTCCGAGTTGACTATCAAGGCTTCCATTGACAGCATACTCGGAAACTATCGCACCGATTTCATCACAGTAACCTATGAAAGGGGCGATGTTTTCATGGTACAACTTGTGAGCTATCTTAAGCTCAGAACTGAAGGTAGGCCTATGAAATTCAAGATATTTAGCAGGGATATATATTTTTATGGCAGCTATGCATTTTTGCAAGCGATCAGAGAGCTGTCCTATGTAGATCGCCACACCAAAATCTCCTTTTTTGATCCGCGTTTCTTCACTGAAGTTTTTGGTCGCCTTTTTGATCTCCTCCATTGGAATTTGAAATTTTTCTATAGAGTCTATAGTGTTCCTTCTTTTGGCAATTGCAGAAACAGTATGTTGGTTCTGTGAACATAAACACAAACAACTTCGCTTAGTGCCGGCTTACTTCAATATATATATAGTTGTCATAATTTTCTTTTATATATATCGAACAATTTTTTCCCTATTTTGTGTACTAAACTTGAATATGTGGGCTTTTTTGTGTACTTTATGACAATTTTACCTCTCATTCTACTAACCCGAGAGGGCAAAATTGTCATAAAGTACACAAAAAAGCCCACAAAATCAAGTTTAGTACACCTAATAGTAAAAAATTATTCGATACATATAGAAGGTATAAGTGAGAACTATAATACATTTTGATGTTATTAGCTCTCTCTCTCTCTCTCTCTATATATATATATATATATATATATATATATATATATATATATATATATATATATATATATATATATATAGAGAGAGAGAGAGAGAGAAGAGTTAATGTGAGATCAAACTTAAAGTTAGAAAAGTAAGATATAGTAAAAAAAACAACTAAAGCAATTGTAAATAACAATTTTAGTAATAATATACAAAAATAATATATTAATACAAAATTAACATTTTAGCAACTAATAACCAAATGATACATGAGTTTAGATTAGTGATACACTTGATACACATTACACTAATAAACATTCCAAAACCTGATACACATACCAAAACCTTTCTTGTTACGCTCTTTTAAACCGTTTAGATTGGCTTGCTCATTGTATTGGTCGAAAATTTCGTACCAAAACGTGTCATTGTTTTGGTCATTCTTGACCTGTGAATCCTCAAATACTTGTATGTAACATTCCGCCAAAATTCTCTCATCTTTTTGGTTCTAAAGTGAACGACCGGTTGTCTTTTTTTGCGGTTTCTTGGCTTCGGTCTCGTGCGTTTTTTTGGTGATGATTGCCAGCGTCAGGTTGTTGAGATTATGGGGATTGTTGGGGTTGTGTAGATTGTCGTTGGGTAAATTGGGTAAACTTGGTCGGTATAGTGTTTGTTGGTAAATATGTGTGTGCTAAAGTTGTTATTGAAGTTGAAATTGTTACCATAGGGTGAATTGGTGGGGTGTAAAGTTGGCGAATGGGTTATTAAAATTGGCGAATTGGTTTCGGATTTGGTATGTTGTGCTAAATATTGGAAGTTGGTTGGTCTTTAAGGTGATGAAATTTGCGGATGATGGTGTGTTTGGATTAGAGAAAGATGAGGAATTTGCAATTTGTGGAGTCAGTATTTGGTTTTGCGGGTCATTCAACATGGTGTTGATCCATTGTTAGATGGGATTCATTTTCCTTAGTTTGTAAAAGTTGGATGAGCTTTGGGGTATTTATTAGATTTTTAAATGGTACAAATTTGAGAAAAAGTGAGTATTTATGGGGAAAAAAACTTGTTAGAAAAGGGAGGTGTGTTAATTTTTGCCCTTTAGCCAACGAATAAAAAAGAGAAAAAAGGAAAAAGAAAATTACGGGAGCATTAAGATTGGTGGTGACGGCGTGAAAACGCCATTCACGATGTGGGTCTTGCTACGTCACATCGCGTTCTAAAAAAATTGCCACCCCTTAATGCAGGTACCGAACGCTCTAATAGTTATATACACATATACCTATTATTATTATTATTATTATTATTATTATTATTATTATTATTATTATTAACTCATAGAATTCATTCATGTCTAGAGATGGAAAAAAACTCCGAACCCGATGTAGAATCCGATACCCGACCCCGATTTGACCGGGTAATCCCTGAGTTGACCGGTATGAGGATGGGGGCTGGGAATCCCCAATACTGAAAAGCAATATGGAGGCGGGTATGGTAATACCCTCGAATCCCCGAACCCAGCCCCGAACCTGTCCGTGAATATATTTTCTATACAAAATACATTATATGTCTATATTATTTTGTTCGGTTTTTGTATTTCGTTTAATTATTTTGTTTAGTTATTCAGATATATGTATGTTAGGGGTGTTTGTTTTGACTTATATGTGGCCTAATTCAATAAACGTAGCCAAAATTACCATTTTCGTGATCCGAAACTGATTTTAATACGAGTTGAGCACCTTACACAACATTATTTTGGTAGTGGTCAATGGTATCTATAACTTTAGTATGCTTTAATGCTTTCATCAGAAGTATAAAAACAATTGACTAAATGTACCTGTCAAATGCTAAAAACATCATAAATGTACCTAACAAATGCTAAATGTAACGGGGGAAAATCCCCGATTCCCCATTGGGGATCCCCGTTCTCCATCGGGGACGGGGATGGGGACGTAATTGTGACCTCTGACGGGGATGGGGATAGCTATTTAACTTCGAGGGATGGGGATGAAATCAACCATTCCCTGCATACCCGGCCCCGTTGCCATCTCTATTCATGCCTCCACTGGATCAATGATGATTTTCATCCGATGCAATACATATGTTTAAAGAAACTTTATGTGTGAATCATTTGATGGGGAGCCCGCGTGGTAAATAAAAAGGGTGAGGATCCTCTCTCATTACTTAAGTCAAGTTGTAGATTGTGAGCCATTGAATTTAATCCAATGGCTCAAATCAAAAGAACTTCTTTTGATTTGAGCAATTGGATCAAATCTTCTTTTGATTTGAGTCATTGGATTAAATTCAATGGCTCACAATTACACAACTTGACTCAAGTTGTGTAATTGAACTTGAGAGGAGCTCCCTCCAAATAAAACCGTAAAAGAAAAAACTCACTTTTACAACAAAAAATAAAAATAATAATAAATAACAATTACATAATAATAATAACAATAATAATACTCGTGTATAAAATAGAACATAAAGTTATTGCCGCTGTTTTAAAAGACGCGCAAAAGCTTTGCAAGTGCGTGACCCTTGGTCATGTTATCACGCCACGAGTTATGCCGTCTTATGCCCGTTCTTTTGTAAACTCGATATATATAAAATATAATATAAATATATAAATATTTTCATATTTTGTAACTCCTTATGTCGCGCTTTATAAACGCGAAAGCTTAGCTTTAGCTGCTAAAGCGTGAGACTTAGTTATGCCGCCACACCATATCTTGCGCTATTTATAAGTTCCTACCCACAATCATTTTATTGAAAATAATAAACTATAAGTATGCTATATGGTATTTTTTTATAAAATAATTAAACGAAAAGACTTACATGAACAACGAGTGCTTCCTCAATCGTCTTGATGATTACATCCATTGTAGGGCGATCCTTTATGTTGAAACTAATGCATTTATATGCAAGCTCTATAAACATATGAAACGAATGACGGTCAACAGTATCTATGATATAAGGATCAATTAACTGCTCGGGTCCATCACCATAGACACCTCGGATCAGATTTATCTGCTTCACCTGTACCTTATAATGTTCAATGAACATAGGAGCATTAGCCAGCGAAATCCCGGTCAACATTTCAAACATAAGTATGCCGTATGAGTAAATGTCTGATTCTATGTTGAGGATGTTGCTTTCTTGGTAAACCGGATCAATGGACATTAGACCAGCCGTGTGTTTAGGTCTATAAATTTCTGGACGTGGCTGATTCGCACGGACTAATACCGAGTAATTAAGACCACAGATTTTAGCTTCCAGATTTTCATCTAACAATACATTTTGACTTCGGACATCTCCATGTATTACTCTACCGTGATCCCCAACACCTGAGTGAAGGTAACGGAGCCCTTTCGCAACGCCTATGCAAGTCCTGAGACGCTGCGCCCATGTAAATTTATCTGGATCCTGTACACTATAGTAAATTAGCCTTGTAATAAATGCATATTCTTTGCACTGATCATCAGTGTAAAAAGGGATGATGTTTTCATGGTGCAACTTGGAAATTATCTGATCAGCCTCTTCAGGATAGTTGCCAGATGCGATAGCAGCTGTGCGGTTTTGCCAGAGTTCGTAGAGCTTTCCTATATCAACATAACGAGAATTTTCAGAAATTTCCAAATTCTCTGAAAAAGCCACATTGATATCCTCCTGACTAATTGGAACATTTTCACGGTTTACACCTGAGGAATTTTCAGAAGTTTCCGAATTCTGAGAGGAAACGTCGCTGATATCCTCCAGAGTACTTCGAAAAATTTGAAGGTTTAAACCTGAAGAAGACATTGTTTTTGATGTTGTTTAGAAGTGATGTATACCAAAGGTCTTGTGGCTAACGAATATCGTGAGATAGTTAGTTGCTTTTGAAAAAGAAAAAGATCTGATCTATGTTAGGAACATAAGAGGAACTACCTTGGATCTAAATGAAAGAGAAAAACAAAAAATTTGATGGAGAAATGGTCAAATTTAGGTGCTAGAGAAGATGATATAAAATATAGTCTTTTGCATAAAAAGGAGGTCCTTAATTTATTTTTCATGACTAGTACTGTTCCTTGTGAGAGTCACGTGGGTTGTTGGTATTGGTTGAAGTGCTCAAACATTGGTTGTGACACTGAACTGGTTTATAGTGACCACTAACCAGTGTGAGGATCCAATGTTTAATTAAATTTGGTGTAATGTTGTATAGGTAAGTGTTTTATACTACATCCGTCTCATTTTTGTTGTTCACTTTGATTTTAATCAGTCTTTCTTGTTCAATTTTGACCATTAATATATTTATTTGTGTTATATAATACTTGATGAAAATTATACCAACTAAAAATTCATTAAAAACCCAATACATTCATATATTTTTCACTAAATATTATATAACACAAACAAAAATAATTATAGTCAAAGCTGATGAAGAAAAACTAAAAAAATAAATAGTGGATAATAATTTTAGGACGGAGGGAGTACTAAAGATCACATCAAATGTGATGTTTTTGTTAGAAATAACTAATTTTATATCACTGAAGAGGGTTTTGTAGATTTTTGTTTAAAGTGTTTGTTAGCATTAAAGAAAGTGATGGTCATTTTACATTTACGAACTTTGTATCAAGTAGTTATTGTAATAGAATAGTCAAAGGACCCATCAATTAGGCTAAGTTAATAGATTATTATTATATTTAAACTAATCTTTATAATATGTATCCAATCCAATCCAAAGCGAGCCCATGAGAAAATCCATTAGAACATGATGTCTAGTATTATAAATACCTTCAAATGGTCTCATTTGGAGGTGTGCTTCAAAAGTGTAATGTTTGGTTAATAAAAGTTCCCTTTATTTCTCTCCTTTTCTCTACATCTTAACGCCTCACTCATCTCTCTTGTTGTTACCATACGAGCTTTAATAGTGTGTGAATTTGATATATATAAGGTCCTACATTGTTTTTATATGTTTGATCAGTGTTATGTTGTAACATTATTATTATAACCTTTAGTATGAATTCATACATATTAGATAGGTTTTGTCCGAATAAACGTGATTATTGATTAGATAAAGAACAAAGCTATTAAAAAGACTTAAAAAAATAGCTAAATAATTAGAATAATCATCTAACACGAAGTTTTTTCAATAATGAAGTATTTTTAAATTAAATCCAACTTGTAAAGATATGAATGAAGTATTAAATTCTGTAGTGCATAATAAAATTCACGTAATGAAAGAAGTAAATATAATTTTTGCTTCTATTCTAAACATACTCCAACGACCCTGGATGATTAAGCTCCGCTTCACCTTTTACCTGTGATTCTCTTTGCTTACTCACCTACAAAAAAAAAAAAAAAATAGTTGAACCAATGCACGTTAAGCGATAAATAGAGTACATGGTACAGTAATATATACAAAATGCCTGCTGTTGAAGCAAATTCCCGTCGTTCGGCTTCACCTGGAAGTTAAACTTCTATCAACTGATCCGGAGGAAAAAGCTAGTTCCTTTCTGCACAATGGACGACACGCGTTACCCTCGTCATGAGTGATGTCCCAGGACCAAGCTCCGGCGTGAGAGTAAGAAATGGGTAATAAATGTGGTAATTAATGTAGTAGTTAATGTAGGTGTGTGTATTCAATGCAAAACATTAAATGTGTTGGGGTATTTATACTACTCCAACTTGTGTTACTGTTCACCATCGCTCACGAGACCTATATTACACGCATGTAGGTCTCTGACCACCCTACAGTAGGCCACGTGGTAAGAATCCGTAAAATCTGCGACATGGTCGGTCACTGTTAACTACCGTCCGGACGATAGAGTATATGATCTTGCCGGACACCAGGACGTCCGGACACATACGCCAACATGCCCCCCGATCACGGGTGAAAATTGGTGGTGCAATACTTACAATCATTTTGTCTTATAAGAAGGATGTTTTTCTCCGGCTGTCCGTGGGTTTTAGCTATTCCTGTGGGTATTGGGCTGTTCTGATGGGCCTGACCATTTGTTGGGCTTTTGTCCGCGCCTTTCTGTCTCGTCAGATTAACGTGGACGGGCCAGATTGAACCACGTCACTTTTTTACTGATTGATTGGACGTTTGGACACCCTGTTAGGGTTTTCACCTCCTATATATACTCACTTTTTACCACAGTTCTTTTTTTCACACATTTCATCTGTACTTGAATTGCTTTCCCTTGCCGGACGTCTTCTCTATTTTCATAAGGTTTGTCTCGTTCTCCACTGTAATTGTTTGTACATTTCCGTTCGGCATCCTTTTAGTAATGGCCTAACACGGAACCGAGGAACAGAGCACTCCCGTCACAGTTGAAGCTATCAAACCTTCGGTGATACCGAAGTTCGATATGCATATTTATACCTCTAAGTTAACACAATCCGAACTAGATAATATAATTATAGATTACGGTATTCCCAATGATCTTCGTCCCCACCTTCCTCCGGACGATATGTCTATGGATCAACTCCCGACAGATAAGATTGGTATATACCCCCCAGCAGTTGGATACCGGAGGGGTTAGAATCCCCTTTTCTTCATTTCTATTTAATGTGATCAAACATTTTAGGGTTCACATTTCGCAGTTAGTTCCCTTAGGCTTGAACCGGGTGACTCTTTTTGAGATCAGGTGTTATAGTTTGGATATTCAACCTAGGGTATCCTTGTTCCGGGCGCTTTACCGGTTGTGCAACCAGGGACATTGGTTTTCTTTCGAGAGTAGGACAGGTAAGAAGGCCTACAAGTGCTTTAAGGAGGTGCTCACCGGTCTCAAACATTGGAAAGAGAAATTTTTCTGATTGACCGTAGGGCAATCCCTTATGCCATGGCATGGAAGCATAAGGATTATAAGATTACTGATCCTTTTCCTAATGGTTTCTCTGAGGAGGATTCCGAGAAGCTCAGCAGTACTCCCATTTTACTAAGGAAACCGACCATTAGCTTGTTGTGGATGTGCCACCTTTCCTCGGTTTTCAGAAATCCAGGGTTCGAGCCTCTTCTAAAGGATGCCGAGGGTCATGGTAATTATTTGTCTGGTTCATGTGGGATTTGTTGTAATTATTACTTTATGTTTTTCTTAGACAATCTTTTCTTTTGCAGTTGTCGACATGTCTGAGTACCTTGAGCTCCCGAAATGGGATGATATGGTGGTGAGCAAGGGTCCCCCAGTCGACCCAAACTGAGAGAAACCAAGAGGACGACCGATCCTCTACCGGTGGGGGCAGCTATTCCTCCCAAGGATGCCATGACCAGGAGAGCCGAAGAGGCAGATCCGGAGTTTGTGGCTGCTAGAGAGAAGAAAGAGAAGGAAGCCACTGCTCGTCAAGCAGCCAAAAGTAAAGGTAAGGGAACGTCTAGAGTCAAGAGTAGGAAGAAGAAGAAGAAGACAGGTTTCGTTAAGAACTTCTCCTCCGGCTCGCCCGTGTTTAATGCAGAGCCCCTAAATCAAGCCAATCTGAGGGATGACCAGGAGGCGAATTTAAATGTCAACGCTGAGCAGGAGACTCCCCATGTTACTTCTGTAGGGGATTAAGAGAATGTGGCTCATGAGGGGATGGGGGATAATGCGGCTGGAGGTGGCGGTCATTTGCAACAGGCGCCCATTTCCCCCCATAATGAAGGTGGCCATTCTCATCCGGCCAACTCACTCCCACACAACTCCGAAGGTACGTACCAGTCATTATGTAACTTATTTTTGTAACTTCCTATTACTCATTTTGTTATTTGGCTGTCTTTCAGGTTATTCGGCCCATCACTCTCGCGGTTCTCGGCGCGTTGAAAGGGTTAACCTAGATTCGGGTATGCTTTAATCTTAGGTTCATTAATCTCCGTTTGTTTGTTAATTTTTTTCTCATCATCCTTTTTTCCAGTGGTGCAGATGAAGCTACAAACGTTTTCATCCCCAACTGGGCCCTCCGTGATAATGTCCGGATAAATTCTTACCGCTCTTGCCGTGAGCTGATTGATAATCTTGCTACCCCTGCAGAAAGGGAAGCTCTGGAGCAAACGAATAATATTTAGCTTACTCGTCGGGCGTACGAGGATTTTGGTAGAAGTGTGATAGCGCAGGGTGAGCTGTTGAGGAGGTTCAGTGATCTTTCAAGTGGGTACTGGCAACTGAGCCAAGATCATACGGGTTGTCAAGGGTTTGCTGACAGGCTCTTCGCTGCCGAGGGCGAAAATGGAAGATTTTCTGAGGAGTTACAGAAGCTAGATACTGACCTCAAGGCTAGTGTGGATAGGGAGAAAGGCTTGGAGGAGGAGGTTGACAGGCTAACCCGAGACAGGAATGAGTGGATGGATACTTCTGCCGCACAGGCCAAAAAGATTAGAAAGTTGGAGAGGGAGTTGAATGCTAAAAACCAATCTTTGGAGTCTCTACAGGCGGAGAAGGGCAAGTTGGTTGCTGAGCTTGCTCAGAGCGAAGTCGTGAAGCAAAACGCTGTTCGGTGTCTTTTGCCTTCGGATGTTCGCCGACTGTTCAGAAGTGTGGAGTATAAAAAGAGCATGGCCAAGGTATACAGCTTGACCTATCAATCAGGATTTGTGACGGGGGCCAAGGTGAACAGGACCGAGGAGGAGATGGAGGCTGCCCTTCAAGGTATTAGGAATGTTAACAGAAATGCTCCAAGTTTATGGAGGGCTGAGTATGACAAGCTTTTCGAAGCTGAGTACCCCTTCATTCAAAAGCTTGCCGATTCTTACCGTTTACCTCTGGGGGATCTGTTGAATATGAAACTGGCGGTTCCTGCTAGAAAAGATCCCACCAGACCATCCAACCATCCTCCTGCCACTGGTACTCCGGCCGCTGATACTCTTGTTGATACCGTGGAGCACGATGCCTAAGTTTCAGCCAATATTATGACTTGTATTTTGTAAACAATTATTCAGATAATGTGGTTGTAATAATTAACAATTTTCCTTTGCGGTTCGTCGATTGGTGAATGAATGCTCTTTTTGCTTTACCTGTGGACAAATGTTTCTTTTGCTTCACTCTTCCTCGTTATTTATTTATTTTATATTTCATGTTGGCATCCTCCTTAGTTTATTCTAAGGGCATCCGGCGGCATAGGCCGTGCATCCGGATTTCGGGCATCCTCATAAAGTTAAAGGGCATCCATTACTTGGTCATCCGACACAGGTGCTTGGGCATCTGCGTGATTATTCCACCAGGCGTCCAAAGTGTTTTACACTTGGGCATCCGTATTTCGGGCATCCTTATGAAGTTAAAGGGCATCCGATAGGTGCTTTCGGGCATATTTACATTTGTTATACTCAACGGAGGCCAGCCGTCGGAATTGCTATGTATCACACGAGTTATCATGGAAAATTGTTCCCCTATTGTAGGAAAACTTTCATCATTGAACTAACGTACACAATTAATTCAAGTTACATAATGATAGTAGGATTCTTATCACAATTACAATTATAAGAAACAGTTTCTGAGGTTTATACCATGCTTGGTCCGAGGGACCTCCTTCTCCTCCATCGTTTGTAACTTATAAGAGCAATTCTGATTCGCTCCTACTATTCGGTAGGGCCCTTCCCAGTTGGGCCCTAGCTTTCCTTGGTCTTCCACTCGGCTAGCTTCATTTTTTCGGTAGACGAAGTCACCCACCTTAAAGTTCATTGGTCTGACCCTCCGGTTGTAATATTGCTCGACCTGTGTCTTGTACTTAGCCTCTTGAATGGCGGCATTTTCTCTTCTTTCTTGAAGGAGATCTAAATTCAAACGCTGCTCTTCCTTGTTCTGCTCCTCTCGGAACATCATTGTCCGATGTGTAGGCATTCCCATTTCCACTGGGATCACAGCTTCGCTTCCGTATGTTAGACTAAATGGTGTTTCACCGTTGCTTGTTTTGAGAGTTGTTCGATGGGCCCATAAACCGTTAGGTAGCTCATCTACCCATCCACTTTTCTCTCGCCCTAGCCTCGTCTTTATCCCCTCCATTAGGATTCTGTTGGCTCGTTCTACCAAACCATTGGCTTGCGGATGTGCCACTGTAGTATTCATCTGCTTAATTTTCAACCCTTCACACCATTTTTTGAATGGGTCATTGACGAAATTGGTTCCGTTGTCGGTGACTATGACTCCCGACAGGCCGTACCTACATACAATGTTCTTCCATACAAATTTTTACATCTTTCCCCGTCGTTTTTACTAGCGGCTTTGCTTCTATCCATTTTATAAAATAGTCAATTGCCACAATGACGTATTTGATCTGTCCTGGTGCTTCCGGAAAAGGGCCCAGTACGTCCATTCCCCATTGGTAGAAAGGCCATGGTGCCATAATGGAAGTCAACAATGTTTTGGGAAGTTTCGGCACTGGAGAGTGTATTTGACAAGAGTCGCACTTTCTAATTTCTTCCCTGGTATCCCGGTGCATGGTGGGCCAATAATACCCTTGTCTCATAAGCTTGGCCACGACGGTTCTTGGTCCTGAATGCATTCCACAGCACCCCTCATGCACTTCATGAATTATGTAGTTTTCTTGTAATGGCCCTACACATCTCATCATTGGTACTAAGTAACTCTTTTTAGAGAGGACTCCTTCCTCCATAACGTACTGTGGAATTTTCATTCTCAAGCTTCTGGCCTCATTGAGGTCCTCCGGCCAAATCCCTTCCTCCAAGCACTTGATGATCGACGTCATCCAGTTGTCCGTCTCCTCTTCTACTATGGTGTTAACCATCCCTTTTCCTCCCGAAGGTTTTCCCAGGACCTCTACTAATACTTTTTTGGTAAGATGATCAAAGGCCACCGAAGCCAGCTTACTTAGTATATCTGCCTTTTGATTTTGAGCCCTCGAAATGTTGCAGATCTTGGAGCTTTGAAAACCAGCTATATATTCTTTTGCTTGGGCCGGGTACTTCTGCATGCTCTCTTTAGTAGATATGAATTCTCCGTTGATTTGGCTGGCCACCAGTTAGGAATCTACTCGCACATTTAAAGCCCTGATTTTAAGCTTTTTTGCAATCCTGAGTCCGACCAACAAGGCCTCATACTCTGCTTCATTATTGGTGCTAGGGAAATTAAGTCGTAGGGCATAGGTTAGTTCTTCTTTCTCTGGACTGATGAGGACCAAACCTGCACCGGAGCCTTTTCTGTTAGATGCTCCGTCCGTATACAGTAACCACTCTCCGTCCCCTACTTCCATGATGTTTGTACCTTTTCCTTTGTTGATAAGGCGTCCGGACTCCACAGGTACTTCCGTGAGGAAGTCCGCTAGCACTTGCCCCTTAAATGTATTCTGAGGAACGTAGGTAATGTTGTATGTTCCAAGTTCCACTGTGTACGTGGCTAACTTTCCTGAGACTTCCAGTTTGTTCAATATATGCTTGATGGGTTGATCAGTAATGACTCGGATGGGGTGAGCCTTAAAATATCTCCTCAACCTTCTGGATGCATGCAATAAACACAGTGCTAATTTCTCCATAGGGGCATAATGTTTTTCGGCGTCATGCAGTGTCCGGTTAACGTAGTGTACCGGCGACTGCCTCCCCTCTGTTTCTGCCATCAACACTGCACTTACCGCTCCTTTAGAGGCCACTAGATATATGAACAATTGTTCCTTTGGCTTAGGCGTGGACAGGGAAGGCAGTTCAAGTATCAACCTTTTCATCTCCTGGAAAGCCATCTCGGCCTCTTTTGTCTAGCGGTATTCGTCCTTATTTTCTTTGGTGATATTATTTAGCGTGTCAAAGAAAGGCAGGGCTCTTTCCGCTGACTTTGATAGGAATCTGTTCAAGGCTGCTAGTTTCCCACTTAGAATTTGCATCTCTTTTAGGGTTTTCGGAGACTTCATCTCCATGATTTCTTTTGGCTTACGGGGGTTCCCCCTTATACCTTCCGATGTCACCATATAGCCGAGGAACTTTCCCTCCTCTACCCCGAAAAAACACTTCCGCGGATTCAGCTTCATGTTTACACTTCTAAGGTTGTCAAAGGTTTCTGCAATGTCAGCTATCATTTCGCGTTCTGTCCAACTTTTTATGACCATATCGTCCACATACGCTTCCAAATTCCTTCCTATCTGTGATTGAAACGCGGAATCTACCAACCGTTGATAAGTTGCTCCAGCGTTCTTTAATCCAAACGGCATTTTGGTGTAGCAATATGTTCCCTGTTCTATATAGAATGTCGTCTTCTCTTCATCGTCCCTATTCATCTGAATTTGGTGGTAGCCTTTGTAAGCATCCAGGAAGCATTTATACTTATATCCCATGACAGATTCGATCTTCCAATCGATCTCCGGCAAAGGTATTAATATTTTGGGCATGAATAGTTTATGTTTTTGAAGTCAATACACATTCTCCAGCTTCCGTCACACTTATTTACTAACACAGGATTGGATATCCATGTTGGGTATCTGACCGGGCGGACTATGCTGGCTTTAACCCATTCCTCTACTTCCCTAGTAATCACCTGGTTTTTCTCCCGCGAGAATGTTCTCCTTTTCTGTGCAATCGGTGTGTCTGAGATGTTTACGCAAAGAGAATGTTGCATAAGGCGCCTCGGTACCCCGGTCAAGTCCGCCGGCTCCCAGGAAAATATATCTTTATTTCTCCTCAAAAGTTCAATGAGTTTCTTCCGGCATTCCCGAGAGAAGCCAGTACCTATGGTTACCCGTTGTTCATAGGGATAGCACCCTTGGCTAATGGGCACGGGTATGTCTAACCCGTCACCCGCCCACGTAGTTTTTTCTCACCCGTCACCCGTCAATGGGTAAAATTTTGTACCCATGCCCATACCCGCGGGTATTTATTGCCCACGGGTAAACCCATGGGTTAGTGTAATGCAATAAAACTACAAAACCATTATATGAAAACTAACTATGAAGTTGCATAACAAAACACCAATCAATTTTCCAAATACCAAGTTCAGAAAATATTTAAACACATATCTGAAAATAGCAATTAAACATCATTACACAAATCACATTCATATCTGTTCATTAGATAAATAAATTATAACAGTTTAAAACATCTTTAAATATAAATTTTACATAACTATATTACTAGAATACTTAGATGAATTAGGTGTACCTGATAAAGGAAATATCTGAAGTTACAAGTGAGTCAAAGTGCAATCAAGAAAGAAACGGGTAAGATGTATTTTAGCACAAGGAAAAACTGAGAGTTTAGTCATCAAATTCAAACAAACTTTTAGGTTAATGTGCTTTTTTGAGACTTGGTAACTATTAAATGTATTTTTGCATAATCATAAATATTTTAATTAGTATAATTAATTTTAATATGGATTTATGGGTATACCCATGGGTATTTTGAAGGGTATACCCGTGGGTATTTTAAATGGGTGCCATGGGTTTATCCGCGATGGGTATGCCTCACTCGTCACCCACCCGCCACCCATTGATGGGTGCAAATTTTCACCCACGACCCACCCGTGGGTGAAAATTGAAGATTTTACCCACCCATTTATGTGCGGGTACCCGCGGGTTACGGGTTTTTTCTCGCCCATTGCCATCCCTAGTTGTTCAGGGTAAGCCGCATTAACCAGGATGTCTTCTGTCGGCTTTAGGCTACCCTGAATCTCTTGATTCCCCGTCTCTACTTTCCTTTTAGGAGAACAGCTTCTCCGGAGTCTTGTCTTTCTTCTAACCTCCTACATTCCATGACTACCGCTCTTTTGGTGACTAGGGTAGCTATTCCTCCAGGAGTGGGGAACTTCATCATAGCGTGGATGGTTGATGGTATGGCTATTAATTCCTTTAACCTTGACCATCCCAATATCACGTTGTAAGGTGAGGGTGATTTTACAACCGTAAATGTCATCATGACCGTTCGGAACAGGCCATGATCGCCGAGACGCACTTCTAGTTCAATCTTTCCCAGAGGCTGAATGACTTCCACGGAAAACCCTACCAATGGTGAGCTAGTTTCCTGTAATCTAGATTGAATGGATGGGCACAAGTTTCTGAAGCAATGTTCATACATGACTTGGACGGAGGCGCCTTCATCTACAAATACCCTCCGCACAAAGTAACCCTCTATCTCTGCTTCTACAATCAATGGCTCTTCGGACAGGTCACCTACAGCTATCCGAGGGAAGGATATAGGGACACACATCCAGTCTTCTTCATAGAACCTGACCTTCATTTTCCGGTCTTCTGAGTAATGATTGACCATGTTGATCACTTTTCCTTTCCCGTTGTGACCTCTCGGTCTTTCCCTTCCCTTTTGTTGTACGTTCTTGACCAAATGATCCAACTTTCCGGATTCAAGGGCCATTTCTAATTATCTTTTCAGATGGTAACAGTCGTTAGTTAGGTGGCCCCTCTCTCCATGATATTCACAGAACCGGTCTTCATTTTCCTTGTTCGGCTTTCCTTGCAGTGGGGGTGGTGGAGGTAGGTTTAGATGGTGTTTCGTGGCCAGAATCTCTTTAGGCTGTTTAGACAGGCCGGAGAGCATGACCCGGTGATTGTCGGGCTTATTGAAATCATTACGTCGGAACTCGTTTCGGGGCCGAGTCTCAATTTTCGGAGCAACGTACGGGGAAAAGACCTCTCTCTGCCTAGAATCATTCCTTTCCCAAGGTCGTCGGTCATTCCTCCTCCTGTCCCCAAATCCTCCTCTGAAGCTCCGATCCCTTACTACCGAGGGATTTCCCCTCCGTAATAACTCGTGCGCCTCTCCTTTTGGTAGTTTGGTATTCTTGTATGCCTCCTCTGCTCGGACATAATCATCCACCCGAGTCATCATTACCTTAACGGTTTTGGGGACCTGGTCGGAAAATTTCTTAGCTAAGTTAGGGCATCGGTGAGCGCCCATGAATGCCGATATCTTCATAAGCTCTGGGACCCCTGGTATCCTGCTGGCTTCATCAATCCATCGTTCCTTGAAATCTGACAATGCCTCATTTGCCCTTCTTACTATCCGGGTAATCTTTGTGGGGTCCTTCATGTTTTTCTGACGTAAGGCAAACCTTGTGGTGAATTGATCCCTGAGGTCATCCCAAATATCAATACTCCCTGGCTCTAGATTGCTGAACCATCCCTGTGCAGCTCCGTCCATAGTTTGCTGGAACATCCGGTACCACACTGGCATTGGCCACTCCCCTTGGTTCGCTGCTCCTGCAAAACGGTTGATATGATCGTCGGGATCAGCTGATCCGTCATATAATTTTAGGTTAGTGGGCATGATGTATTTTGGGCCAGCGACCTCTACGATCCGTCTTGTGAGTGGTGACCTGGCCACCTCTTTGTGAGGTTTACTAAGATCGTCCTTGGGGTTCGGCTCAACATCTTTTCTTTGCTCGTCTTCGCTATCTCCAAATGATAACCGGATAGGTTTAATGGCGCTGGTACCTGTGGTGTTGTACTTCCGAATGAGGGCTTCCAGCGATGCCATCTGGGCTTGTATCTGCTCCGGTATTCCAGGTGGTTGATCGTTCGTGACCCCACTCCCGCTTGCCTACACCGGGAGGGGAGGAGGTCCGGGTGGGGGTGTTTCTTCCGTCCCCGTCATTTGATCCTCTGGTAGAATGAATTGGGTACTACGGATGGCGCCAATTTGTTGAAGCAAATTCCCGTCGTTCTGCCTGACCTGGAAGTTAAGCTTCTATCAACTGATCTGGAGGAAAAAGCTAGTTCCTTCCTGCATAATGGACGACACACGTTGGCGCCGTCCTGGGTGATGTCCCAGGACCAAGCTCTGGCGTGAGAGTAAGAAATGGGTAATAAATGTGGTAATTAATGTAGTAGCTAATGTAGGTGTGTGTATTCAATGCAAAACATTAAATGTGTTGGGGTATTTATACTACCCCAACTATGTCCCCTGTATTCTTGTTCGCCATCGCTCACGCAGACCTATATTACACGCCTGTGGGTCTCTGACCACCCTACAGGTAGGCCACGTGGTAAGAATCCCGTAAAACCTGCTGACATGGTCGGTCATTGTTAACTACCGTCCGGACGGTAGAGTATGCCGTCCGGCCGATGATCTTACCGGACACCAGGACGTCCGGACACATACGCCAACACCTGCCTAACTAACAACGTTATCAAATCACAATTCGTTAATCGTAAAGTGGTTTTAAGCGATAAAAAACTAAAAAAATGAGTGCAGATAGGTATATAACATGGCATGCAAATTCAGATGTTCCCTGCAAATTAAGGTGTTGGACACTGCTCCACGAAAAAGGTACTGCAAATTAATATATTGAATGTTACCCTGACGCTTTCCGTACAACTATGACCTGCCTATGGTATGTTTTTAGGCTGGTGATTAATAGCGTTACATATTGAAAGTAGATTATCATGTTATGAGAAATGGATCAATATCAATATTTTGAAACAACCATAGTTATTGTTAGCCTTTTTAATTGTGTTAAGTTCAAGTGATACTTTAGTATAATTATTTAAGTACTTATGTTAAAGACATACTTATGTATTTGTTTATGGGTCGAATTTGTAAGCCTGCATATGGGTCATACTTGCAGCCCATGTAATGGCAGTTAGGATAGTTAGGTATTTGACAGTTATTCCCCAAGAGTCACAATGGTTTGGGAGAAGAATAACTGTCATATTGTGTCGTTTAAGAACCTATATATATGTTTTCTAAATCAGAAAACATATAACAACTTTAGTATCTTAATGCAAACCTGTTTCTAGTATTCCTTGTTTATACCCGTTACTGTTGCATTGATTTTGTTCACAGAATCACACAAACAATCACAAACATGAAACATACATTGAAACCTAAACTAGTTAACCACAAAACTGTGTATAATTGGTATCAGAGCTCTGGCTCTCATCCTTGGGAAAGGCCAACATCTGGTTTTCAAAATGGAAGATATCTCTTGAGAGAAACACCCAAGAGATTTAACCAGTGGAACATAAAGAGAAAGAAGAGTATTTCACCAAAGGGAAAAGAGATATTGGCACAAATTGTCTTAGACAATGAAGATTTCAATACCACAAAGAAAGCAGATGGGCTGAAGAATTTGAAGAAAAAGGTATAAATACCCCCAACCCTCACATTTCTCTCGTTTCTTTCTTTCTCTTTCTCTCACTACAAAAACACACACAATAATCCTTCTCTCTCTAAGAAAATCCGGCCACCACCCATCTAGGGTTCTGGCGCCGTCAAATTTTCCGGCCAACTATCCGATGACCTCCCCTACTTACACCACCTACCTCAAACGATAGATCGTTGTCTTGTATACACGTTTATACAAGATAATCACATTCAAACACCCACACGCGCTCTAGATCTTGAATTTAAGGTTCAGATCTTTAGGGTTTCACGGGTAAACGTTTTGAAAAGGGTTCAAGCATGGCATGGTCACGAGTTGTACTCGTGAAAGACACCACCAACTCTTGTGCATCTCTCTTGACTCTCGTTAAAACACGAAGCACCCTTTTCTTTTTCTCTGGTTATGAAGGTGTTAAACGAATTTAACTAGGGGTTAGTAAAACTGAGTTGGTAAACAAGGTTTTGAAAACGTTTAACAAATGTTTCGTGTGGTAAAACAAGATTTGAAAAACGCTGTGAAGAAGTTTTGTAAAATAAAAGAATTAAAAACCGTTTGATAACGAATTACATTTGAAAATCGTGTGGTGATATGGATTTAAAGCGAGTGGTGCTCGTTTTCGTGAGTATTGGTCCTTTATTTTGTATTCCACTTTAAAAAACTGAATTTATGAGATGCGTTCATAGTTAGGACATGGATTGGAACAAGAAAATGGGAAATCAAAACCATACGGGCTTTTGCGTATAAATTCGGGTCAGGTCAGAAATAGTGTCGGGTCAGAAATGAACGGGTCGGGTAAAAATTGTCGTGTTGTCATGTTGAGGCTTCGGGGTTGAACTTGAACTCAACATAACAAAATTTGGGTTGTTAATTTGGGTTGAAATTAAATAAGAGTTCATGGGTGTTGGTTTAATTATCTCCTTAGTCTTGGGTGTTAGTGTTGAAGTGGTATATGTATCGGGTCAAACTTATGTTGTTATATTGGTTCTTGTCGAGTATGAGTTGGGAAGTTTGTGGGTCACGGTAGCTCCTTGGTTTAATAAGGAAAAATTTACATATAGCATATATAGATATGAGGCAATAAACGAGTAATACCTTGTCTAATATAATTAGTTATCGGCTAACACTAAAACAACAAACTAACGAGTTAACACTAAGATGACGAGAGCAATATTGGTAAGTGTCGGATAAGTAGATACTTGGTTCACATAACGAGATTGAAACCACGATTGGAGCCATACACTAATACGAATATTATGTTGATCATAAGTTAGATTATTTTGACACGTTGATAACAATGGAGTTGTTAGTATTGGAACTAATAAAATGGTTAACTAATATATGTTTAACGATTAACTAGTAATTCGCCAATGTGTAAACTTGGAAAATGTAACGAGTTAATTTTACATCGATAACGGAATAGAACCATCGTGATACACGATATTAGACTTGATTTAATAAGTAATTATAAAAATAGTATGGTAATATTAAAGGAACTAAGCTACGTAATTAATAATCGATATCGATATTTTGTATATGTTATAGGAATCAATTACGGGTTATAAATTTGGAATAACGTTTATTATGCGAGTTATATTGGTATTGAGTTATATTTTGACAAAGGTTTTGACCTAAATGGGTCTAAATATTTTATTATCGCATATTGACTAATTACGAGATAATTAGATATATATATATGTTATCAATGAATATGGTTTTACTTAATTAAAAACCCTTGTTAACTACGATAATGACTTGTGTTTCATAAATGCAAAATATCTTTAATAAACGTTTTGATAACAGTTATACTGATTAGTATGTTGTACTCTACTAAACGTCTTGGTTTAAATGAGTTTAGAATAATTGTTTTTGCGATAAAATTAAATATTCCGTTTTCACATCTAAGATGTTGTTGAAGTATATAACTATAAATATTATTGACGGATATGGTTTAACCTATTATAAACCCTTATTAAATACGATGGTAACTCGTGATAGCTTTTATAAACTTGTTTGGAAGTATTATTTTGATAACTTGTTAAAGTCCTAATGGTTTGGGAACGTTGGAATAAACGAACATGTCATTTATAGTACCTTACTAAATATACAATATAAGAAGTGCTTTCTTATAAACTTGTGTAATTCTGAATAACAATTGGAAAACCTTTATTTATTAAGTGATAAATGGAAACTTGTCTTTTATTATTAAACATGTACGTTTGGGGATTACTGGGTAAATTGTCGAGACTTATCAATTAACCTATTTATATTACATGAAAAGTTGTCGTCGTTTTCTAGTCTTTGACTAGCTTGAGTATTGTCAGTGTTTCCTTGACTTTGTCAATATCTTTTCCTTTTTGGCGTGAGTTATGGTCTGTATGTCTCGGTTATGTCGATGTCTTCTTCTCCTTCGCGTGAGTTATACGTCGCGTCTATGTTTCTTACCACCACATGAAACGGCAAAACTAAACTTTTGAGAAGTTTATTTATAAACTTTTGGGAACGATAATGGACTTTTGAAAGTAATGACACGAATGATCCACGAAAACTATGACACATTACTTTTATCAACTTCTTTATCATATGAGCTGTATTTTAATATTTTCGTATACGCATTAGGTTGCGTCGCTTCTATTCTGTTGTACTCGTCGTACATTCTTCTGGATGCCGTGATGATTAGCTTTAGATGCCAGTCGTGTTAATAGTGTATAATGCATTGATGTGGCTAAGGTGAGTTTCATAGCCTCACTTTTATCTACGTTTTAACTATATTGGGGTGAGAATCATGCTACTGTTTTGGACCGTTAAAACTATTTGGACTTTCTTATATGCTTGACTGTTTAGATAGATGTGCGGTAGTTGTTGCCTTAGACTAGATTGAACCGTTGCCTAGCTAAGAGTAGACTTCTACCTCGACCTAGTCTGGGGTTGGCAATTGTTCTAGAGGTTGCCACGACAGTGTTGGACTAGAGTCGTGGGGCCCGAGTAATCCCTGGATGCGGGATATGGTTATATGGTTGGTGATCTGGGTAGGATCGGTGTGTGCAAAGGGTATTTATCTATCTTAGGTCTTGCATAGCAAATCAACTCCTACAGGTCCACTATGTTTTCATTGAAATTAAACCTATGAACTCACCAGCGTAAGCTAACCTTTTTAGCATGTGTTCTCAGGTTTAAAGCGATAGCTCATTATTGGCAGACGCTTGGCAAGGGGCATGGTCATAGGCGACTCTGATGAATAAACGGGACCGCTTTAATTATCTTTTGGGCCTATTTCTGCACTACTTTCATTAATGTAAATTTATTGGTTTCAAATAATGAATTTTATGTTAAATAAATGGGATAAAAACCATTCTTTGTACCTTATGTTGTGATACCAAGATTGTAGCACCCAATGGTTCGTATGCTTCCGCTGGACCCAAATTTTGGGGTGTTACAACTAATTCTTCTTTTCTTCCATTGTACTACCAGCATCCACATCCTTATTCACTTCCTTAGTAAGATTACCATAGTCATCAGTGTCATCCATACCAAGGGCATCAAATTTATTGGATGTAGCAACCTTTTTTCCACTCATACTAGGAACATCAGCAGCCTTTTTCTTAGTGACATCCACCTTCTTTGGTTCAGGAGGATGCGCCTTTAGGATGATAACGAAAATTCTTTCCCAAAACAGGTTTAGTAAATCCCCCTTTACCCGGAACATTTTGAGCACCATTCTTACCCCTATTCTTGTTATTGACCGTTTGAAAACCATCATTAATACTATGTGTAGGTTGAGTCGGAGGTGGGACAGATTTAGGACAATCACCGAGAGTATGACCAAAAAGCTTACACGTATCACACCTTGGCGGTTTCCATTCGTATTCAACCCGGATCTTTTCAATAGTAGAACCCAATCCATCGAGTAAGGGTATTTCAATAGTGAGACTCTCCTGAAGAACCTTATATGCCCGAACTTCAATCAAGCACTTAGCAAAACTACTGCGGCCCCAAGAATCCAAGCACATTTGACTAGTGTAAGAATCTAAAATTTTCGGTGTACCAATCAGTGCAGCAAGGACACTGAGACCATCATCAGTAAACATAGCAAGAGGAAAATCATGAAATTTAACCCACACTAGAATCTTAGTCAAATCCTCTTTAAGCAGATTAGTATTCAACGTCCAAGTTTTAAGAATAATTGGCACATTCCTAATCATCCACGGTCCATTTTCTAGAACATCATCCACACCTTTACGAGTGGGAAAATTAAAGAAAAGAACCCTTTGGCATTCATCATAACCTTTTGAATATCAGGCTTGGCCCACGTATTATGAACATAATAATGAACGACAAAAAAAGCTATACGTTTACCAAGAAAATAACCATAAAGGGTATTCTCAAATTTAGAGTTTACCTCCTCCACGACTTTCATAGGAACGGAGAGATCCACCTCATTAGAATTGTTACTACATTCCAACCTATGAAAATTAGACTTGCGCTTCGTAGAATCAATGGACGTAGTACCCGCATATGAAACCGGCTTCACACTCGGGACACCCGTTGGATGGGGCTGAATATGAACTTTGGGAGACGATTTAGAAGCAACATTAGTACCATTATCCATATTCTCCACATTCTTTACATAAACATCACGCATAGCCTCTTCAAAAGTCTTACACGCCTCCAAAACAACTAGATCAAGACCATAATTCGGCTCAGCCTCATTCCCACTGTTAGGGTTCATTGTGGATTGTAGAAACGACTCACCAAGACTAACAGTAGGGTACGGAGCAGTTGTACCATGAGCTACATTCACATCCATTGTAGTCCCAACAGATTGAGCAGAGGGCTGCTCCACCACACACGAAGTGTAATTAGCATTATAATTCACGTTACCATGAGATTCGACACCCATAGGAGCAGCAAGGGAAACCGATGCAATGTCCACATCCAACTCGGAGGGATTTCTAGGGTCATTAATAAGTGAAGGAGTAGTAGGATCATTAACAAGAGGTGCGAGTGAAACCGGCTTCAATTGCTCAATGTCATTAATACTATCATTATTAGCCTTAGACAACGATGGAGATCCAACTGGAGTATCTCCTACGTTAGCTTCAGGTTCATGGCTAGGGTTTTGAACAGCCCTAGCAGCTTTGCGCATAGTAGAAAAAACACCAGAATTCCCATCGTTAAGAACCTTAAGTATTTTCATACGAGCATCCAGCTCATCAACATCAACCTTAGCAATACTAGCAGAAGAATTCGTACCTTTAGGTGCACTCGCGTCGTTAAAAAAACCCTTGTTCACTCTCAACAAACCCACATACATTAAACACATAAATTGACCGGGTGATGATAAACCCTAACAGAAAGTTAGGGTTTATTAACGATAAGCTCCAAGAATCTAACCCCCAACCATGATAATTGTTCCAGATAAAAGTAAAGAAGATTAAAACAAACTAAATAGGTTGTAGAAACCGACTAAATTAGATAATTAGCGAGGTACGGTCAAGAAACCAAAGGCGGTTTAAAAAAACGCTAACCAACGAAAGACCAGAAACCCCTAACCTTATGAAAAACAGGTTAAGGAAAATCACCAGGGAGAGAGTTCGATTTAGGGTTGCCTTTCTCCTTTAAAATAATTATGTTTAATCAAATTTGATGTAAGGTTGTATTGATAAGTGATTTATATTAGACTGATGGTAGTGGAAGCATAACAAGAGCAACCGAATGGCTTCGTCTTGTTACTACTAGTCTTAAAGAGCACATCAAATTTTGTGTTTTTGTTAGAAATAATAGATCCTCGTGCATGTAGAAAATTTCATAGTTTTTGTTTAATGTGTTTCTACATGTTCGATAAGTGTCGAGTTGTAATATCTTTATAGGGTTTGGGAGAATCAACGTGATTACTAACTAAATAATGAAAGACACGAACGTAGCTAATGAAAAAGACATAAATAAAGAGGTAAATAATTGAATAATCATATAAACATGAAGTTTATTCTGTAATAAAGTATTTTAAAATTAAATCAAACATGTAAAGATATGAATGAAGTATAAAATTCTATAATGCATAAAAAAATTAGGTAATGAAAAAAGTAATATAATTGTTGCTTCTATTCTAACCATATCCTTTTGTAGATATTGGTAACTCACGTCGAGAGTTTTTGAACTTTTTTGTTGAAACTTCATTGTATACATGCACTTCATGTTATATTTGATTTCTAAATTTCAGATGGATCGTAGTAAATGGATGTACGGCATTGGGCACTACGAAGAAGCGTATGTGAAAGGTGTGCTTAGTTTTCTTGAAACTGCTGAGGCTAATCGGGTGAAAAATGGAGATCTTGAAATATGGTGTCCTTGTAAAGATTGTAAAAATTTTGATAAATTTAGTGATGTCAGTGTAATTGAGAACCATCTGATTACACTTGGATTTGTGCTAGATTATACTAGTTGGTCAAATCATGGTGAATTACTAGTTGATAGTCGCAAGTCGGTTCATGCATCTAATGAAAATGAGGTTCATGTGTTTGATGAAAATGAAAATAATGATTTACACATTAATGAGAACTTCGAAAAATTAAATAAGATGTTTGGAAATATGGAAGGTACTACTGATGAAAATGTTCAAGAAAAATTACAAAAATTGTTTGATACTTCAGAAAAACCGTTATATAGTGGTTGTACGAAATTTTCTATACTTAATGCCGTGGTGAAGTTGTTTCACTTAAAAGAAAAACATGGGTGGAGTGACATAAGTTTCACAGACTTATTAGAGGCTTTGCATGAAATGTTTCCCGACGATAACGAGTTGCCAGTTTCATTATACCAAGCCAAAAAATTGATGAGTCCAATGAGATTAGAAATAGAAAGGATACATGCATGTCCCAATGATTGTATGTTGTATAGAGGTGTGTATGCGGATCTACATAAATGTGTTACTTGTGGGTAATCGAGGTATAAGAGTAAACAACAAACAAAAGATAATGGTGTAAGTAAAAATGAAACAAATAAGAAAAATGCAAAAAAAGAAGAAAAAAAAGACAACGATGATGTAATAAAAATTGGACCTCCTGCTAAACTATTGTGGTAATTTCCCATCATAACAAGACTCAAACAATTATTTATAAACGAGAAAGATGCAAAACTATTGCGTTGGCATGCTGAGGGGTGTAAAAGGGATGGGAAATTAAGACATGTGGCTGATTCACCTCAATGAAGAAAGATTGATAATAAATTTGATAAGTTTGGTGCCGAGATTAGAGAAATACGGTTTCGACTTAGTTCTGATGGTATCAATCCGTTCGGAAACATGAGTAGTTCTCACAGTACTTGGCCGGTTCTTCTATGCATCTATAATCTTCCACCGTGGTTATGCATGAAACGTAAATACATCATGATGTCATTGTTAATTCAAGGTCCGAAACAACCTGGTAACAACATTGATATTTATTTGGTTCCTTTGATCGATGACATGCAAATTTTGTGGGGGGATTCGGGCGTTGAAGTATATGATGCGTATAGAAAGGAAAATCTCAATTTGCGAGCCATGATTTTTTGCACAATAAGTGACTTTCCAGCATACGGAAATTTGTCAGGATATAGCACAAAAGGTAAACTTACGTGTCCCGTTTGTGAAGATCAAACATCTTCAAGGTGGTTACCGAATTGTAGAAAAACTGTTTTCATGGGGCATCGAAGATCGCTCGAGAAGAATAAACCGTATCGACAAATGACAGAGGATTTTGATGGGAAGCCCGAGAACGGTAGACTAAGGACATGAGTTAATGCAAAGGATGTACTTTCCCGAGTTCAAAATACAACTATTGTGTTTGGAAAAGGAAAAAATAGTCGAATTGAAAAAGGAATCTGGAAAAAAAAGTCAATATTTTGGGAAATAGAATACTGGGAGCATTTAGCTGTTCGACACTGTCTCGATGTTATGCACATTGAAAAAAATGATTTTGATAGCATGATAGGCTTATTATTTAACATTTTAGGGAAAACAAAAGATGGGGTTAATGCTCGAAAAGACATGGTATCAATGGGACTCTGATTACAACTTGCTCCTGAAGAGAAAGGTACAAGGGGCACATATCTACCACCAGCGTGCTATACTATGTCAAAAGCGGAAAAAATGAAATTTTGTCAATGCTTACATGATATTAAGGTTTCGTCAAGCTATTCTGCGAACATTAAGAAGTTAGTGTCATTAGAAGACTGTGAATTTCTTGGTATGAAGTCTCATGATTGTCATGTTTTAATGACACATATGATTCCTATAAAAATTCGAGGTTTATTGCCAAACAATGTTTGACATACGATCACAAAACTTTGCTTGTTTTTTTAACATGATTCACTCAAAAGTGATTGATCCTGAAATGTTAGATTCATGGCAAAAGGATATCATCGTCACACTCTGCGAGCTAGAGATGTATGATGGGTTCCATGCCGATCGTACTTTTTACGACTCGGTTTTAGGATGGATGTCAAATGATTGGCTCAATGGTACTATTTTACACCGGTGGGGAATGTAAGTTCCTTATATATTTTTCTATCTCTTATGATAATGAAAGTCTTTATATTTTTTTTAAAGCTTTGGATGTAAGGTAATAATTTGTCATAATTTTTAGGCATCTATATCAGTTGGTTCAAAATCGCTTTAAGGATAACAAGTGTGGGATCCTAAACCCTTCATTCATTGATTCCCGATTATGCCATGGAGAAAATGGTGATAATGTCGTGAAACACATTCATAGTACCTTAAGAGTACAAAAAGACAAAACTATATTTGTTGCACCATATTTGCAAAGGTAAGTTCCATTCGTTGCTTTTTATATCCTTTGTTACTTATATAGTTTTACCTATATCTTCATTTGCACTATTTGTGATTTGCCCTTTGAAGAAAACCGGATACATATTGGATTCACTCAATAAGAGTTTGGACAAAGAACTTAGCATATACTCTTTGATACCACTAGTGGAAGCGTAAGTATATTCTAGCATTTATATTAAATTTCCAATTGGGTACATAAAGTAATCCAATTAAACAACATTGAATTTTAGGGCATGACATGATCCGTCTTCCGTTGATTGGACTTGGAATATGGTTAAGGTAAATCATCTTTCATATATGTAAATATATATTGTTATGCTCACTTTGTTTAGTTGGTGCATATATGTAATCTAGGCTTCATTTGAATTTAATGTCCTCAACAAGAAGCTTATTGGGAATGTGGATACTATGTGGCTATAGCTATGTATGAGCTTTTTTTCAAAAAACAATCAAACTTCCCGCATACAGTGAGTAATTGTGAATATTTGTTTACTTTGTTAACACTAAATGTTGTTTTCTTGTAAAATGACTCATTGACTCTTCGTTTTGATTTGAATATAGGTTTGGAATGACATGAAACCGAGAGCTATGCAACACATTCATGAATGGGTTGAGAATTCCGTGTCACAAGTTTACTCGATTAATTACTCACTATTTCAAAATTGAGGTTTATATTGTCGAGTTGGATATGTATTGTTAGGTTATGAATGTATTTGAATATTCGGTATCATGACATTTGATGATACTTTTGCGTATGAGAATCTTAGTTTGCCAAATTGTTTATGGTTTTATTCATTTGATTTCTTGAAATTCTAGTATACTTTAGTTGTGGATTGTATAGGAATTACTTTCAGGAACTATTTTGCATGGGAATAGGAAAAAGGAAATAAATTACTTTGAACACTGTTTTGTACAGGAGGAAAAAAAGAAAAAATATAACGGTTTTGAACCACTGTAAATAATCGTCAATGATTATTTACTACGCTACATAAAACAACGATTCAATGCCGCTTTAAATAATGTATTTTAACCGTTGCTAAAAACAATTTGTGTACTAGTGTTTTTTTGCAGCAAAAAAAATAAAATAAAAAATAAAATTAAAAATTAAAAGTTAAACCAATAACCTTTTTATTCCCCAACCCTTTTTATTCCTCAAATTTATTTAAATGCAAGAACCAAAGGATTGACTTTACCTCATATTTATATAAGAACAAGAAATTTCAGCTACCAAATTAATGCGTATCGAATAAACAAATCAATATCATTTCGAAAGAATCAAATGAGAAGAAAAATAAAAATGAGAAGAGTGAAAAGAAACCACAACCACACATATAAGATGCACTTACAAATGTATATGCATCTCCTCTTAAAATTCTTCCTTCTATTTAAAATATGTGGTTAGAAACATTTCTCATTCTTCTGATTTCAATATTACTTCTCACTAGATCTTTTCCCTTATAATATAAACAATTAATGCATGTGCAAAAAACAAATCAAAATCATTTCGAATTGTTGTATATAAAGGCTAATTATGTAGAAATGTAGGTAACTTGTTTTTATTTCTTTTCTTTTTGGGTAAAAGGTCAAAGACCTGGTAAATAAATTACTCCAAAAAACGTTTAAGTACAGAGGATATGGGTGAATCCTATATCTCAACCCATTAGATAGGCGAAAAGCTTACATAACAAAATACTTCCTAATCTGTATATAAGAAAATAAACCAGTACTCACAAGATAACATTAGACTCATATGGAGATAAAATTACTTCCTACCAAGGCCTTGGAGCTTGATACCATACGTGTCATAATAGGCATCCAAACTTCTTGGAAGATCGTAAACCTGAGCGGCATAGTTATCATAATCATAATCATCATAATCATCTTCACGATCATGACCACCACCAAATAGATTACTCGACTCATCAAAGGTGTTCACAACCTCCTCTTCATCACTATCAGAATCCACAATCTCTCCCACCTTAGTGAATGGGTAACCCTCTTAGTAAAAGAAGTAGACGGAAAATCCTTATTATAACCTTGATAATTAACCTTTTTAATAGGGTTACCATCATCATCAACAAGAGTAGCTTTCCCATCAATAAGAAGCCTTTCAAACTCTCTAATTTTCTCAACAATAGGGGTACGACCAACCTCATTAGTTTTCATTGACTCACTCACAAGCGGATCTTGTGATACATTACCTGTCTTGAGAGACTCAACCTACTTTGCTTCCATTGTATTACGAGAATCATCCACATCAGTAGGATTGACACAATCATCAGAATCGATCGTATTTAGTGCAACAAAAGGATTAGATGTAGCAATCTTCGTCCCACTCGTACTAGCCTCAGTGGCTTTCTTCTTTGCATTATCCACGTTCTTGGATTCAGGCGGAGGCGCTTTAGGTTGATACCTAAATTTAGGACCCACTTTAGTATAACCTCCCTTACCTGGAACATTTGGACCACTATTCCTACCCTTATTCTTGTTAGTGACAGTTTGATAAACATCGTTAACAGTCTATTTAGGCAGTGTAGGAAGTGGAATAGATTTAGGACAATCAATCAGCGTATGACCAAACAATTTACACGTATCACACCGAGGCGGTTTCCATTCGTATTCAACCCGAATCTTCTCTATAGTAGATCCTGTCCCATCAAGTAATGGAATCTCAACGATGATGCTCCTAAGAACCCGATCGCCTTAACTTCAATCAAGCACCTAGCAAAACTCTGCGACCCCATGATTCCATGCACATTTGACTCGTGTAAGAATCTAACATTTTTGGCGTACCAATCAATGTAGCTAGGAGGCTGAGACCATCATCAGAAAACATAGCAAGGGGCACATCATGGAATTTAACCCATATCGGAATATTAGTCAAATCCTCTTTTAGCAGATTAGTATTCAAAGTCCACGTTTTAAGAATAATTGTAACATTCCTAATCATCCATGGTCCGTTATCAAGCACTTCATCAACTCCTTTACGAGTGGAAAACTTAAAGAAAAAGAACCCCTTCGCATTCATCATAACCTTTTGAATACCATACTTGGCCCAAGTATTACGAACATAATAATCAACAACCGGAAAAGCACTACGTTTACCAAGGAAATAACCATATAGGGCATTCTCAAATTTAGAATTTACCTCCTCAACGACTTTCATAGGAATGGAGAGATCCACCCCGTTAGACTTTTTACTACTCTCCAACCTACGAAAATTAGATTTGCGCTTCGTTCAATCAGTTGACGTAGCACCATTAACATTTGCAGAATTTGTACCACCGGTAGCACCAACATACGACATAGGTACATGTGCCCTACCAGCTTTAGGAGCTACACTAATATCATCACCACTAGGTAGATTAGCACCCCTAGTGGTGTCGTCGACACCGTAAGCTAGCAGTAGATGGACCAGACATAGTATTATTCGTAGTACATATTTTCTCAATTAGAGATGGGAAATCTTGCATCTTCAAGATACTCGTAACACCAACAGGCCCAACATCCCAAAACTCTGAATCATCAATACAATCAGGCCGTAAACTAGACGCGTGTGAAACCGGCTTCACATTCGTAGCCACATTAGGCTCGTTAACAGCAGCTCCATTTTACAATGCATCAACATCAACATCAACATCAACAGTAGCAATATTCTCATTAGACAGGTAACAGCGAACCCGAATTCGCATCATTACCCTCGTTGCCCTCGTTGCCCTTCTTCACATTAGCACCCTTATTCAAAAAACCTTTGTCCATCTCTCTCTAACCCATGTACACAATCCAACACCAGTTGTATCTAAACCCACACGATACCAGCATGCATCTGCAAACAGGATAAGAAGGATAAAACCCTAACAAAAGTTAGGGTTTTTAATACGCGTATAGAACATGCCTTAACCCCCAACCATAATGATGAAATCACAGCAATAAAGAAGATATTAGTGTAGCTTATGATTATTAAATCAACACCGACCCACGATTAGTAGCAAAATTAAAGACGATAATGTGTAATATTCCCCTACAATCAACCAAAAAACCACCGACCCACTAAAAAAATAGACCAATAGATAAAGATATTCTATTAAAGAGGGAGACACCAAACTATGATAAAGTACTTGTAACTAATACAGAAACAAGTAAATCAATCAAAGAATTGATATAGAAATTAGTAATAGATCACCATCATCGCCGTTTTTGGAGAGAGCATTCTAGGGTTTTTTTTTTTTATTAACATATGCATGTTTTTTATTTCTTTTCATATAATCATAAAACTGAATTCTATTTATTGTGTGTATTTGATGGTCATGTTACTCATTCTCCTAATGAAAGTGTTGATAAAAGATAACATTGTTACAAAATATACACATTATACGGAATTTATGAGAAAAGTCTATATACTTTTTGTGTTTTAATATCTCACGACAACTTAACAACCCCAAGCCAACGCCTACATTAATTTTTTGCCTTTCTACACATGCTCATGATCAGAGGCGACCCATACATTATAGTTATCAGGCGCAAAAAACAAAAATATAGTTGAATTACAAAGTTATCAGGTTCATTTTTCAAAAGATCATGATTTTTGACAAAATTTACACTATGTGAACAATGCGAAGGTGGTTATGCCGACCTTTTTAGGGGGAAGGACTTTAGTATGTTTGAGTATATATGTTTGGTGGTGACCTCAAGTTCCGTTGATTAGTTAGCCAAAATGGTAACCAAAAAAATGAATAAAATAAGAAATGCATGTATTGTAGCGGCAAATAATTTTGTCACATTATTTGATTCCATGTTTTGAAGTCAACTTCAATAAGTAGAGATGCAAGGACAGATCTAAATGTTTATATATCAGCAACCTCGATCAGATCTGTTTATAAACACCTAAATATAACCATACACACATAGTCACAATCATCAAAAACAATGTCTTCTTCAGGTGTGAACTTTGAAAATTTTCGAAGTACTCTGGAGGATATCAACGTCGCTTCTTAAGAAAATTTGAAAATTTCTGAAAATTCTCGTCATGTCGATATAGGACAACTCTATGAACTCCGGAGGGCTAGCTCAGTTGGCCACCTGGGTTCCTTCTGGAGCTTGGGGGGGAGTTTGCCCAGGGTTCGAGTCTCGCAAGGGACAATGAAAATCTTGGGTTTCTTCCTAGTGCGATGCATCGGCTCTAGGAAGTTGTAGACGAAGGGGCTCCTAGAGAGTGTGGTCTAGGCTGCTGTAGATGAAGGGGCGCCTAGAATGGTCGGGTCCGGGACCCGTGCCAATTCGAGACAGTGATGCCGTTCTAAAAAAAAAAAAAAAATTCACTGTTGTACCATGAAAACGTCATCCCTTTTTACTCTGAAGAAGTGTACTACAGCGATGATTATACGCTTAGTGACTATCTCCGATCATATAAAAATTATAGGAAAAACTTTACACGGACGCAATGTCTCAGGACTTGCATAGGCGTTGCAAAAGGGCTCCGTTACCTTCACTCAGGTGTGGGGGATCACGGTAGAGTAATATATATATGGATATGTCCAAAGCAACCATGTATTGTTAAATAAAAATCTGGAAGCTAAAATCTATGATCTCCGTTGCTGAGTATTACTCCGTGGAAGTCAGTCACGTCCAGAAATATATAGACCTACCAACGCAGATTCAAGTTACACTTACACTGATCCGGTTTACAAAGAAAGCAACATCCTGAACATAGAATCAGACATTTACTCATACGGCATACTTATGTTTGAAATATTGACTGGGATGAAGCCTGATGGTGAAGTTAAGGCCATAGGAGATAATTATAAGGAACAAAAGTTGATAAATCTTGTTCTACGCTTCCATGATAATGGACCCAGGCAGTTACTGGATCCATATATCATAGATGATGTTGACCGTCGTTCTTTTCATATGTTTATAGAAACTGCGTATAAATGCATCAGTCTCAACATAAAGGATCTCCCTACAATGGATGAGATCGTCAAGACGATTGAGGAAGCATTGGATGTTCATGTAAGTCTTAACGTTTTTCTTTTAAAATACTATATAGCATGCTTTTGATTTAACTCTTTTGAATAAAATGAGTGTGGGAAGGATCTTATTTATGTTATATTTTTAATATGAGTTTTTGTCATTGTTTTAGAACTGAGATCTATTTTTTATTTTTTATTTATTTTTTATTGGTACCACACTGGCTCACCATCAAAATGATGCAGACATAAGTTTTCTTTAAACACATTTGTCGGATCGGATGACAGTCATCATTTGTTATGGTGGAGATATGAATGAATTATATGAGTTAATACGAGTAATAAATAGAGTAATTGCAAAATACATCATTGTGGTTTACATTTTCTGAGACTTTACATAATATCAGAAACTAATGGTACCTTAAATCCTTTGTTAGTCAAACGTTTACCATCTTACATCTTTAAAGGCGATCTATCAAAATATTTTTCATTATCTTTTAACATGAATCTAATGTGAGGGTCGTCTTTGTCCTTTTACTTGTAAGACGAGGGATGTACTGCGGTTTAATTTTAAACTTTTTTTTTTTTTTAAACAACACTTTTATTAAAAATTCATAGGATTACAAAAATTAGTGGGAAGCCTCGAGACCAACTGGCACCCACACCTCTAAAGATAATGGCAAAACCAATCCTATTAAAATATGAGCTATTTGCAGCTCCAATGTCTTGAGTCATAGAGAATCGTCGAATACGCTTAAGTAAGGAATGGCGCATCTTTCTCAAGTTCTCGAAAGAAGAAAATGAAAAAGGAGAAACCCATATCCAATATCCGCACATTTCGCACCGTACTTGACACGTTTACGGTCTTGCGACATCAATGATCGCACGCCTTGGCATAAAATCGTCATCCCAGTTGCGTCGGGCGGCGATCCCGTAAGATCAATACATACATCACGCTCACTATCCCACAATTATTGTTATTATTATTATTATTATTATTATTATTATTATTATTATTATTATTATTATTATTATTATTATTATTATTATTATTATTTTGTTATGAACAACACATTTCATTAAAAATAAAACCATAGGATTACAAGAAATTAGTGGGGAGCCGCATGAACTATTATTATTATTATTATTATTATTATTATTATTATTATTATTATTATTATTATTATTATTATTATTATTTATTTATTATAACATCACTTTATTAAAACTCAAAGGATTTATGAAAATTAGTGGGAGGCGAGAAACCAACCTGGGCCACACCTCTAGAATAACAAATCCAATCCTATTAAAAATAATAATTATTATTATTATTATTATTATTATTATTATTATAAAAACATAACTTTCATTAGAAACAAAACCAAGGATTACAAGAAATTAGTGGGAGCCTCGAAACAATCGGGCTCCCACACCTTTAGCAATAACAAAACCAATCCTCACGAAGATATGAGCGACACAAGGCTCAATGTCTTGAGTTATAGAGAACTTCCGGATCCGGCAAAGTAAGGTCACCGCATCGACCTCAAGTTCTCTAAGGAGGAGAAAGGGTGAACCCATATCCAATGTCCGTACATTTGGCTCAGTATTTTATGCGCTTACATTTGGCGGCATCAATCGACTTGGCACAAAATCCATCATACCGGTTTGTGTGAGGGGCGACCGTCAAATCGACACATCGTCCCGCCTCCATCCGGGGAATAGAGCAAGATATCTGGCGGCGTAAGACTTGCTCCTTTCTCCACCCAATCCGATGTCAACCTCTTTACGGTGAGACCCCGGATCGAGCGGATATCAATCAAAGTGTCACGCACTATGTTGTCCGATGTTTAATACCAATAGTGCCAAGACACGATACAACAAGGTCCCCATAAATATCCCGGTGAAAACCTTGGAGCAAGTGAACACGGCATCCGAGCGAGAAGAGGAACGCCTGGCCGATAACATAGTACACATCGTAAGTTCGGCATTCATAGTCTCGGCCCACTATCGGGACCACTCTGAGCCGATCACAGTATGGTCTTCCATTTGCGATCTCCATAGGGCCATCATCTAGCGGATAAGTAGAAGGTGGATTCACCTCTTTGGTGACACGTCACGAAATATAACCGCCAATTTCTTCATGAGTTTGGGGCGGCAATTTCACAAGAGCTACCCAAAGGTCGGTCTCCATTTTCTCGTTAAAAACATGCGGGCATCATCAAGGAAGATCCAAGAGCACCAATACCGGTGCCGAAGAAGTTCGGTCAAGTAGGTCGGCGATTGCGATCTAGAAGCAAGGAAGACATAGTTCAAAACATCACCAAGACATAAACGCCAAGCCCATTATTATTATTATTATTATTATTATTATTATTATTATTATTATTATTATTATTATTATTATTATTATTATTATTATTATTATTATTATTATTATTATTATTATTATTATTAATCACACTTTTATTAAAAACTCATAGGATTACAAAAGATTAGTGGGGGCCTCGAAACCAATCGAGCCCCAGCACCTCTAGCATTGGTAAAACCAATACGATTAAAGATATGAGCGTTGCACGCGCTCCAATGTCTGGGTCATAGAGAATCGTCGAATACGCTTAAGTAAGGTGACTTCATCTTTCTCAAGTTCTCCAAAAGAAGAAAAACAGAAGGGGAGAAACCCATATCCAATATTCGCACATTTAGCATCATACTTGACCCATTTACGTTGTGCAGCATCACTGATCGCTCGCTCTGGTATAAAATCAATCAACCCGGATTAGGTCAAAGGCGACGAACCCTGGTATATTATTATTATTATTATTATTATTATTATTATTATTATTATGATTATTATTATTATTATTATTATTATTATTATTATTATTATTATTATTATTATTATTATTATTATTATTAGAAACTATAAGGATATTACAAAAATTGGTGGGAAGCGGGACACTAGTTGGGCTCTCACTCCTTTCTGAACACAAAGATTAGTCTATGAAAGATGAAAGCCCCACTCTTGACATTATTCGAGTAGCTAACGGCAACAGTCTTGATGTGTGAAAGTGTGTCCAAGGCTTCCGTGTCAAGCTCCCCAAATGTAGAAAAAGCAAACGGGATGAACTTGTAGCCATTTTTAACACATTTGGACACATATTTCTTTTTCTTCTTCTCCACCTCGTTATGTAAAGCTACCCCTGGAGCCCACAAATTAGCATCAATACCCGCAATAGGAGAGATCCTAGTTACATCCAAACACGCGTTCTTGCCTGGGAATTAGTTAAATAAAACTAGTCTGCCGGACGTAATTCTTTCCCCTCCTTTGAAAGAAACCCCATTGGGGCCTCCTTTTTCACCATAATCCCAACCTTGGAACATATGTCGACAAGAATATCACGCACTAGGTTATGTCTAAATTTCACCCCCACTTCACGGGAACAGTGAACTGCATGGTCTCCCTATTGGTCCATACGATGCTTGCAGCTCGGACAAGGACTACCTTCGGAAAACATGGGTATGGTAAGCCTATAACACAGTACCGACCGGAACTGGCGATGGTTCATCCTTTGGCCTAACCCATCAGTAGGTATTTTTGCAGTTTACTCTAAAAAGTATTAAGCCAACACACTTACTTATTATGGAATTATGTTGGTTTGCTATGAAATCAATATAAAAGGTACATTAACATGTTGTAAAGCGATTTCATAAAAAGAAAGTGCGTAAGCTGAATTTTTTAAGACATCTATCTTAAAAGTCTCAAATGCTTTATAAAGAGTAAAGATAAAGATAAAGATTATTTGATTAAGAGTTAAAATTAGCTCATCAATGTATCTCAAAAAGTATCAAATTATCTGATAGAATTTATTGTATATTAATGCTGCATTTTATCGGTAGGCGGCAGTAAGAAAAGATGTTTGTGTTTATGTTGACAGAACCAACAAGCTGCGTCTGAAATCGCCAAACGAAGAAATCTTGCAGACTCACTAGAAAATTTTAGAATTCCAAACGAGGAGATCAAGAAGGCGACCAAAAACTTTTGGGTAAAGGGGAGTAATCCTGCACCCTGGTAAATATATTAACCAAATAAATGTTTAAGTACAATGTATATGAGTGAGATCTCATATATCGACCCGTTACATAGGCATAGAGCTTACATAACAAGATACTTCCAATTATCTAAACAAGAAACAAAACACTACTCAAATGATAACATATGACACAACGAAATTATTTCCTAGGACCTTGAAGCGTTGTGCCATACATGGCATTAAAGGCATCCAAATTCCGGGAAGATCACGAACTGTTTTCGCATAGTCATCAAGTCATATTCATCATACTCATCTTCATACCCTTGGCCACCACCAAATATATTAGCGAGACTCATCAAATGGGTTAGCAACAACCTCATCTTCATAATCGACACCTCAATCTCTCCCACTTTAGAAAAAGGGTTAGCTCTCTTAGTAGAAGAGGTAGACCGGAATAGGTTGACCATCATCATCCACAAGAGTAGCTTTCCCGGCAATAAGTAGTTTTCAAGCTTACCAATTTTCTCAACTATGGGAGTAGAACCAACATCCATTGTTCCCATTGAATCACTCACAAGCGGTACATGTGATGTAGAACCAGTCTTATTTAACACATCCTCATTAACCTCCATTGTACGACCCTTATCCACATCTGTTTCCTTAGAACAACCAGTAGAAACCCCAAGCATCGCCTCCTCAGTATTAGAATCAACCACAGGACTTTGAATGCCCGTATCCTCATGCACCTCAAGTGTCCCAAAAGAGTTAGAAGTAGTAACAGGAGTACCTGTAGCATTAACAGTAGCAACATCCGGCGTCTTCTTCTTTGGGATATAAACCTGTTTCCTAGGAGCAAATTTAGGACCCTTACCCATATTAATACCACTAGACAACTTCGGACCTTGGGGTTTGGCTTTCCGATTCTGCACCACCTTAAAACCATCATCATTCACATCCAAGGTCGAGGTGTGAGCATCAGCATGATGCTCCTTAGGAGACTTAGGACAACAAGCATTATCATGCCCAAACACTTTACATTCCATGCAATGTGGAGGTTTCCATTCATATTCAACCTTGATACTAGCCGTCGTAAAACCACTATCATCCTTCTTAGGGATAGCCATAGTTACCACATGTTTAAGATCAGCTTCCGATGATAATTCAACAAGAGCACGAGCAAAACTAATACGACCCCATGAGTCAACGCACATGGAGCTAGTGAATGCATCTAACATGATCGGCTTGCCCACCTGAGTAGCAATAAGGCTCAACCCGTCTTCCGAATATGCAAGTAATGGCACATTATGCAATTTAATCCACACGGCACTTTGGTAACCTCACTTTTGGACAATAACACGTCGAGATTCCATTTAGTGAGAATGATAGGAGAATTACGAATTATCCAAGGTCCTCGTTGAAGAACATTCTCAACACCCTCTTTAGAATCAAATTTAAAGATAAATACACCATCATCATTCTTCATAAGTTTCTTTAAACCAAACTTACCCCATGTATTGGTGACATAATTCTTGACCAAGCTGAAATGCAATATTCTTGCCGACAAAGAAGCCAACAAGAGTATTATCATAGCGGTTAAACACACCCCCATAGCAGCCTTAGGAAGAAGCTGTATCATGATTATCAATTCGATTCTCATTCACCAATGAGCGAAGTTAACTTTCCTAGATACACGTTCGAGTTTAACACATTAGCAAACGACCTCACTTCATTGTGTATACTATCACTCACATTAAGACCGAGTAGAAGCATTCTTACCATCCATCGAAGCATTAAGATCAGAAGTAACACTATGATTAGTACCATACATTTGGGATTGCATAGCCACATCAAAACTCGACAGAGGAGTATTTGCATAATAAACTTTAGTACCATTAATACCACATGAGTTGTTCACATCAGAAGATGAAGCCATCTTAGCAATATCACTATCAATTTTATTCATTGCTTCATCAAATTTCTGATGCGCATTAGCAATCAATTGCTCCACATTAGGCTGTGTTGAAGAGGCCGAATCAGAAGCAGAGGTATCATGGCTTTGCTCCATCAGACGTGAGTTATCTGGTTGATTACCATCAGACGGGGCAACAGGAATATCCAATCTCTCTGAGGAAGAAATACCATCAACCATAGGCTCGTTAGAACTCGTAGCGGAGGATATACCTCATTACACAAACCAACGGTGCTAATGGGTTTAGTTCCACAGTGCAAATTGACTGATTAGCGGCACCACTTTGTTACCCACACGCGAACAATCGAAACCTTGGATGCACTATTGTAGTTAAGAAACCCTTCTCCATCACCCTCAAACCACTAACCAATGAAACAGGCGCGAAAACCCGGAAGAAACATAAGCGTCGAACCGGCCAAATAGAAAACCCTAACTAAAAGTTAGGGTTTTAAACAGCGCACCAGTCTAACCCGGGCCATGTAATCGATCAATAAGTGAACAATGAAGGATGACAATCGATTAACAAAGAACAATTAGACGATTACGAAACCCAAAGTCGACAGCAAAAACCCTAGATCAAATATTCAAAACCAACTAAAGCTTGTGAACCAAACACCAAGCCACTCAATAAGCGATTAACACAATATGATAATCAATTACTAAGCGAGAATGATGCAACGAACACAAAGAATTAGACAGGTTAGATGAAACGATTATGGGATTAGGGGTTTTTTATTTAGTCTCCAATATGGAGAGGGAGTTTTTTACTTTTAGGGTTAACAAACACTTAATCGTTTGTGGTCTACAGAGGACATTTCGCCGATCGCTTCAATAAAATCATAGTTGCCATAAAAAAAAATATGATCCCTATACTTCAAGCACTTGGACTAGACTCCATGCTGAGTTTGCGATAGTTTCCATGTTGCACCATGAAAATATCGCCCCTTGCATCGGTTATTGTGAAGGAAGCTATTCGATAGTTTTTGAGTATGCCGTCAATGGAAGCCTTGATAATCAACTCAAAGACCCCAATAAGAATATAGCATGGGCTCAGCGCCTAAAAATATGCATTGGGGCTGCAAAAGGACTCAGGTACCTTCATTCAGGTTTTGGGGAATACAAGAGAGTAATCCATGGAGGCTTTGGTAGCAGAAAGATATTATTATACGACAATCTAGAAGCTAAAATTTGTGGCTTCGGTGAGTCATTTTTATTCTCCGAATATGGAAGAGATACTGATCACCTTGCATGTCCTGAGGGCAACGAATATTACATGGATCCTGTTTACCGTCAAAGCCAAATCTTCAACAAAGAATCGGATGTGTACTCGTATGGAGTGGTACTCTTTGAAATATTAACGGGGGTGTTGGCTTATGAAACAACGCGCATTGAAGATGAAGAGCCACTAAACCTGGTTTCTTTGGTCCGTCGTTACTATGCTGACCATCGAGACAAGTTACTTGATCCGCGGATAAGAGATGAAATTGATGCTCGTTCTTTATTTACATTTAAAGAAATTGCTTACAAATGCATTAGTTTAAATGTAAAAGATCGCCCATCATGGAATAAGATCATCAAGGGGTTGGAGGAAGCATTGTATATTCAAGTAAGTCTTTTCATTTAACAAAATTTTACTCGAGTATATGCTATGTTATTTTCCAAAATCTTGAAGGTTATTAAAGTATGTTTTTGAAAAAATGCTTGTTCTTCTTAACTTGTCTTTCTAGTTATTTTCGTTACAACGACATGATGATAACAACTGTAATAATCTAAGGCATAGATTTGGAAAGATTACTAGTAAATGATACATGTTAGGAACTAACATGAATTTTTATATTAATAAGGACTTTATTCGCAGAACCACGGAGCTGCTTCTAACAATACAAGAAGATTTAGAACACTAGAAGATTCTCATATTCCACTAAAGGACATCAAAATGGCCATTGGAGTTAAAGGTCAAGAAACTCGGATTGGAGATGGCGGATTTGGTGATGTTTACAAAGGTCATCCCTCTGAACGCTGGCAAAACCGTACAGTTGCCATCAAATGCCTGCGTCCCGAAAGTTACCAAGGAGAGTATGAGTTCCGCAACGAGCTTAATATGATTTTCAGTTTCAACCATGAAAACATCATCCCTTTCATTGGTTACTGTGATGAAGGAAATGAGAAGATTATAGTTTATGAGTATGCTAGTAATGGTAGCCTAGATTGTCACCTCAAAGACAAGGACAAGAAACGGCTCCTGACATGGGAACATCGTCTAAAGATTTGCTTGGGAGCACCAAGAGGACTCGACTACCTTCACTCGGGTCTTGGGGAGGACAACAGAGTAATACACAGAGACGTTAAGAGTGCAAACATATTATTGGATCGCAATCTGGTAGCCAAAGTTTGTGATTTTGGATTGTCAAAATCTGGCCCCATAAATCAGCCACATACTCAAGTCTACACAAACGCTGCGGGTACCAACTTTTACATGGATCCAGTTTACCATGAAAGTGGCGTCCTCCGAAAAGACTCAGATGTGTATTCATTTGGTGTGGTAATGTTTGAGTTGTTGAGTGGAATGTTAGCTTATAATAGAAGAAGGTTAGAAGGTGGTAAGCACAAACCTCTGATAAATATTGTCCGACGCTACTATGACTACAAACCAGAGTTGCTTATTGATCCCCTTATAAGAGATCAAATTGATAGCCGTTCTTTTGATACATATAGTAAAGTTGCATTTCAGTGCATTAGTTTCAATTCAAAGGAACGCCCTACCATGGAAATGATTGTGGATCGGATTGAGGAAGCACTGGAATTTCATGTAAGTATTTTATTTTTATCAAATTATTATATTGCTTCTGCAAGCATGCTATAACTATGGTTGTTTGAAAATGTTGATATTGATCCATTTCTCATAATATGATAATCTACTTTAAGTATGTAAAGCTATTAATCATCGTTCTAAAAACATACCATAGGCAGATCATAGTTGTACATGACTTTTTTGGCTTTGATGCAAGCTTTTTGTTGTCAAATGTCATTTTTGTTGGCCAATAAAAGTTTTGTGCACTTTTTTCGTTAACGGATGGTGGAGCAGTGTCCAACACCTTGTATGAGATTTTTTAGTGCTTAATACCACTTTTCGATTAATGAATTCTGATTTGATAAAGTTGTTAGTTAGGCAGGCATCTTGTACATTACTGTACCGTGTACTGTATTTTTTCCTTAACGTGCATTTGGTTCAACTACTTTTTTGTGTAGGTGAGTAAGCAAAGAGAATCACAGGCAAAAGGTGATGCAGAGCTAAATCATCCAGGGTCATTGGAGTAATTACTCATTATTAGAAGTTTAGTTTCTGGATGCATTTTATGTTATGAGCTATGAATTGTTGGGAATGTATATGTGTAATTTAAGACACATGTATCAGATTACAAAATGTGAAGTTATCAAAGCCAGGTGCACATGATACAAGTGATAGTGATCACCTGTGTCATGAACCCTTGCATACTCGCAAGTTTTATTATCAGGATAGAAAGGTATATATGCAGCCCCCTCATTTTGCTTTGATATGCAATGTTAAATCGCCCCGCAAACTGAAATTCGGCCATTCAATCTCATATGCCTTCAAAATCTTTCCCCTAATGTTTTCTATATAAATATCATTATCATCGGGGAAGTACCTCACAGCTATCAATAACAACGATCTCAACATAAACTAACTAATCTCGTAAGCACATTACCTCAATATTACTTGTTAGAAGTAATTTTCTGTTTCATGCAATCATTGTTCAGTCATTCGGGTCAAAAAGTCACAATGTTTCATGCAATCATTGTTAAAATGCAATATATACCCATATGAATACGTTTTTCGGTCCAATTCACCCGTTTCAGCTTTAGCTCTTTTTTTACATTTCCGCTCGACTGAAATTTGGGCTGTATTTATCACATTTGACCGTTTGATCTATAACATAAGATTGACTTTATCAGTTAACAATCCTTGAAAATAAAACATTGAGAGTACAGACTTTGCCGTTTGACAGTAAATTTAGGAATCTATAGTGTTAGTAGAATTGCAAATAATGGATTCTGTAATGCCGCAATGACTATTACTCGATTGGTCATGTTACAATGCAGTCATTGGATGTCTGTGTTGTTTAATAAATTCTTTAATGCAATCTTTTGAAATCATGTGCTACAATGCAAATATGGCAATATCTTTGACACTATTAAGCGACTTTTGTTTTCGAACAACACAACATGACCCATTTGAATACACTTTTATGCAAATAACCCATTTTGTTTAGAGTTAAACTATGTAATACTCATGCGACAATTTTGACCAATTTGACCCGTTTCATTTTTAATATGAAAATTGACCCGTTTATTTTAGGATGTTATGAACTTTTTTTGTGGATCGTTTCCAAAATATAAAATTAACTTTTAAGAAGAACAGAATTTAAATGTCGACAAGTTTTGTCATTCCGGTGAACTATGTTGCTAGAATACATTTATATCAACAAGATACATGTTTTAAAGCCTTAAAATCATGATGTTGTAAACTTATGCTTGTAAAATAACAAATCGCCAAAAGAATCTGAATTTAATGTTAATTTCGTTTTGCTTTACTGATTATAGAATATAACCATTCTTAGTAGCATTACGTTAATATTATGTAAAATAACCACTTCGAATAAATTACCACGTAAAAGTTTCTAAAGATATTATGAGTTTACCATATACGCCAGAAAAACAAATCTGCAAATCTTCATCAATGATAGCAATTCGGTGTCTCAAATGGTATAATTATATCATCACCTTTGTTGGAGAAACATTATGTTAATTGGAGATGATTCGAATATTTTGTGTTACAATGATACCATATAATCCTGTAAGCAAAATTAAATGTTGAAGTGTATATAAACCCTTCTAATGTTATCGGTAAAGCCACTCTACACTCAAACTCATAAAAACAGTGCCAACATTCGGGAATACCCGAGCCAACAAGAACAAGGCGATCGTCACAAACATTAGCGACAATAACCCTAATGAGTCAAATGTGAATGAAGCAACTCTTCGCAACAAGCAGTTGCGAGAGATAAACTTTACTCTTGTTTCGTAACACATGATATAGTTTCGATGTTCGGTTCAGATTTTTATTTTTTTAACTTCTTAACAGGCCGGCTTTTTCATGTGTATGTAGACGGAACAATTTCAAGTTAGTGTGGTGGACGTGTGACAAAAATGTAGAAGAGTATGCTCAAACGAGAGGTGGTTGAAGCTAGACCGAAAGAGGTGACAAATATGTATAAACATTTTTCTCTTCTCTTTCAGTCTAGCTTCAAGCACTTCTCGCTTGTGCACCTCCTCATCCACATTTTTTGGCCACACGTCCACTGCACTAAATTGAAATTGTTGCGTCCACAAACACACCAAAAAAAATCCTATTCAGAGTTTTATAGAAAAGTAAAAATGTAAATTCAACATGAAACGTATTTTATGTGTTACCATGTTAGAGTAACGATTTTCACTCACAAACTCCTTTTTGCAAACGAGGTGGCCCATTCACATCCACGTGATTAGTGTTATTGTCGCTAATGTTGTGGTGGTCACCTTGTACCTGTTGTCTCGAGTATTCCTTAACAATAACAATGTTTCAAAAAAATTTGGTATAACTTATAGTCTCAAATGATAATATTCAAAAAGTTCAGTTATATGTCGGGGCGTGAACGAGGAGAGCCGTGTCAAGCTCGAGCTCAGCTCGTTTACACCCCTACTTATCTGGTACGGAGTATTATTATTACACAAAATATCTTGATTACCTTCAATCAACACATACTGAAATATCTTTGTGTATTTGCAATAACCGTAAGTAGGGTATGGATTCATAAATTAGGGGTACGTTTAACCTGAGTCATTACGATTTGTTTATTTTGCGGTCAAATTGTTATCATCAGTTTTCGTTTTTGAAATCACAGAATCAGGTCTTAAAATGAATATACAAACAGATTAGGTCAACGTGCATTATGTTCTCAAGTTATCATTTGTGAAAACCAAACGTAAATTGATAAACTACAAAATATGAAGATATCTGTGGTTCTGGTAAGTCTGTTTTAAATCCTATATGTGTTTTAAGCCTTTATATTCATGGATATTTCACAATATGCAATGTTTAAATTCTTCAATTCATAATAATTTAAGGTTATATTTGATCAAACAATAATACTCTCAAAATTTCCAAACGATTTGGCATCGTTTGTTACTTCTGTTAGCCTAAATAAATTTAAACGATTAATCAATCGTTATGGAGCACAAAAGTCCAGTATGTTTTAAATTTCAATCTATGTGGTATTGATCTTAGATTCTTGGTACGTAAATCAGTAGATTAACATTTTTGTGGTTGTTGGTTACTCTGCTGCTAGAATACATGTATATGTTACGCTCCTAAAATAATGATGCTATAATGCTAAATTTTTTATTATAGCTAATCATCAAAGGATCTTTTTGCTAAAAGTAGATAAAAGTGTTATCATATGTATTAGCATTTAGTAAATCAATTTTTGTGGGTTGGTTCATAATATGTTAAGTTTTCTCTATGGCGTTCTGTTTCTTGCAGACTTCTTGAAAAGGTTGTAGTTTCCTTCCGTTTGTATCACATGACTCTACTCTACATCTTCGAACTAGAAATGATACATGTGGCAAAAATATCTCCCTTCGATAATCACTGTGTGCCCATGATCATCTCTATTGTCCAATTATCTGTCAGTTTAGCATCTGGTGGGATTCGGATTTATACACAAAAGTACTTTCAAAGCTCAATGAGGGATACATGTTACTCTAATTATAGTCACCCTTTTGTTGGTGTTTATACCACCCAAAAATCTTGACTGGATTGGATACATAGTTTTGTGAGTAGTTTTTGGTATTGCAGTGTATGGTTATATTTGTTGCAAGAAAGATTTGGACAATTTGGATGTTGGTACAGTGATTGAAATCCCTAAGAATAAGTACTCGGTTACTTCTATGCCTCTACCAGTTCTGCTAGCTACATTTCTTCCAAATAACTTTGAATGGGTTCAGTATTTGTTGATTATTGGATCCGTTGTGATCACAATCATGTATAACGTTGGTGTCTACTTGAGGTTAAGGAAGGAGAAACGTGCACATAATCTGGAAGTTCATCCATTGATCAAAGAAGATGATTATACAGGCATCGTTTGAATAGTTTCGTTGCAAGATTTTTGACTTTATAGTATTATCAGATTGAAATGAAGTTAAAATGCGAGTATTCAAAATGTGTTTTGGGTCTACCCAATCTGAACCATTTGAATGTCTAGTTGATCCATTTTTTTGTAGACTTCTAACTTATTTCATACTGTGAGTCGAGATTTGGCTATTTAACAGGTGAATTGAGCTCTGTGTTTGTTTGTTGAATTTAGACTGATGGAATTTGCGTTGACTTTTTTTTATGCAATTTCTGAAGGAATGCAATCATATGTATTACGTAAACTCAATATGACCTGATTACACCTTTAATCCAATTGTTCCTTCGGCGTGTTTAAGTTGTAGCTAAATTTTTATTGACTATCATGGGTGACTTTTGTTCCGCTGGCCTGTTTCATCCACAAATTTTGACCGTTTTCATCGAGATTCCTGGTAGTAAAACGTACTTACAGTTTCAAAAACATAAGACGACTCAAATTCTGGGACGCAGTGCCATCTGTTGGAATTTATAGGGCCGTGTGCTTTTGGATGCCGAATGCGACCCATTTGCTTACATTTTTATGAAAATGAACCATTTTACTTTTAGCTTAATTTATCGTAATATACTTCTCAGCAAATCTTGGCCGATTTGACCCATTTCACTTCTAACAAAAAATTTGAGACTTTTATATCGCAGCCCCTAAAAATAGAACACTGCAACATCTTTTTGACACTTTCATATCATAGCAGGAAAGGCATTCCCACTGTAGATTTATAAAATAATCATACAAATTACATATCAAAAAACAGTTCCCATACTATGTTGCTTATCAAAAACATTGTTTTGACATCCTGATTAACTAAGTCGTGTGTCGTTTAAAAGGTACGAGTAGCTAGATCCATTACTCACTTCTGAACAAGTTAAACGTCGTCAAACGCTAAAAATATATAGGTTTACTGTGCACTTGCTCTTAGTGGAAACAATTGTGACAATGCAAGTGAACCATGTTAAATAAAAATGATACAAGGTTATAGTTTCGTAAATATCCCACGAGTTGTGGACCCTGCGTAAAACTTTCCAGTGGTTAGAGCTTTAGGCGGAAGCAATGCAATCGTTGCAGCCATTTCCGCAGCATCATCAGCTGAATGTTTCCCTTTGCCGTCCGTCATTGATGTTTGAGTGAACCCCGGACAAAAACAATTCACACTTACCACACCTTCATACTTACGAGCCAAAACCTGAGAGTACGCATTCAAGGCAAGCTTGGACACTGAATAATCAGTCCATATCTTGGGCCACCCTTGCGTTTTCCATCTTCCTTCTTTCACGTCTTGTAGAAATACATTCACCACCATGTCAATTCGCTCTTCGCTTAGTGTTTCTTTGTCACCAAGTAAAGCCTTCATTTTGGTGTTCTTAAGCTTCTACATGATATAAACAAAAGAACTCGTTAGACCGAGCTAGTACACGAATTACGTAAGTAACAAGCTAGGAAAGTTATGCACATATATGAAGGTACTTACATCTAATGTCCCAAGTCTAGAAGTAATGTTGAGGATGCGGCTTGTGGAAGCTGAACGACGAAAAAATGGCAACATGGCCTCGGTGAATAGTTTGGAACCGTAATAGTTAGTGTTGATCACTGTTTCGGCTTGGTCTATCGAATTCTCACCCACAGGGTTGTAACACACAGCTGCATTGTTCACCTATAACATTGATATCCATGAATATCGAAATAGGAAACAACTTTAGAATTACATTATCACTACTATAAGCATACTATATATCATGAAATGAAGTATATTAGACTATTTGTATATGATAATATAATGTGAAACACACACGCATACTATATAAGTATATATATAATTTGGTTGGTAAGGTTAGAGCTATCCCAAAATAATGAACAATATATACATATTTAGAAGCCACACAACATCCTAATATTTTCAGTTGGTAAAGTAACTTAAGTATAGAAAAGCTAATATCAACAATATTGTTATTACCTGAAAAATCAGTTTTGTTACAACTACGGCTTAACACTTCAAATTTGTTGCAAATCATATCCTAACGCCCCCGAAGTGTATGTTACATTGGCAGTGCAAAGGATGTGAGCTTGTCAAGTTATTCGAGCTCAAGGTTTACTCAAGCTCATTCGAGTCTAGTTTATAAGTATCTTAGTTAACTTCTTAAGGAGACTATCGAGCTCGTTCAACATGAAATGCTAATACACAGGTACTTAGGGTAAAAGAAATCAACACCAAAATTACGTGGTGATTGAATCTCTGCTAAAAGAGGCAAAATCGCCAAAATCGCCTAGAGAGAGAAAAGAAAGAAGAGGAGCAGTTGATTGCTGTTTTCTTTTCTATGATTGTAAATAATGACTCACGTTTCATATATCAAGTTAGTTAGTTAACTGAGCTTAAACTTGACATACTCAAGCCCGTTCGAGGCAAACTGAATCAAACTCCTATGTTGATCAGTTAGAGCTTGCAAATGAAGGATTGGCACAAACGTATTGAATTGAGCTCGAGCTTAGCTTAGGGTTGTTGAGCTCACATTGATAATATATCTAGTTAACTATACTACTTGTGAAAAATTATTCTTCTCATAATCATAAATATGAAGTAGATTAACTTTTAAATTAAAGCGACTCGATCATCAAACTAACCAAATCCTAATTAAAAATGGAAATTTTAACTATTGATTAATATGTGAAAGAGAACATGTATCATTCCTTGGAGACCATACAATATGGTTATAATGTATGCATGCACATAGCAAAGAGTTAAAGAGTACTTACCAGAATATCAAACCCATAAAATCTGGATTCAAACCAAAAAACAAAAGAGCGAACGGAAGCCGGATCAGATATGTCAAGCTGACAAAAACAAACATTATGTTCGAGCCCAAGTTCCTTAAGGGAATCCATGGCATCTGAACCTTTGGATTCATCTCGAGCCGTTAGGACAACACTCAACCCCAACTCAGCAAATCTTTTAACCAACGCGTACCCAATACCCTTGTTCGCTCCAGTGACAATAGCTACCGTGTCCTTCGACCACCATCTAACAGCGATTTTAGGGTGGAAAATAGGCTTGTTTTGTTGCTTGAATGGTGATGCCATGTTTTTAGCTTATATAGGAATGTGAGAAATGTCTTCTCCAAAGAGACTAATGTTAAAGCAAATGGATATATATATAATTGACTAAAGTAACATATAAGTTACCTGATTGGTTGCAATAAATAATTGTCCTCGTGGATGTTACAAGTTAGTATAAAACTCCTGTCGGTTGGCGTAGGTCATGGAAATTAAGCTTATTAAACTAGTTAAAAAGTGTAAATGGTATAACGTGTCTATATAATATTAAACGTTATACTACATACTCTCTAAATAAGTGTCAGGTTTAACTTTTAGGACTAAACTGGATCAACTTTGACTTTATCTATTTACGAGTGTTATATAATCTTGATGAAAATACGTGAAAGAATTGGTTTTAAGTGTATTTTTCATTGGTATAATTTTTCATCAAGTATTATATAACAAAAAAAAATTATTTACGGTCAAAGTTGAACGAGTTTGACTCTGAAAAGTCAAACTGGACATTTATTTAAGGACTGAGGGAGTAATGATTAAGGGAAATTTCTAAACTTACCTAACTTAAAAAAGTTTGCCATGCAAAATTGTTAATGTCATACTCTACCCGTTCTGCAAGTTTATCTTTCTATTTTGGTTTGTCTCAGCCGCGTATATTTACATATTTTAACGAATTAAATGATTTTCAAATGTCAATACAACATGTTATTGATGTAGAGTGTAGTGATCGATCTCCACTTTTCTTAAGTTGTGTACATGCTAATAATTTTAGACGGAAGATTAAGATTTTTTCCTTTGGAATAACTATGAATGCCGCTATTTAGACAATCTAATCTCGTATTGCAAATCTAAAAAAGAAAGGTCGAACTCTCCTCCTTGTGTGGGCGATTTTGGCGAATTAAAACCCTAAATCGGTTTCTCCACAGATCGATCCATTCTCATTCCTATCACAACCTGATTAAGGTCGATTATCTATAATCTATCTTTAATCTCTACTTGTTCTAGGTTTTGAGTTGCGATTGATCTGGTTTGTTTTAGGGTTTTATCTAATCGATCATAAGGGTTTCTGAATTGGGTTTTCGCTGTTCTTAATTCTTACTTATTCACGTGATTACATCATCGTTATTATGGGTTAGTTCTATATGCTTCATAGTTTATAAACCCTAGACTTATCCTAGGGTTTAATCATCTTGCTAAAGATTTGGCGTGCTACTTGGTTGTGGTGTTTTTATTAATCTGTTTTGTCGAGGGTTCTAGGGTTTTGTGTGATGTCGAATTTAGGAGAAGAATATTACTATGCGATTCTTGGTTTGGTTGACAATAATTTGGGTGTGGGCAGTTACGCGATCTCTTGGTACTATTGGTGGTATGGATTACGATTGTTTCTTTGCGTCCGACAAAGGTACATCTCTTGTTGGTCTTGATGGACAAGTGGAGCCGGTTTCACTTGATTCAAGCCCTTGTCATGATATACACTTACGATTCGGCCTCTAATGTTTCAAAACAGCCTAATGTGGAGCGGTTGATTGCTAATCGCATCGAAATTTGATGCAACAATGAATAAAATTGACGATGATATTGCTAAGATGGCTTCATCTTACGATGTGAACAATTCGAGTGGTATTAATGGTACAAAAGTTTATTACGCAAATACTCCTCTGTCGAGTTTTGATGTGGCTATGCAATCCCAAATGTATGGTACTAATCATAGTGTTACTCGATCTTAATGCTTGATGGATGGTAAGAATGCTTCTACGGTCTTAATGTGGTGATAGTATACACAATGAAGTGAGGTCGTTTGCTAATGTGTTAAACTCGGGCGTGTATCTAGGAAAGTTAACTTCCGTTCATTGGTGAATGAGAATCGAATTGATAATCATGATCTGATTCTTCCTAAAAATTGCTATGGAGGTGTGTTTAACCGCTATGATAATACTCTTGTTGGCTTCTTTGTCGGCAAGAATATTGCATTCAGTTGGTCAAGAATTATGTCACCAATACATGGGGTAAGTTTGGTTTAAAGAAACTTATGAAGAATGATGATGGTGTATTTCTCTTTAAATTTGATTCTAAAGAGGGTGTTGAGAATGTTCTTCAACGAGGACCTTGGATAATTAGTAATTCTCCTATCATTCTCACTAAATGGACTCTGACGTGCTATTGTCCAAAAGTGAGGTTACCAAAGTGCTGTGTGGATTAAATTGCATAATGTGCCATTACTTGCATATTCGGAAGACGGGTTGAGCCTTATTGCTACTCGGTGGGTAAGCGATCATGTTAGATGCATTCGGTAGCTCCATGTGCGTTGACTCGTGGGGTCGTATTAGTTTTGCTCGTGCTCTTGTTGAGTTATCATCGGGCGATCTTAAACATGTGGTAACTATGGCTATCCCAAGAAGGATGATAGTGGTTTCTGACGGCTAGTATCAAGGTTGAATATGAATGGAAACCTCCGCATTGCATGGAATGTAAAGTGTTTGGGCATGATAATGCTTGTTGTCCTAAGTCTCTAAGGAGCATCATGCGGATGCTCACACCTCGACCTTGGATGTGAATGATGATGGTTTTAAGGTGGTGCGAATCGGAAAGCCAAACCCAAGGTCCGAAGTTGTCTAGCGGTATTAATATAGGTAAGGGTCCTAAATTTGCTCTTATATCCCAAAGAAGAAGCGGGACGTTGCTATTGTTAATGCAACGGTACTCTGTTACTACTTCTAACTCTTTTGGGACACTTGAGGTGCATGAGGACACGGGCATTCAAAGTCGATGGTTGATTCTAATCTTGAGGAGGCGATGATTGGGGATTCTACTAGTTGTTCTAAGGAAGCGAGATGTGGATAAGGGTCGTACAATGGAGGTTAATGAGGATGTGTTAAATAAGGCGGTTCTACATCACATGTTCCGCTTGTGAGTGATTCAATGGGAACAATGGATGTTGGTTCTACTCCATAGTTGAGAAAATTGGTAAGCTTGAAAAACTACTTATTCTTTGGGAAAGCTACTCTTGTGGATGATGATGGTCAACCTATTCCGTCCCTCTTCTACTAAGAGAGCTAACCCTTTTTCTAAAGTGGGAGAGATTGAGGTGTCGATTACGAAGATGAGGTTGTTGCTAACCCATTTGATGAGTCTGCTAATATATTTGGTGGTGGCCAAGGGTATGAAGATGAGTATGATGAATATGACTTCGATGACTATGCGAAACAGGTTCGTGATCTTCCGGGGAATTTGGATGCCTTTAATGCCATGTATGGCACAACGTTTCAAGGTCCTAGGAAATAATCTAATTTCGTTGTGTCATATGTTATCATTTGAGTAGTGTTTTGTTTATTGTTTAGATAATTGGAAGTATTCTTGTTATGTAAGCTCTATGCCTATGTAACGGGCTGATATATGGGATCTCACTCATATACATTGTACTTAAACATTTATTTGGTTAATATATTTACGAGGGTGCAGGATTACTCCCCTTTACCCAAAAAAAAAGACAATCTAATCTCGTATATATGATCATTTACGGTACTATGGATTGTCTGTAAACTTTGAACGTAATATAATTTTATTAGTTAAAAATTAATCAAAAGGTTAAGAATAATAGTTTGTCCTTCCAAATTTTCATCCATAGTAGATGTTTATTAGATATTTCAAGCTTTCAATCATGAAAACAAAACTTATTACTGTTACTTGCGAAATAACTCTAAATCGTGATCTTCCCTAACCAATCATAATCGATCTTTGAACCCTAACTTGTTTGTTGAACATTCATGTTAATGATTAAACTCTATTTTCTTCATTAACACGCTTGTTTTGATCTATTTAGGGTCTTTTAGTAGATCTAGGGTTTCTCTTCATTCTGATTTAGGGTTCGTTATTGTTTGCTAGCTATTCTTTAATTAGTGATAACTCGCTGTGATTGGTTCAATTTTGATGTTATTGGATTTGCGTTTCTTGGATCACTGGAATAAACTAGGGATACAAGAGTATTAGGGTTTGGTTGAATGGTGTCATCATGAAATAAGGATTTCTGGGCTCAGGAGGGAGAGGGGGTGAACGTAAGAATGACAAGAATAAGGAAAAGAATGTGTTGAACATAATGGCATTTGGTAATGCGAAGATGTAAGGTGTTGATGCTATAAATTCTGATAGTATGGTTAATGTTTCTGTTTCATACGAAATGGATTCTGGTATTTCGTTGAATGATGCGAACATAGTGTTTCCTCTTTTAGAAACCATGGTTGGACGATCTGTTGCGACCCCTGTCACTGTATCAAACAATGAAGGTGATGCCAACTTGAACACATGTATAGGATCCCTATCTTACGCCAAGGTACTGAATGTTGATGCGATCACAAATGTTTCATTAGCAAAAAAGAATAGAAATATTGAAAAACAAATGCTGGAATGCAAACTTGTGGTTTTAGGTGATGATGGAAAGCCATTTAATACTAGAGGTGATAAGTCGAGGAACATTGGAAATAGTTTTAATGGTGAACCTAGAATGAAATGTGCAAATTTTTTTACCTTAATAGCCCCAGCTAGTAATTGGGTTGATGTTGCCATTCCCATAAGAGCAGGGTCGTCTCGTGAATTTTGATGGCCCTAGGTAATAAGTAAAAAGAGGCCCTAATATACTTGTAAATTAAAAGAACCTGTATATAATCTTGAATTATATGACTCATATATGTTTAATATAATATGTATTTATATGCAAAACTAATAAAAATGTGGCCCCTTTTAAGTGGAAGCCCTGTGTGCACCTATTGCACAACCCCACTGAGATCCCTCTGTATGAGAGCAGTCCTTGAGGCTAAGCAACATTTTGAGAATATTATCTATGAGTTTTTTTCTGGGTAAGAGAGTGGCGTATCCGGTGGTTGATGATATAGTTAATTATGCATTATCTAGTTTTGGGCTTGTTCGTAATATCAGGAATGCGAAAGACATTTTTTCTTTTAATTCTGCTCAAAAACGGGTATGGAAGCAATGATCGAAGGTGGACCATGGTTGATTCGTAATGTGCCACTTATTCTTCGTATATGGTCTCCTACGGAGAATGTTTCTGAAGAGGACTTAAAGAGTGTACCGCTTAGGGTTAAACTGCATTATTTGCCAATCGCGACATTCACGAAGGATGGATTAAGTCATATTGCTACTAAAATTGGAACCTCTTTGATGTTGGATATGTATACAGCCTCTATGTTCATGGAATCATGAGGTCGGTCCAATTTCACGATAACCATGTTTGATCTTCGTGCTGACATTGAGTTAAAAGATATTCTTCTTATTGTGGTACCTAAAATTGAAAGTGGTGGATATCTTTTCCATACTATTCATGTGGAGTACGAGTGGAAACCTACTAGATGTCCAACGTGCATGATTTTGACATTCTTTGGGTATTTATCCAAAGAAAATTGTAGACCAATGTCCAAAGAAGAGTGTGGCCGCCGTTTTGATAGGCAAGTCGTTAGTGGTTTACCAATTGGTCCCAAGTCTTATGTTACCTAAGAGACTTGTTCAACCCAAGACTTCAAAGAAGACGGATTTAAAGCAAACCAATCTGAAGGGTAATGTAAAGGTTGGTATATTATAGATTCGAATGGTTTTGAAAAAGTAGGTAATAAGGCTAATATGTCTAGCTAGTTCTAGTGGCGTGAATAATCTTACAGATATTAAAATAGTTACTTCAACCCCGTTTGAGGCTCTTAATATGGTTGAAAACATTGCTGTTGCTGCCTCTTATGGCATTGTTAGTACTAGTATTAATAAAAGTGATGTGAGCGATAGTAGAAACAAGGATAATGAGAATGCAGAGGGTTAGTGAATGAAGCAGAAGCGAGAATGTCGACTTGAGTAACGCAAACATTGGTGAGAATCCAATGCCCCGAAAACCTAAAAATTCCAAAAAACAAGGAAGTTGGTGTAGATGAAGTGGAAAGTAACAATGACGTGATTGAGTATGATAATGAAACTTCAAATTTTATGGCATCTAATCATCCTAAGGCTGCTATTCCCTCAAAAAGGAGGAGGTGGAAGTGGAAAGAGTTTATATGAGCGTTGGAATGAAGACTATAATGACTGTTAATACAAATAAGCCGTAAAAACGTTTATTTATATTTTACGATCTTCTAATGTTTTGTCGATAACAAACGTAAAATCATTTTAACGAAACAAATAAAATTCGTAAACAGTTTGAGCCAATACTTTTCTAACACACTTACGTTTTCACATAAAACACTAAAACAAGTATAAGTGATTTTATGATTTAGTAATACATATGTACAACAACTAGTGTTTACATATTTGGGTAAATATATACTTAAAGTAGTATATACTGAAATGGGTTAAAACTAAAAAATGGTATTGACCCATAACTCATGGTTTTGTCCAAACCACTTAACTAGGTTCATTGTATTCTAAAGATACATTGTATCTAGAAAGAAACTCATGTATCAACCCATAACCCATGACCCATGACCCATTACCAAAAATACCCATGGATAAAGAGGAGCGTCCCACGGATCTCTAGCTTTACACTAGCCGGATCCCTTGTGGGAGGGATCCGTGGGATCTGGGGAACAGTGAACTTTCTCCTTTATAAATAGTGAGCCATTTCTTTCTTTTGGCTCACCACTTTCACACATACTTTCTCCAAGTATTGTACCTCTCTAACCACTTATACTATGGGATCTTTCTATGTAGTTTGTCTTTTGTTTTGTGTGATTCTCTAGGTTCCTCTTAAAGGAAAGATCACCACTTCTTGAAGTCGAGCAAGCTCAAGTCCATGAGTTGCCATACTTCGTCATCATCAAGACAACTGAGGTTCTCTTGTTGATAGTTCTTTCTTCCTCCGTAGATGTTGTGTTGAAGGCATTAGTGAAGGATGCCGAAAGAGTCAAGACGAAAGCATTAGTGAAAGGTGATTAACGTCCGTGTCAAAAGCATTGGTGAAGAATGCTAAAGGTTTCAAGTCAAAGGCATTAGTGAAGGATGCCTAGGAATCAAATCAAGTGGCATTAGGGAAGAATGCCTAGGTCGTATAATCGATGAGGTGCATCGTTATACATATAAGTATTAGTTTATTTCTAAGGATGGTGATATCCTTGATGGTGTTGTAATAAGGAGTGGATCTCCTTAAGATTAGGTGTTGTGTTGTGATGGGTAGTAGTTCCTCCATAGTAATGGAACTAGGTGCTTAGCCTAGTACATAATAAAGGGTAGCTGACGTTGTGATAGGATTAGTTCTCCTTGGGTGAAAGAACTCGGTGGTTAGCCTAGCACCGTATAAAGGGTAGGCGGCGTTGTGTTAGGTGTGGTTCGCCTTGGTGTGAAAGAACTCGGTATTTAGCTTTGTCTTGGAAAAGGTGTAAGCGGCGTTGTGAAGGCTTCAACGCCATAAGGAGATTGGTGTAGTGATTACGAACTCTCGAGTAGGTGACTCGGGGGTGGAGTAGGGCAAGGAAGGTGTCCTTGTGGCGAACCACTATAAATACTTGTGTTGTGGTGATGTGCTTCTTACTCTTTATTTTTCATTACACGTTTATATATCTATCTATCAACGTCCAACATAAACAATCAAATAGATTGACATAAGTCGATCTAAATATTTAAAAAAAAGTTTTAAATTGGTAAAACTATTCAACCCCCCCCATCTAGTTTTCCACAATGAAAACACATATGATGAGGAATGGTTTCTTCTTTAATTATGGTTAAGCAACTTTGCATCTCGAAACCCCTAGAAGTCTCTCTCGTTTGGCGACTTTGGCGAATTAATATCCATCCCTATTATTCAACCTTTTTGATCGATCTTTTCAACTGATCCACTTACCAATCGTGGGTCGGTGGTTTTATCAATCAATTATAGGTAGGTTGTAGGGGTTCTATACTTTGTCGCTAGCCATTATTATTATTCTAATTCAATTGCATGCTGGTTTTATAACCTGCATGTAAACCGTATATATTATTATACTAACCATAGCTTTATTGGGATCAATCTTTCATATATATTCTTGCATGGTTATGAGCGTATGATGGGGGGTTAGTGCTTGGTCTTTAGTGCTTAAACCCTAACTTTTAAGTTAGGGTTTTCTTTTATTTTATCGTGTTTTGCTGCATGCTGGCTTCTTTTCTTGGTGTTTTAGATTGTTCGTGGTATTTGTTTGCGGGGTTTGAGAGATGGAGAAGGGTTTCTTGATTAATAATAGTGCAAGAGATGTGGAATTATTAACTTCACGTGGAGCAGTCGGTCATGATGCGAATGAGCCTACTGTTAGTCTTGGTGAGTCGATTCTTCAATCGACAGTCAACTCTAATAGTAGGAACGATGAGTTTACTGGTATTGCTTCTGGTTCTCGTTTTGATGGACAAGTGGAGCCGGTTTCACTTGGTTCAATCCCTAGTCATGACGCACCTAGTCATGACACGCTGAGCTCATGATACTTTATTAAAATTTGTGCTATTGAAAACAAATCTTTGAGGAAAACTTGTTCTTGTGGGTGACGATGGGCAACCATTAAAACCAGGTAGTGACGATGGATGCTACTACTTACTAGGGCTAATCCATTGGAGCATCTTAAGGGGCATGATCACGGAAGGAGCTAGAGTAGATGCTTCGCTATTGGTTATTATTCAAACCTCCTCAAGATACGAGTGGTCCTATGGCTTCTAATGTTAATGCTACTAGTAGTCCTAATAATGCTAATGATAAGGTTGATACGAATGCACATGGGGCTGTTGGTATTGAGAAGGTTGGTGTGTATGCTTTGAAACAACCTTCTTCATCGTATGCTGGTGTTACTTCTACTGAACCTAAGAAACACACGTCAAACTTCCGTAGGTTGGAGTCTAGTAAGAAAGCTAATGGTGTGGATCTTTCTGTCCCGATGAAAGTGGTTGAAGATGTGAACACTAGGTTTGAGAATACTTTGTATAGGTACTTCCTTGGTCAACCTTGCTTTTCTGTTGTTGATTACTTTGTACGCAATGCGTGGCCTAAGTTTGGTATACAAAGGTAATGATGAATGCAAAGGGTTCTTCTTCTTTAAGTTCAATTCGAAGAAAGGTATTGATGATGTTCTTGAAAGCGGTCCTTGGTTGATTAGAAATGTACCTATTATTCTTAAACCATGGACATTGAACACCAACTTACTTAAAGAGGATTTGACCAACATCCGGTGTGGGTTAAATTCCATGATGTTCCTCTTGCTATGTTTTTGATGATGGCCTTAGTCTCCTTGCCACATTGATAGGCACGCCCAAAGGTTAGATGCTTTTACTAGCCAAATGTGCAAGGACTCGTAGGGTAGTAGTTTTGCTAGATGCATGATTGAAGTTAAGTCGGATGAGGTGCTTAGGGACGACCTTCTTGTTGAGATACGAGTTACTTGATGGGTCGGGTTCGACTATTGAGAAGATACGGGTTGAATACGAGTGGAAACCACCTCATTGTGATAAATGTAAGATTTTTGTCATACTCTTCTTGAGCGTCCTAAAGTTGTTGAACATCCTGCTCGACCTTTCAAGGCGGTCAATAATAAGAAGAAGGAAAGCAAGGCGGTTCTACTATTCCGGGTCAAGGAGGGTTTACTAAACTTTGTTGTGGGTAGCAGTTTCAATATCAACCCAAAAGACTCCTCTGAACCTAAGAAAGTGGAAGTCACTAAGAAGAATGCTTTTGATGTGGCTAGTTAAGTGGAACAAAGATCTCTACATATCTAATCGGTTTGATGCTCTTAATATGGAATTTACTGGACGCTTTTGGTATTCCTTCAAATGACACCAACAAGGATGTGGATTACGGTGTACAATGGAAGTTAATGAAGATAAGTCTACTAAGGCAGTCTTGCATCACAAGAACCCCTTGTGAGTGATTTGAAAGAGATGGAGTCGGTGTGGCTCCTAAAACTAGTGATTCTTGTATTCCGCCCTTTCTTCTACTAAGAGTTAACCCTTTTTCTAAAGTGGGAGAGATCGTGGTGTCGATTACGAAGATGAGGTGGTTGCTAACCCATTCGATGAGTCGCTAATCTATTCGGTGGTGGCCAAAAGTTTGAAGATGAGTATGATGACTATGACTACGATGACTATCGAAGCGGTTTACGATCTTCGAGAATTTGGATGCCTTTAATGCCATGTATGGAACCAAGCTTCAAGGACCTAGGAAGTAAGTTTCTTTCGTTATGTCCTATATTATCATTTAAGTAGTGGTTTGTTTTCTTGTTTAGAAAATAGGTAGTATCTTGTTATGTAAGCTTTATGCCTATGTAACAGGCTGAGATATGGGATTTCACTCATATCCATTGTACTTAAATGTTTTTGGTTAATATATTTACCAGGGTGCAGGATTACTCCCCTTTACCCAAAAAAAACACATATGATGAGGATGAATGCGAAGATTTAACTGTAGATCAACTGGCATTCTGTGACGCTTATGATATTAGACTTCCTAGACATATTAGACGTTAGATTATGTTTGTCTTAAGTAAAATGTATTCTAGATTTTAGTAGTTCATTTTGTTGTTTAGGAATTGTTGTGTTTTTTTATGTAAGCTTTATTGTCTATGTATGCGGGATCCACCTATATCATATGTATTTAAACGTTTTTGTGAAGTAATATATTAATTAGGAAAACCCTTTACTCGAAAATAAAATGCACATACAATAAAAGAAAACTTACGGACTTGGTCGGTCTTGCTAATATAAAAACACATATTTTGACATATATACTTAAACACCAATTACATGATAAGATCAAGATTATTTGATTCAATTTATGTTTGTAGATGACTTAAATTATGATTATGATGTTTTATTTGGTGTTAGTATATGAGATGGTGGAGTACATGTGGACAAATACATTTACGTGGCTCGAATTAAACTAACATTTTCACTGGAATTTTAGCGACCCTTTCATTCTCACTTTTGAATTATATATTTGCATGTTGGTACAAAATGCCAAATGCACATAAGTTACTAAGAAAAAAGTAAGGTATTTAAACTAGTTTTCATTCTGAAATTTGTATTTTGTTACATGTAAAACAATCAATATTAATTAATATTCTTACCTATTTTTAAACATATAGTCATTGTCGGATTGACAATTAATATTCGATAAAATACCATAATTGGACAAAAAGTCATTATAAGTTTGAGCAAAATCTTTTAATAAACATGATACGAATTCTTAAACCAAGAGTTAGCTTAAACATTAATCTTGCATGTATTATTTGTTTAAGGATCTTAATTCAGTTACACTGTATCATACTAGTATTTTCATTTCTAAAATGTATAGTATATTTGGTAAAACTAGCTTAAACTGTAGATGGGCTGAAGTTAAAGTTTACACAATTCTTTATTAGTTATTTGATGAAGTAACATTGGATTTATGAAATTTATAAAATTTATATTTTCAAGTTTTTTTTTTTTTTTTGATAAAAGGTTTCCTCGGCTATTTTCAAATTTTAGTACCCTTCGCCATGTTGTTGATACAAAGTTGGGCGTTCATTATTTGAACTCCGGTTCCGTATCAATTGGATCTTGATGCTTGAGACCCGCACTAAGAAAGCGAAAACACCGTTAGGCTTGTCGTGGGATTGTCTCCACGATTATCCTCCGGCGTGAGTAAATGTCGGTTTTAGGGTTTTAGTTGAGAGTTAGGGTTGTAGATCGTACCTTTAATGAGGGTGGATTCCTTTATACACACGAAACCCTTATTAGTTTGTGTTCCCCAACTTTCGCGTATCCGCCTAAGTCGGTTATTAAACACTTATCTCCCAAGATAAGAGATATCCGATATCGTAAGTGTAAACAACTTTGGGTTTGGGCCTTCGTGAGCCCAAACCGTTATCGAGTTAGCCAGTCGTCTTTGGGCTTGCTAATGCTTGATCATTGGTCGGGTTCGTGACCGAATGCGGACTATCGTCATCATGCCCCCAAGTCTAGTATGCAGGGGACTACCTACGGATGGTAGACTAATAGTTGTAGCCCAAAAATTCTTCAAAGCGTAGCGAGAGAAGCTAAAAAGCGACCATTGAAGAAGAATACACGTGAATCTAGTCAAAATATTTCAAATGCCTACCTCGTAAAGCGTGGGAAAATGGCGAAAATGTGTCATGTCAGCCGATCCTATCCACGCATTTAGAGATAGTGGAGTCCACGTGTCAATCATCGCGTGGATGTAAAAACTTATATAACCTTCCGCCTCCCATTACTGTTATTATCACAGTAAAAACATTTATGCCATTGTTAAAAAAGCTCCAAACTTTCAACCAAGAAACCCTTAATATTCCAAAGGTAACCGCGTGTATGCCTTTAAAAACTGTATCATGGTCCGTGGTTTGACTGATTTTACCTCCGACATGACCGAGGACGAACTTCGCTAGTTCAACTCGGATTATTATATCCCCGATGGCGCTGCATCCGGTAGTTCCAGATGCGCAGGCATCGATAGCGGATTTCCCATACCCCTATTGTTGAGAAAATTGGGGAGCTTGTTAAGTCCGGGAATGTATCACAAGATTCGCTTGTGAGTGATTCAATGGAAGCTAACGTGGTTGCCCATACCCCTATTGTTGAGAAAATTGGGGAGCTTGAAAAGCTTCTTATGGATGGGAAAGCTACTCTTGTTGATGATGATGGGAATCCTATTAAAAGGTTGATTATATTCCATGACCTCATCTACTAAGAGTTAATCCTTTTTCTAAAGTGGGAGATATCGTGGTTTCTGATTTTGATGATGAGGTGGTTGCTAACCCATTTGATGAGTCTGCTAATCTGTTCAGTGGTGGTGGCTATGAGTTTGAAGATGAGTATGATGACTATGATGACTATGCGAAGCAGGTTCATGATCTTCCAGGGAATTTGGATGCATTTAATGCCATGTATGGCACCAAGCTTCAAGGTCCTAGGAAGTAATTTTTTCGTTTTGTCCTATGTTATCATTTGAGTAGTTGTTTGTTTTCTTGTTTAGAAAATAGGAAGTATCTTGTTATTTAAGCTTTATGCCTATGTAACGGGCTGAGATATGGGATTTCACTCATATCCATTGTACTAAAACGTTTCTTTGGTTAATATATTTACCGAGTGCGGGATTACTCCCTTTACCCAAAAAAAGATAGCGGATTTCCCGAAGGAAGGTGAGGGGTATACGTTTTTTCGAGTTCGCGAATCAGCGTGTGCCTATATCCTTATTCTTGTGCGACATGTTGAATTACTATAAATGCGCACATATCTCGGTGAGCGTATAGGTGCGGCAAAAAATAACAAACTTTGAGGTTAATTGCCGTCATTGGCGATTAACCCGACTATCTACCTATTCGCGTGTTTTACCACACAACGTGGTCAACGGGTGGGTATCGTTCGCTAAGCGCGGGTGTAATGTACACTTTAAACCGGGGCGCTTAGGGCCGGAGAAATTTTTACGGGTCGATGAAGCATTGTTCTCTTGGCGTTTAGCCTTCACACCGAGTTATTTGCCAAAGGATGGCGCCCTCACTGGATCATCTGGTAGCGATGATGCGAATACGATAGCGCCAATCGTATTCCCATCAATTCCTACCCCGAGGAATTTTTGGTGCGTGGGCATCGATCGCAATTATTTTGGTAGACCTGATGAGGTGCCAATCTTCTTAGACGTGGATGGCCAGGGTGGGTGCTCATCCTTTCGCATTCCTTTGCTTTATTAATGTGAGCTTTTCTTTTCATCTTTGTACTTTTTGTAACTTGTTTGTTGTTTGTTTTTTGTTGTGCAGAGATGGATCTATTCAGAGTTGTACAGTTGGCGAAGCCGCGCCAGGTTACTGTAGGGGCGCGCCCGGTGAGAGAGGGGGAAGAGCCCATTCTGGAAGCTACAGCGGGGTGTACCCTAGAAATGGAGTTGGGGGAGACGGGGGTAGTTCTTCCGTCGCGCTGGAGGCGACCCCTCTACAAACCGTGCCTAGCCCCAGGGTACCTTCCCCGTTAGTGGAGCCGTCACACATAGATGTGGCGGAAACCATGGAAAAGGAGGAGGAGGCAAGCCAAGGATTGAAGCGTAAGAGGGCTCTTGGTGGCGATGGCGCCATCTCATCCAGGAAGAAGCGTCCTGTCATTCTTGACGTGGAGTCGTCATCAATGACGGCGTCCTCGCTCAAAGGAGACTCCCACCCAGTAAGTGTTATCGCCAAAGTGCTTATCTTACTTTGTGTCCTCGTTATTAATTTAGGTCTCTTTGCGTGCGATATTGAAATTGTTGGATTAACGTCGAGCAATGCAGAAGTCACTTTGCCTAAGACAAGTACTGCGCATGCGACCTTGAGTTCAAAGACCAAGGTGCCTAACAGTTGGTATCTGGGGACGTGCTCATGGACCAGCTAGTGGAGGAGCTTGTTTATCTTCTTTGCTTTGTTGCATTGGTCGCATGTATCAAGGCGAGTGTGTTGGGGAAAGTAGCCAGAGCGCACAGAAGGATGAACAACTTGCGTTGCTGGAGGCCCGTTTGGCTAGTGCCCATGCTGAAGTAGAGGCGGCGAGCTCTCATTCCCACAAGCTTGCCAAAGAAAAGATGTCACTGCTGATCCAAATAAGTCAAGAGCGTGTTGCGTCAGCGGATTATAAGGCTTCGTGCCTCTGGGCTTTGAAATATTTGGAAAAGGGAAAAGAAGAGCACTTCTCTCAGCTGTCAGAGTTCCGTGAAGCTGTAGATGGAATGTTGAAGGGGCAGGAAATGAGGCTGCAAGCTCAGCATTGAGTATGACGAAGAGTTGTATCCCCAGCTCATGTCTTCTATTGCTGAGCGCAGGTGGCTCATCGGCCATGGTCTGCGCCTTGCTGCCCTCAGTACCTTAGAGTCTCAAGAGGTGGTAGATGCGTTTGGGGGAGTTGTGCGGTCTTGGCGTTGGCGTGTGCAAGCGCGAAGCTATAGAGGAGCTCCATAAGGTGTTATTGAAAGTTCACCTTATAAGGTGCACAGTTATAAACACAGTCATTGCAATGGGAAGATGAAGGCTGTTGAAGCTTCCTCGATTCTTGATTGGGCCTTGACCGGGATTATCAAATAAGGGTAATTATGGAGGGACTAACCTTGGCCCGCCATCGTGTTGAAAATGCAGAGGCGCAGCCCGATTATTATTTGAAGCCTAATGAGTCCCAGCTGCAGGTGCCTATTTTTGCTCGCCCCCGTGATATCTTGAACCCTTTCGCACTGGGGAAGGAAGTCCCTTTAACGAAATCCTTGGAAGCTCATGCTACGAGACTTGCCAAGAAGAAAGGTGTTAAAGGCAAGGCCATTTTGTGTGGTATTGGCGCAACGCATCTTCCTAGGTCTGACGGGGTACCTGTTAGTGTTGCCACGGTATCCCGCCAAGACTCTGATTTGTTGAAGAAGCTAAAGGAGGCTGGGGACGCTGCAAGCCATGTAGAGGGCTCATCTCTTAGGCGTTGTAATAGCATGTAGGTTATATTCGTTGTAACTATCATTTTGTAAGAACGCATGGTTCTTAATGAAATATTCCATTTGTTGAATGTTTGTACTTAGTTATCCGTCTTTGAATAAAACGTACTTGTTGTCTAAGACTCGATCGGTACTGGCCTTGAATAATATGTGGAGTTCATAATCATGTATGGTGATCATACTTACAATATAATGTCTAAGTATTTTTAACATAATCGTGTATGGTGTGATATCGTCGTCTTGTAAATATCATAGTAAGGAGCCAAGAGTCTTGAAACCTGGTTTTGTTAAATGCGCATAGTATGCATTGTTGCACATCTGTCGTAGAACGCGCATTGAACTTATTCCAACGTCTTGAAAATAAGGTGTTTAACAAGGATACATGATCCAATGTTGATGGGTTTGCAACCCTCTTACTCAACGAGTTATTTAGTAGGTTTACTCATCCTTTACACCATCGTGGGTTGTAGAAAGTGCATGCACGCCATGTAGGCAAAAGATAATATAGCAACAATGTTGAGACATAAACATTATGTAAATAATAAAATGAAATGTGTCGCGGAGTTAGCTAGAAACCACGACCTTTAATTAATACTTGCAAGTTTTTGTAAAAAGAAAAGAAAAACATTTGCCTAGGAAAAACAGAATGTAAATACACGGATATTTATTGAGCACTATACTAACGTGCGGGAGTGTCCGTGTGCTGGGTCGTAGCCGTTCCTAGAGATAGCATCGTTTGAGATTACAGATGTTCCATGTGCGTGGTAGCTCACGGCCATCCATGTCACGCACTTATGCGTGCCTTTTCCTAATGTGAATGACCTCATAAGGTCCTTCCACCGGTCCAAGTTTTCATGTATCTTACGCATGGCTCGCATCATTGGCGCGATATCGATCGCTGATGCGAATGAAACACTGCGCACTTTAGCATCGTAGTATCCTTCTTTTTGACTTAGCTCTTGCTTCACATATAGGCTGGCGCTCGCTTTTCTTCCAACAGGTCCAAGTCGATCGCCGTTCATTGTCCTTTGGTTGTAACATTAACTTTGGCGGTCGCGAATAGTTGGCATCCCAATTTGTTGGTATGGCGGCTTACATCCCATAGACAAGGAAAAGTGTCTCCGTGCTAATTTTGATTGAAGTGCGGTGCGCCCGCAAAACGTGCGATAATTCCTCCACCCACATCCCTTTGTGTTTGTCTAAGCATGCTTTAATTCCTTCACCTAGACTACGGTTTGCACGCTCGACCAAACCATTGGTTTGTGGGTGTTTAACTGACGCGAAGTGTTGTAAAATATTTTCCCAAACAAACCGTTTTACCTGATTTTATGTGATTGTCACGACTGCTTTTGCTTCATTCCACTTGGTGAAATAGTCTATAGCGACTATGAGGAATTTCAATCCTCCTGCTGCAATAGGAAAGGGACCTGCAATGTCGATACCCCATTTATAGAATGGCCATGGCGACGGTGTTAGCTCCTGTTGTGGTTGGCGTGGAATAGGTGCATGAACTTGGCGGTCGCCACACTTTCTTATTAAGTCCCAGCATCCGGTGCATTGTAGGCGGTAGTATCCCGACCGTAAAGCGCGCGCCACCACGACCATGGTCCCGAGTGCATACTACATGAACCAGCGTGTATTTCTCGGAGTACGTAATCTGCTTGAAGGGGTCCCACACATCGAAGCCATGGTTGTAGAAATGAACGCCGGTATAGTACAATGTCCCGAAGTTCAAACCTCTGCGATGTGTGCCGTACTCGTCGGGCTTCCTTCTGCTCGTGGGGCAATACGCCCTTGCTTATAAATTCGATGATTGGGGTCATCCATGTAGGACCTTGTTCCTCTATCACCGTGGATATCTCCATCTCCGAGATGAAATTGCTCTTCAGAGTTTCCACCAATACTTGTTTAGACAGGTGCGCAAAGCTTGTGGATGCAATCTTGCTCAGCGCATCCGCCTTTCTGTTTTCCCCTCTAGGAACTTGTTTGACGGTAAACCTGTCAAAGCCCTGGATTAGGGACTTGGTTTTGTCGAGATACTGGATCATGTTTTCCTCTTTAGCCACATACTCGCCCAACACGTGGTTGGCCACTATCCGGGAGTCCACATTTGCTTCCAGGTTACGTATGCCCATTCGAGTTGCAATGCGTAATCCAGCGATCAGGGCTTCATACTCTGCCTCGTTATTTGTGGCTGTGAATTCGAAACGTAGTGCGTAAGTGAATTCCATTTCTTACGGACTTGTGAGGATAAGGCTGCGCTGACCCGCTACGCATGAAGATCCGTCTGTGAACAAGATCCATGGTTCTTGTAGTTCCACCTTGCTTTGTGAAGGTCGTCATCAGTGTCCGGTTTCTCGATGATGAAGTATGCGAGTATCTGCCCCTTAACCGTAGTATGTGGTGCAGCAGGAAATGTTATGCTCACCTAGCAATACACTCCACTTCTGTAGACATCCCGACGTGTCAGGTTTGGAGATAATTTGCTTAATAGGCTGGTCTGTAATCACCGCTATTGGGTGCGCCTGGAAGTACCTGCGTAGCCGTTTGGCGGCGAATACTAATGCTAGGACCAACTTTTCCATTACGATGTAGTTAATCTCCGTTTTCTTGAGTGCTTTGCTTACAAAATACACCGGTGTTTGTAATGAATTCCTGTCTGTTAGTAGCACCGCACTAACTGCTCCATGGGTTGCTGACAAATATATACTTAATTCTTCCCCTGGGCGAGGCGCAACTAGCATGGGGAGTGCTGGCTAAATGTTGTTTAAGTTGTATGAAAGCTTCTTCTGCTTCCATAGTCCAAATGAAAGTCTCCTTTTTGTACACTTCTTGAGTGTTTTGAAGAGGGAGTGACTTGTCTCTTGATTTGGACAAGAATCTATTCAAACCGCCAATTTTCCGTTTAGAGATTGGACTTCTTTCAACGTGCGTGGTGAAGGAAGTTGGATGACAGCCTTCGTTTTTTCTGAACACGGTTTGATGCCATCGGGCTTTATCAGATATCCGAGGAACATGCCTTCTATAGCACCAAAAGTGCATTTCTTAGTATTTAGCTTCATGTTGATTTTTTTTAGTGTCTTAAATGTTTCCTCAATGTCGCGCACCAATTCATCTTCCGTATGGCTTTTTATTACAAGGTGGTCAACATAAACCTCTAGGTTGCGGCCCACCTGTCTTTCAAATGCATTATCAACCAACCGCTGGTAGGTGGCACCTGCGTTCTTTAGGCCAAAGGGCATCTTAGTATAACAATAGACGACTTGGCTTGTATGGAAAGCCGTTTTTTCTTCATCTTCCTTAGACATCTGAATTTGGTGGTATCCTTTGTATGTGTCTAGGAAGCATTTAAGTGGGTATCCGCACAAGGATTCTACCTTCCAGTCTATCTCCGGTGGTAGTAGCGATCTTGTGGACATGCTTTGTTGAGGCCGTGAAGTCCACACATCCTCCAACTACCATCGCTCTTCTTGACCATCACTGGGTTGGAAAGCCAGTCATGGTAGTAGACCTCTCGCATGATACCTGCGTCCAAAAGTTTGTGTACTTTTGCCAGAATTTCTCGTGCTCGCTCTAGGGCCTGGCCACGCTTCTTCTGTCGTACTGGGGAGTATCCTTGTCGGATTCTCAACTTGTGCTTTTTGATTGAGCGTGGTACACCGGTCATGTGCTTTGGTTCCCATGCAAAAATATCCAGATTCTTTTGCAAGAGTGTGCACACAGCTGCCCTGCCGTTATCAGATAGCGATCCTCCGATCGATACTTCTTGCTCTGGGTAGTCGGGATGAATTGGGACCTACAGGTTTGGTATTTTAGTTGCACGCCATTCTGGAATAGGTGCCGTCTCACATGTAATCGTGTTACATTCTCCGGGTGGTATGGTGGTATTGTAGAGAGTAACAATGCCTCCCTCCACTGGGAACTTAAGCATCCCATGTGTTGTAGACAGTACTGCGCATATAGCTAATATCCCTGGTCTTCCAATAATGTCATTGTATGGCGATGGGGATTTGATTACCATAAAGGTCATCCAAACTGTCGTCGAGTGCTCCTTATTACCCACATTGACTAGCAGGCGTATTTGCCCCATGGGCCATATTTTTTCGCGTGTGAAACCAGTCAATGACGTCGTGGCCGGGCTTAGTTGGTTGTGTATCTCAGGTCGCAGTCGCTTAAAACAATGTTCGTACATTATATCCGCGGACGCCCTCCATCAACATACATGCGGTGGATATCGTGACCCTGCGTTGATTTCAATGGTGGCGGTTCCACCACTGCGTTGTTCGCAGCCAAGGTGGGGAAAGATATTTCGCTTCACGGAAAACTTAGGTGATCTTACGCTAGTCATCTCGCCATGATTGTATCATGTATATGGTATCGACCTTATCCTTGGGTACTTCTTTCTTATTCCCGGTCTTTTGCTTATCCTTCCCCTCCTTGATGTTTTTAACCAAATGGTCCAATCTACCTTCTTTTACTAGTTTATCAATGAGTTGGCGCATTGGACACACTCGTTGGTGGTGTGGCCTTCCGTCCATGATAGTCGCGATATCCGTTTCCTCTGCGCCTCCCTCCAGGGTGCGCATTGGTGGGGTCTTGGGAAGTTCGCGCCTTAGTTGCGAATATCTCCTTTGGGGTCTTGGTGGCGGGGTATATTTGTCGTTATCCGTCCACTCCCACCAGCGCAGTAGTTCTGTTGCGGTTGCTACTCTGGTCTATGGATTGTCTCCTAGGTTGTTCCTGTGACCTATAGTTTGAGTAGCCTTTCTTGCTGTCCGTTTCATAAGTTCATCAAAGGTTTGGAGAACCTTGTCATTCAATCTTTTGATGAGTTCTGGATTATTAATTCCGTTCATGAACCCTGAGATCTTTAGTATTTCGGGGCATGCTTTGACATGTATGCATTCATCTTTGTAGCGCTCACATAAGCGCTTGAGATTCCCACTACTGCTTTTACCTAGCAAGTTCGGCGGGGTTTTGGCGCACTTCTTCCTCACGAGTAAAGTTTAGCGAAACGCCTTCGCAATTCTTCAAATCCATCAATGCTTCTCGTGGAAGCTTCTCAACCAGTTCGGCGTTTCCAACTAATGTGGAGTTGAACATGTGGCACCACACAGGTTGTGGCCAATTCTTAATGGTAGCAGCTGATTCAAAAATTTTTAGGTGATCATCCAGATCACCTGTACCATCATAGGTTTTCACATTGGTGGCCATGCGCCTTTTCTTATCCTCTGAAAAATCACTGATGCGCCGAGTGAACGCATCCACCTTTTGACGATGCCAAGGAAGAGACATATCTTCCTCCTCCTGGTCACGGTATCTTCTCCTGGACTTCCAGTGTCCAGTTTCGCTATCCTCGTTGTCCGAGGAGTTACCAAAAGACGAGATTTGCCTCTTTCGACGCTTGCGCCGACTGTCCTCAGAGTATGAGTTTGAAGGGCTTTCACTCGGGGAGTGCCGTCGTCCAAGTCTATTATGGACCCTGCGGCTACCAAGCCTAGCATGGACATTGTTACGTCGTTGGTCCTCCTCGTGTTCTTCCAGATACTGTAGGTCAACTGTCTCATCATCTTCAGTTCTCCTCCCAATCCTGGTGAACACTGGGGGTCGGCGGCTATCCCTCCCGCGCTTTTCCTTCTGATGGCGCAGTGGAGATCTCTCGTTCTCCAGGTCGAAGTTGAGTCGGGCGTGCAGGCTCCGTCCCGACCTCTTTTTTGTTTTCTCTTGCATGAGAGCAGCCAAGGTTTCGTAGTTTTGAGACACGAAATCACTTGGCGCTAGTTCTGGCATGACTCCTTCTAGAGCAAAGGTGTCTGTTTCTACCACTGGACCCTTGTTTCGGTCAGGTGCATCTGGTGCCTTTGTTCGGTCCGTTTCCAGCACCGATTGGAGGGGAGTGTCATAAAAAGTGAGCAGTGGATCTTCTGCGCCAGTGGTGGTTGTGGTAGCACAGGTTGTCCCGGGAGTGGTTCCACCGTTGGGAAGACGGATCTGGGCGACCCACAGGTTCTGGTCGCACCGATTGTTCCAATGACTTTCTTAGAGGCGATCCGCTTTTTGCTCTTCCTTGTAGGTTGCCGTGCGATCGGGCTTATGTTTCCGTGCTTTGTCATTCTAGTTCTTAGTTCTTAGTGATGTTCCCATGGATAGCGCCACTTGTTGATACAAAAGTTGGGCGTTCCTTGTTTGAACTCCGGTTCCCGTATCAATTGGATCTTGATGCTTGAGACCTGCGCACTAAGAAAACAGAAAACACAGTTAGGCTTATCGTGGGATTGTCTCCCACGATTATCCTCCGGCGTGAGAGTAAGTAATCGGTTTTAGGGTTTTAGTTGAGAGTTAGGGTTGTAGATTGTACTTTTAATGAGGGTCGATTCCTTTATATACACACGAAACCCTTATTAGTTTCGTGTTCCCCAAACTTCGGCGTATCCCGCCTAAGTCGGTTATTAAACACTTATCTCCCAAGATAAGAGATTTCCGATATCGTAAGCTATAAACAACTTTGGGTTTGGGCCTTCGTGAGCCCAAACCGTTATCGAGTTAGCCAGTCGTCTTGGGCTTACTAATGTGATCATTGGTCGGGTTCGTGACCCGAATGCGGACTATACGTCATCACCAACCAAATAAAACTTGTTTATATAGTAGCTTATATTTTAAAAATATAAACTTCAGTTCTTAATATCAATAAGTTTCGATGTTAAACATGCCCAAAACTTAAGATAATGAACTTAAAAAAATATGTCACTATCTAAAGCTTTTGCTTAATGTTAATTATTTAGCATTATACATATAGACTTCGTCATATATAATGTTTATGATTTTATTACATTTTTTATTAATAAACATATCTTAATTAAGTATTTGTATTAAACTAATTGTGACAATGCAGCCACTGAAGGAGCCAAACAATTCAGAAATTAAAAGGTGGCCTGGGTCTGAATGCCGGTGCTTACACATGCAGCCCCAAATGCTAATTATAACATGTGCTTATCATTAAATAATACCTAACACTAACCCTAATAACCCTTAATATTGTATTAGCTAGCTAGTTCCCTTTATGTATATCCTTGAGATTTCTGTCGATTGTTCATACAACGTTAAGTTAGTACATGTGACTGTTCAGGCCAATGAATAATAGTTTTTAGAAGAAGGGTAAGTATTTAACTCCGATATATGTGGTCTAATCTGAATATCCTGTAACCCTTCTGATTTTTTTCTTGATCACGTACTCCAAGATGTGTAACTATGGGGTTTTAATCTGTGATATCTTGTAAGGATATTAGAATGTTTAATCATCACGGTGATTCCAATATATAAATAAATAACTTAAAGGTTACACTTTAAATAGGGCCGTCTCGTACTCTTCGGTGGCCTTAGGCAATAACAATAAAGTGGCCTTATTACACTGATAACCTAAAGTGAAATAACATATAAAATTGAACTATACGAATCATATATGTTTGATAATATGCGTATTTATATGTAAAACTAATAAAAATGTGGCCCCGTTTAAGTGGAAGCCATGTGCGACGGCACCTGTTGCACACCCATCCGAGCCCCCTCTGACTTTAAACCAATGTATGTAACGATTCACGTATATAATGAAGCTGAAGGTAACTCCGAGCTATTTATATACGACTCGATGGATATTCGAAAAAGTTGATTAGAGTTCGAAGCATATAATATAGCATACGAGCAGATTTTTGAGCAAATTAATTAAGTGCAAGTATTTTGAACCTCAACATACGTAGCATGCAAGTGTAATCGAACTAATTTCATTTTCTCAAAGCTAACCTTCAATGTGTATATATTGTATATATAGTTATCAAGTCGAGCTAATGTTGAGCCAAACATACTATAACTAATGCTATTATAAACTTTTTTACATTGCATATATATCGATCAACAGAGTCAGCTTGAGTCTAGTATAAGAGTACCGACTTATTCATCAAGTTTTAGCTCGAACTTAAGAGCAAATTGAAAGTTGATCAAGCTCGTGTCAAGTTTCAAGTTCATGACCAAGTTAAACTCTGTTAGGCGATTGTTATGGTTCTATATGTATCTTGGGCTCAAGCCCGTCTCTAGAATAGTCCAATGTTCACTATATTATGTACCGTATGTATTGAATATTGATCATCAAAATCATTCACACTTTTAGGGTATCAACGCCAAAACCCTAAAAAACAATTTTACCGATCTGTAAAAACCCTTTGTTACTTGTTCTCACGTTAACAAGTCGTCTTCATTGGTGATTCGTTCTTTGGTTCGCGAATCCAAATGGACTGTTACTCATGCTTTTGGTTCACGGGTCTTTTATCTTTCTTGTTACATTTTCTTTATCATAAACCCTATCCTACTAAACCCTAATCACATGACCGGAACCGCTCAACCACCTGTCATTCTTCTTTCGGATAAACTATCCACTATCACTACTAATCACCTTCTTACTCATGCTCCGGTTAAACTTGATCTTGATAACTAGAATTACGCGTCTTGGGTTTACTTTTTCAAGAATCTATGCAAGGGCTATGATGTGCTCAAGTACATATTAGGCTCGTCTAATGGAGCCAGTGCAAGCAACACCATCCCTCCCACTCCGGAGGAGCTAAAAGTGGACATCATTGTTCTCTCATGGATACTTGTGACACTTTCGGACACTCTACGGGCGCGTTTGGTTGTGGAGGATCCACAAACCGCTAAGGAGGCATGGGACTTAATAGCCGATATTTTCAACGACAACAAACACTCTCGTAGTATTGCATTGAAGGTGGAGTTACGATCATTTAAACTTAGGGACCTAAGTATTGATGCTTATTTTCAGAAAATAGAGTCCATTGCCACTATTTTGACAAGTCTAGGCTCTCCCATTACTAATGACAATGTGGTTACCTTTTCAAAGACGGCCATATTGAGAGCTTCTACCCGAAAGGTATTAGAAAGATGAGAAATGAATAGTAAAGTCCGAATGAGATTGTTTGTGGTTATCTTTGCTCTTGAAGGTTTACCCGACAAATACGGGTATACGGTATCTCTTGATGGTTTCCATTGCTATCGCAGATGAAATACCCTATACCCGTTTGTTTAAAAAAAACATGTACTATAACCTTTTACGCACATTTAGGTGTGTATGTTACCCTCACCTTTACACCACTCACAAGCTTGAACCTCATTCCGCACCTTCAATTTTTTTGGGACACGCCTCCAATCATTGTGGGTATCATTGTCTTGACTTAAACACCGATAAAATAATTATTTTCTGCCATATTACTTTTGACGAAACAGTGTTTCCATATGGCTCTATTAAACGCACCTCGGAACCGGCACTCACTTACCCATTCTTAGATAACCCCACCGATATCACCACTCAAACCATTCGTCATACACCCATTGCTCCATCCACACACAATACTTCTGAACCCACTTACCAAATAACATTCCAAACTATACTGGGTCTAATAGTCCAAACACGATAGCCCAACTGTCTCACACTCAACCCATGGCACAAGCTTTTCCCAATGAACCTGCGGCCTAAAATTCCCCTAATCAAACAGTGACCCAACAAGTACCTATTCCTGACCCACCTGCCGACGCTAAACCAAACCCGGTTTCTATTCATCCCATGGTTACACGTTTTCGTTTCGGAACAAATCGTTTTACACTTCATGTGTCTTCCATTTCATCTTTACTAAAAGCGTATACTGATGCGTTTAATGATCCAAATTGGCAAAATGCAATGAATGATTAATATAATGCACTTATTAAAAGTAACACCTGAACTCTTGTGCCCCAACCCACGAACGCAAATATTATTCCTTGTATGTGGTTTTTTCACCATAAGTATTTAGCAGATAACACTCTTAATCACTACAAGGCTCGGCTTGTAGCGAATGGCACTACGCAATTAGAGGGAATTGATGTTGATGAGACTTTTAGTCTGGTTGTCAAACTGGACACTATTCGGACCGTCCTTAGTTTGGCTACTTCTCGGCATTGGCCTATGCATCAGCTTGATGTCAAGAATGCCTTCTTACATGAGGATTTATCTGATACTGTTTATATGCATCAACCTCCAAGTTTTTGAGATTCTGAGCATCCTGAATATGGTTTTTTATTACAGAAGTCTCTTTATGGGCTCAAGCAGGACCCCGGGCTTGGTTTCAGCGTTTTGTAGCTTATACTACTCGAGTTGGACTTGCTCACAGTCGATGCGACTCGTCATTATGTATTTATCGTTAAGGTACTAACACCGCTTATTTATTATTGTATGTTGATGATATTGTTATCACTGCTTCTTCTGAGCTTTTGTACAGATGATTATTGCTTTCTTGCATTTTGAATTTTCTATAATAAATCTTGGTTTGCTTAATTATTTTCTGAGTAAATCTATTACGCGAGATTCTTTGGGGATGTTTTTATCTCAGCGTAAGTATGCTGCTGAGATTCTTGAGCGGGCTCATATGGTTAACTGCAATCCAATTGTACTCTTGTGAACACCTTGTCTAGACTTGGTGATGATGGTGATACGGTCTCTGATCTGATATTATATTGGAGTCTTGCGGGTGCTCTTTAGTCTTTACTCGTCCGAATATTTCTTATGCACTGCAACAAGTTTGTCTACATGTGCATGATTCTCGGTAGCCTTATTTCTCTGCTCTCAAGCGGATTTTGAGATATCTTCGTGGTATTTTGGATCATGGGTTGCAGTTGTTCTCATCATCTACTACATCTTTGGTTGCTTATTAAGATGCAGATCGGGCGAGTTGCCTTACTACTCGGAGATCGACTTCTGGTAATTGTGTATTTCTTGGCAACAACTTACTCTCTTGGTCCTTTAAGCGTCAGCCCACGCTTTCTTGTTCTAGTGCTGAGATAGAGTATCGTTGTGTTGTCAATGATGTTGCTGATTCTTATTGGTATAGGAATCTTTTTCATGGATTGCATACTCCTTTGTCTTCCACTACGCTTGTTTATTGTGATAATGTAAGTGCTGTGTATTTGTCCTTCAATCCAGTACAGCATCAACGTACGAAAGATATCAAGATTGATATTCATTTTGATCGTGATTTGGTTCCTGCGTGTTAGTTTCGGGTTCTTCATGTTCCATCTCATTATCAGTATGCGGATATCTTCACCTAGAGATTTGTTTCTGCTTTATTTGAGGATTTTCGTTCCAGTTTGAGTGTTCGGTATTTTTCCGCTCAAATTACAAGTGTTAGACGATTGTATTATGGGTTTATATGTATTTTGGGTTCAAGCCCATTTCTAAAATAGTCCAACGTTCACTATATTATGTACCGTATGTATTGTATAATGGATCATCAAAATCATTCACGCTTTCACTATATCTAGTATAAGAGTAACGACTTATTCATCAAGCTTCAGCTCGAACTTAAGAGCAAATTAGAAGTTGATCAAGCTCGCGTCAAGTTTCAAGTTCATGACCAAGTTAAACTCAATCAACATTTCATTTAAATCAGAAGTCATTCTAGAAAGAATAGAATCTAGTGAACTCTTTATTGCGACTTTCATTGCTCGATTGTGTCTCTTAGTCATCAACATTGACTAATTTTGAATTCAATATACCACCAAAGTCCAAAAACGTTAGATTCCCCTATATAAAATATTACTGTAATTCGCATCTTTAAAGTCCAAAAACGTTAGAGTCCGCTGTTAACCTAAGTTGCACGGGGACGGAAACGGGGACGGGTACGGGGACAGGTACGGATACCGGGAAACGGCAACATCATAAAATTAAAGAAACGGGTACGGCGAGGAAACGTCTATATATTTTATAATATTTTAATATATATTACATAATATTCAAAAATCCAAACAAATATTACTTACAATCATTAATTAAAAACTCTTAATTAACCATCAAATTGTATATCCAAAAATATTTAAGTAAAAAATATCAATTAGTCGCCCAACACTAGACAATTAGTTACTAGTAATACTCTATTTTATCATATGGTAAAAGAGATAAAGAACATGTGTGAGTGTGTGACACACAATATTTAAGTTATCCGTGTTTAAAAAAGTAAAAAAGTATTTGAGTACATGACCACAAACCAAACTACATTGACAACATTGATACTCTACATATGTTATCCGTGTTTAAAAAAGTAATTAAAAACGAAATAGAAAAGAAACCAAAGTATGAAAAGTCAAGAACCGAACATTGCGTTACATTGGAATTATAATTATAATTATTTTCTTCCTAGTCCCTAGAGACACATTCTCTCTCTTCCTTTATGTCATGTTCTTCAGCTTCTTCTTCTCCATGTTGTGTTCTTCACCAACAGTGTTTACAACCAGCCAACCACCATGGCTTCTTCACCATTTTAACAAAACAAAACTTGCTTTGCATCATAGGAAACGTGAATTTTGGTGCCAAAAACGTTTCCACAAACGTTTCCTAGATAAGGATCGGCGTACCCCAATTGAAGAAACGTTTCCACTTTTCCCAGGGACGTTTCTCAGGTGTTTCCTGGCGTTTCCTGCAGTTTCCGTTTCCGAAACGTTTCGGGTACGTGATACGGCATCCCCACGGCGTTTCCGTGTATCCTAGCTGTTAACTAAGAAGGAAAAAAGATACAAGCTTATAATTTTGAAAACACGCCACGAGTTGTGGACCCTGCGTAAAACTTTCCAGTGGTTAGAGCTTTGGGTGGAAGCAACGCAATCGTTGCAGCCATTTCAGCAGCATCATCAGCCGAATGATTCCCTTTGCCATCCGTCATTGATGTTTGAGTGAACCCCGGACAAAAGCAATTCACACTTGCCACACCTGCATACTTACGAGCCAAAACCTGAGAGTACGCGTTCAAGGCAAGCTTGGACAATGAATAATCAGTCCATATCTCGGGCCACCCTTGCGTTTTCCATCTTCCTTCTTTCACATCTTGTAGAAAAACATTCACCACCATGTCTATTCGCTCTTCGCTTAGTGTTTCTTTGTCACCAAGCAAAGCCTTCATTTTTGCATTCTTAAGCTTCTACGTGATATAAACAAAAGAACTGGTTAGACCGAGCATCTCAAATGGTATGGACTTTATCAAGTTCATAGCACTGCCACGTCATGTTACGTCAATTTTTTATTAACCTGTAAAATTATAAACTTATTCATTATGAACTTCAGTGTCTTTCTTTCATTGAGTTTTATTTTCCATATAGCTAGCTAGTAAACGAATTAAGTACTCCATATAATAAGCTAGGAAAGTAATGCTCATATAATGTAGCTAGGTACTTACATCTAATGTCCCAAGTCTAGAACTAATGTTGAGGATGCGGCTTGTGGAAGCTGAACGACGAGAAAATGGCAACATGGCCTCGGTGAATAGTTTGGAACCGTAATAGTTAGTGTTGATCACTGTTTCGGCATGGTCTATCGAGTTCTCACCCATAGGGTTGTAACACACTGCTGCATTGTTCACCTATAACATTGATATCCATGAATATCGAAAATAGGAAATAACTTTAGAAGTACATTTTGTTCATCTATATGTTACGACTCTAGTTTCTCTTAATATATTATCACTACTATAAGTATACGATCACGAAATGAAGCAAATCGATATGATTTGGTTGGTAAAGTTAGAGATATCCCAAAATAATGAACAATATATACATATATTCAAAAGCCAGACAACATATTAATATTTTCAGTTGGTAATACTTTGCATAAAGGATGTGAGCTTGTCAAGTTATTCGAGCTCGAGGTTTACTCAAGCTCATTTGAGTCGAGTTTATAAGTATATTTGTTAACTTCTTATGGAGATTATTGAGCTTGATCATTCGATATGTATAGTAATGCTAATACACAGGTACTTAGAGTAGTAAATGAAGCATGTTTCATATATCAAGTTAACATGAGCTTAAACTTAACATACTCAAGCCCGTTCAAGAAAACTGAATCAAACTCCTTTGTTGCGTTAGAGGTTGCATAATGAAGGATTGGCACAAAAGTATTGAATTGAGCTCGAGCTTAACTTAGGGTTGTCGAGCTCGCCTTGATTATCTAGTTATTACTTGTGTAAAATTATTCTTCTCATAATCACATCTATATTAACTTTTAAAATTAACGACTTGATCATCAAAACAAATCCTAATTAAAAAAAAAATTGAACTATTTGATTAATATGTGAAAGAGAACATATATCATTCCTTGAACACCATGCATATACTATGATTATCATGTATGCATGCACATTTCATAGAGTTAAAGAGTATTTACCAGAATATCAAACCCATCAAATCTGGATTCAAACCAAAAGGCAAAAGAGCGAATGGAAGCCGAATCAGATATGTCAAGCTGACAAAAACAAACATTACGATCAAGCCCTAGTTCCTTAAGCGAATCCATAGCCTTTGAACCTTTGGACTCATCTCGAGCCGTTAGCACAACACTCAACCCCAATTCAGCAAATCTTTTAACCAACGCGTACCCAATACCCTTATTTGCTCCTGTAACAATAGCTACCGTGTCCTTCGACCACCATCTAACCGCGATTTTAGGGTTGCAAATAGGTAGTTTTTGTTGTTGTTGCTTAGATGGTGATGCCATGTTTTTTAGCTTAGATAGGAATGTGAGAAATCTTATGCAAATGAGATGGAGAGTAATGTTGAAAGAAATGGATTTATATATAATTGACTTGCATGCGTAGGATATATGTCTTCTAGAGATTTTTAAATATCAAAAGTAACATATAAGTTACCTGATTGGTTGCAATAAATAATTGTCCTCGTGGATGTTACAAGTTATAAAACTCCTATAGGTTGGCGTAGGTCATGGAAATTAAGCTAATTAAACTAGTTTAAAAGTGTAAACAGAATAACGTGTCTATATAATATCAAACGTTATATTGTAAAAATAAGGGAAACTTCTAAACTTACCTAACTTTAAAAAGTTTGACATGCAAAATTCTTACAGTTTGTCGAGTTAAACTAAAGAGTGGTAACAGGTATGTAACGAAAATGAAAGTGATTGAAAGAAATAGAGTGAAGAGAAAAGAAAGATAGAGATCTAATGTGTGTTCTCAAGTAACAATGTAAGAATAATTTGGTCTTTTTACTACTTTATATATTATCTTTTTTTACTTTCACTCCAATTTTGAGCGGAAAATGTTGGCTCCAAAATACCTCAACTCCCCGCCCACTTTCTTTCCTCTCAATCTCCTTTCATCCTTCAAAAATCTTAAGAACACACAAAAAAAAAATAGTTTCTCCACTTTTCCTTCACATTCTTTTTTAGGGTAAAGGGTTTTTCCGGTAAATGTATTAAGCCACAAAACGTTTAAATACAAAGGATATGAGTGAAGTCCCATATCTCAGCCCATTACATAGTAAAGCTAACATAACAAGACACTTCATATCCTTTAAAACAAGAAAACAAACCACTACTCCCTTCATAGGAATCACAAAAGGCAATTTGACTAGCAGAAAGCTCTTCGTGGATTTCATCATCATCATCATCATCATCATAAGGATCATCGTCATAGGGTTCATTTCCATAACTCTCCCTTCAACTTTCTAATAAACTCTTCTTCCCCCCATATCCGTTTCCACACTCACCCTTAAAAGCACTAGCAACAGCAGGCATACCAGATGCTAAAAAATTAGCCATATCGTTATCAACAGATTCAACCTCATCTTCACTATCATGATCACCCTAATAATCAACCTTTTTAAGAGGCTTACCATCATTATCCACAAGAGTAGCTTTCCCAACAATAAGTAGCTTTTCAAGCTTCCCAATTTTCTTACTAGTAGGAGTAGTACAAAGAATACCATTCACATCAGTGTCGTTCATATCAAGAGCATCAAAAGGTTTTGATATAGAAATATTAGTCCCACTCGTACTTGCCTCATTTGTGTTATTTTCCTTAGTAGCATCGAGCTTTTTCGATACAGCTACATATGCTTGCTTAGATTTAGAAGGCTAAATTTAGCCCCTTTACGTACATCAATACTACGAAACGGCTTTCTCTGGGGCATTTGAACCCCAACCTTCTTACCTTTAGCCTTACGATTCCTTACCTCAGTGAAACCATCATCATTTTTATCCAAGGTAGTAGACGCTTCAGAAGCCTTGGCTGCTACATTAGTATTACTACCAACAACCTCCTTAACACGATTTGGGCATTCAATCAAAGCATGTCCAAAAGTTTTACATTCACCATCACGAGGACTGAAGAGGTTTCCATTCATATTCAACATTAATAATTTCAGTAGTAAAGCCATTTGCTTTATTTGGAATTGCCATTGTAACCTGACTGTTTAGTTCTAAATCCGCGCTTAATTCAAAAAAAATTCCTTCACTTTCACTCCTCAACTAAACTCGAGAACACAGTGTTAATGTCATATTATACTATACCCATCTTACAAGTTTATCTTTCTATTTTGGTTTGTCTCAGCGGTGTATATTTACATATTTTAACCAATTAAATGATTTTCAAATGTCAATACAACATGTTATTGATGTACAATGTAGTTATCGATCTCCACTTTTTTTAAGCTATGTGCAAGATTAATAATTTTGGACGAAAGATTAAGATTCTTTCCTTTTGAATAACTATGATTGTCGATATTTTGACAGACTAATCTCGTATATATGATCATTTACTATAGTATGTGTTGTTTGTAAACTTTGAGCTTGTTAAAGTTGTATTAGTTAGGAATTAATCATAAGATTAAGAATAACAGTTTGTCCTTCTATATTTTCAACCATAGTAGATGTTAATTAGATGTTTCAAGCTTTCAATCATGATAACAAAACATTTTACCGATAGTTGTGAAATAAAATTGGTACATACAATAATAAAAGAAAACTTACGTCACTTGGTCGGTCTTGCTAACATAAAAGACAATTTTTTTCAACAGCAAGACGCTAAAGGAAACAAATTACAAAGATGAAGAAGAAGATAAAGCAATTATATGGGTTGCAATTATTTTTCCTACTAGAAATCCAAAGATAAGAGTTTTGTATCGTTGAATATGAAGTCTTTAAAAAGCAATTTTATAGAGAATGTCATCTTATTTCTTTAGCTCCATAAATGCCATATGACGGTATGAACTACCACTTCAAATTTATTCGCAACGACTGACCCAATAATCCGCTAATATAAAAAGACATATTTTGACATATATATTTAAACACCAATGATATGATTAGATCAAGATTATTTGATTAAATTATATGTTTGTAGATGACTTAAATTATGATTATGATATACGAGATGGTGGTACATGTGGACAAATAAAATTACGTGGCCCAATATGAAACCTTTTGTGGATTTGAGCGACCCATAGCTTTCATTCTCACTTTTGAATTATATATTTTCATGTTGGTACAAATGCACCTAAGTTACTGAAAAAAGTAATGTATTTTAACTAGTTTTTATTCTGAAATTTGTATTTTATTACATGTAAAACAAACATCAATTAGTTCTTACTTATTTTTAACATATAGTCATTGTCGGATTACAATTAAATATTCGATACAAGACCACGATTAACGTACAAAAAGTCCATTATAAGTATGAGAAAAAATTCTATTAAATAAACACTATTAGTGGACGGAAAAAATTATCCTATGAATTCTTGAACCAAGAGTTGGCTTAACATTATTCTTGCATGTGTTTGTTATTCAATTCGGTTACTCACATCTCAGCAGGGCCGTATCTCAGAGTGTGCAAGGTAAATGACTGCTCAAGACCTCAAAACTTTTAAAGCCTCAAAATTTGTTTCGTTAATAATTATATGCATGTGTAGATATATTATTCACGAATAAAAAAGTATTTAGATTAGAAAATATCTTAAATGAGTAATATGTTGGAACGTTTAGATAACTAATTGCATTATATCTTATAAACAGTGACACTTTATATATAATATTCCTTAACGAAAGACCTCATCATATAATTTCTTATAGAGCCCTCAAAAATTTTGCCGATTCATGGAACGGCCCTACATCTCAGCCCACAACTAGGCAAAACAAACAGACCAAATGTGCTTCAAATCAAAACTATCATAAGAATGACGTGTTAAACTTACGAGACCTAACAAATACTCTATCTAAGTTGACCATGAACATCAATATCATAAGCTTTAACAAACGGCAATTGATCCTCAGTCAAGCTGCAGTCGTCAAAGTCATCATCATCGTACAAGTATTCATCATAAGTTTTCTTCCATTTTTCAGATAGGCTTTTATTCCCGCCACCACTGTCACTTTTAGAAACATTATTAACCTTCGAACTTGTAGTTGCCATAAAACGGGTAGTTTCATGATAGACATGTTCCACTTCACCTTCACTATCAGTTTCCTCGTTAACCAAATCGTTAACCTTCTTTGTTATATTTTTGAGCTAACACCATCTTTATTCACCTTCGCACTGACGTCCACTGATTGAGCTATCTGAGAATAAATATTCGCAAGAGAAGTACTAGGTTGATCATCAACACTCTTCCCAACGTCCATAATACTATCAACCAAAGGGTTACTCGCATTCACATCCTTGCTACTATTTGAGACGTTTTTAGCACTAGATGAGGTACGAACTCCATTTGCACTACAAGGACTGGTAACACTTTTTTATCCTTTGCCACTTTTCAAATTAATTGAGGTAGCTTTAGGTTGATATTGTAACTTGTTACCCACGTTAATACCTTTTTTTGCTACCACCTTTTGCACTACCATTTTTACCATTACTTTTCTTACCCATCATTTGGAAGCCATCATTTGTTTTTTCAACACTAGGGGCTGAAATAGTAACATTCTTAGGGCATTGGTCTAGAGTATGGCCAAATATCTTACATACATCGCACCGAGGTGGTTTCCACTCGTATTCAACCCACACTGTTTCTTTGGTGAATCTCGAACCATTAAGCAATGGTATAACTATAGTAATACTCTCTTTTAGGGCTTTATTAGCTCTAATCTCAATCAAACATCACACAAAACTACTACGTCTCCAAGATTCCATGCACATACTACTAGTAAAAGAGTTGTGCATTATTGAGTTACCTAGTTTTATCGCGATAAGGCTAAGGCCATCCTCTGAAAATGTAGCCAAAAGGAACATCATGTAGCTTTACCCACATTGGAACGTAAGTAAGATCCTCTTTTAATGAATTGGTGTTCATCGTCCAAGATTTAAGGATAATTGGAATGTTACAGATCATCCATGGTCCTTCTTCAAGCACATCCTCCAAACCGAAAAGCCCCTTGGAGTTCATCATCACCTTGTTAATTCCAAACTTTTCCCATGTATTTCGAACATAATACTCCACGACAAGGAACGCAACCTGTTTACCAATAAGTATCCATAGAGGGTGTTTTCAAACCAATTACTAATCTCTTCGACAACCTTGAATGGGATTGAAAGCTCCACTCTATCACAAATATTTTTAGTTTCAAAAGCATGAAAGTTAGTCTTAGCTTTTCCTATTTTAGGACTTGTTGCACTTGCATACGAAACTTTCTTCGTAGCAACATGTGACTCGTTTACATTCTTAACATTAGTATCATCGGCCTTCAAAGGTTTAAAGGTAACCTAACATCTCCCAACAACACGAGCTTACCTTCAAGCATTTGTCGTTTAAAGTCCTGAATCTTTGCAATGGTTTGCTCGCAGTTTTTCACACTCGACACATCCTCAACTTCTTTTTCATTAGTTATAGCATTTAATCAACATTTGAATCCCTAACTGCTACATTAGTCGTAATAGGAACAAAATGCCCATTTGTACCCTTATCTTTAACCCCTCTTCTATTCAAAAAACCCTTTTCCATATTACCAATGATAACAATATGAGTACCAATGAATCACATCAACAACCAGCAAACCGGATCTCAAACAGTACCAGAAAAAGAATAAAAGATTAAACCAAAACCGACCCAAGGATCTGTTAGGTTAATCAATATGTTTAAGCACCACACGATCAACACAAATCAATAATGAAACAAACCCTAACCAAAGATTAGGGTTTATAAAATCGTTTAGATATCTAGCAACAGCCGAAAAATTATATGTAATCAATAGAATATGAGTGATAAAATCAAAACCATAAATAAATTTAATGATGATACCTAAAAAAGATTAAAAAATTAACAAGATATAAAGAACCAACCTGCCAATAAATTAAACAGAATTTTTAATAAAGTGTGATAGTTCAAAAATCGAATTAAGATCAATTAATCATTTCGGATTGAGCCGGAAGATATCGAGTTAGGGTTTCGAGTCTCCAATAGTCGCCAGAGAGAATTCTAGGGGTTTTCTTTTTCTTTTCTAAAGTTTCATTACTACATGTATTATACCGAGACAAATAGTATATTTGGTAAAACATTTTTTGGGTAAAGGGTTTTAAACTCTTGTAAATTTATTACTTCAAAAAAACTGTTAGTATATAGGAAGTGGGTGAATCCTAAATCTCAACCCACTATATAGGCGGAAACAAATGCATCAATTGTCCTTCAAACCATAACTATCATAAGAATGACAAAAAGAATTAGAAAAGTCCATTTGATCTATGGTAAGGCCCAGATTATCGAAATCAGTATCATCATAAGGGTCTTCTTTGTAGTTCTCTTTCCATTGTTCGTACAAACTAAACTTCCCAACTCCAGATCCACTAGTAGAACCTTTATTAACCTTTGGAAGTTTAGATGTCATAAATCTCGCATTTTCATCACACACATCTTCCACATCACTTTCACTTTCCTAATTAACCAAATCAACAACCTTCTTTGTACCAGTGTTCGAACCAACATCATCCCTATTTCGCAAATCCTCCTTTTGACCCATAGCATTTTTTTCCACATCTAATGAATTCAAAACACCAAACTAGTTACTCGTATTAACCATAGTATCTGATGTAGATGCCATATTTGCCATGTTGGTCTCCTTGTCTTTACTTGGTTTAACTGGTTTTGACTTAGGGCGATACACAAAATTAGACTTTGGTTTATTCAATATTGCTCCATCAATCTTCCTATATGTCGAAGCCTTTCTTTTAACCTCTACAAATCCCCCATTTTGGTCCTCCACTGAGTGAGGCTTCGGACCAACCTAAGCTCGACGAATAGCTTGCCTTAGCGTCTTTAAGACATTCTTAAAACACTCATCCAGAACGTGACCAAAAACCTTACAACTTGAATATCTTGGAGGTTTCCACTCATACTCAATAAGAATAGTGCTCAAAGTATACCCCTCAGCCTTGATTTTTGGAACAGCCACAACGAGAGTGCCTTTCAACTCCGCATTAGCTCGTAATTCAATCATGGCTCTTTCATAACTTGGCCTACCTCACGACTCCGTATACATAACTAATGTATACGAGTCTAACACCAATGGGGTACCAGTTTGGTTTCAATAGCACTCAACCCATCATCCGTGAACGCAGTAATAGGAACATCATGGAACTTAATCCAAACTTGAACATTACACACGTCCTCCTTCATAAGATTCGCATCCAATGACCATTTTTTGAGTATTAATGGCATATTTTGAAATAACCATGGGCCATTTTCAAGCATTGCGTCCATTCCGTCTTTAGAACCAAACTTGAAGAAAAATAAGCCTTTATAGTTCATCATTGATTTAACATGGCCAGACTTACTCCAAGTATTCGTGGCATAGTTTTTAAAAACCGGATATGCCACTCGTTTCCCTAGAAAAAACCCATATACAAAGTTGCTAAAATGCTTATGGACAACACGAATCAAATCCGACGAGATAGCAACATCTGCCCCACTACCAGCGGGTGCTAACAATGTACAAAAATTAGCACTTCTCCTACTCGGTTCACCATTTAACAGCTTTGCATACGAAACAAGTCACACAGAGTTACCAGTCGAATCATTACATGTTTTGGAAGACACCTCACTAGCATGCTTAGCATTCACAGGTAACCCATCATCTCCCATTAACACGAGCTTACCCTCAAACATTAGACATTCCAAATCATGGATCTTTGCCACAATATAACTTGTATCCTCATCACTCGAATTCTTTGCATTAAAAGCACAATCCACATTTTGCCCAATCATAGTTTCCATAATAGGATCATTATATTCAGGTCTTGCCCAATAGTGGCACTATCCTTATCATTAACACCATTACATCTCCCTCTCCCTTTTGGACTCAAGAAACCTTTCTTATAATCAATTCATTCAAACCAAACACAAATCAAATCAAACCAAAACCAAATACCAATAGCCCACCTTCACACAAAACGGCCAATAAACTAGCAAAAAATAGTCGATTTAAGTTTAAAGCAATAGTCGATCCTCCTTAATAATAATAAATGATCAAAGGAAAAAACTTAAAGCTTAGGATTCAAAGGAAAGAACTAATTGCATAAAAACCAAACCCTAAAAAATGATTTTTAAGAGAAACCCTAAAAACGAATTTAAAAACCCTAGCAACCTAAAACAAAAAAAATTATGATAATAGTGAATTAACACAGAATGTTAAGATACTGTACATGATTGTTGATAATTAGATTAGAATTTAGGGCTGTAAACGAACTGAACGTTCAGTGAACATTTCATGAACGGTTCGATAAAAAGTTCGTTTATGTTCGTTTATTTATTAAATGAACGAACATGAACAATATTTTACGATCGTTTAGTTAAATGAACGAACATGAACAAAAGTCAAGTCCGTTTATTTATGTTCGTGAACGTCCGATTATGCGTTCGTTAACGTTCGTTTATGTTCATTTATTTATTTATGTTCGCATATCAAATCTTTTAATTGTATAATTTTTAAATTAGTTTGTTTAAACAAAACGACACTTATAAAACGATATTAGATACATAATTTAATAAAGTTTATGATTGTTTGTCTACGTTCATTTATGTTTGATCGTTTATGTTCGTTTAGTGTCTTAATAAACGAATATAAACGAACATGAACAACTCATTTTTTTTAATAAACGAACATGAACAAGAAATTTCGTCCGTTTAAGCGTTCGTGTTCGTTTACTTGTCCGGTTAAAATTAAATGAACGAACATGAACAAGGCTCCGTTCATGTTCGTCCGGTTCGTTTACAGCCCTAGATTAGATCGAGCGGATCTGTATAGTCGATTAGGGTTGTTTGTAAATCGGCATATTTGGTAAAACTAGCTTAAATCATAGATGGAATTGAAGTTAAAGTTTATACAATTCTTTGTTAGTTATTTGAAGTAACATCCGATTTTCAAAACTTATTAGAAATTATATTTTTCAAATTTTCGTACCTTTTGCCAGCCAAATATAACAAGTAATAAAAACTTTTTTTTCAAAATATTGACACGACTACTTCAAGATTGTATGCCTCATTAACAAAAAAAATCAATTAAAAATTTGTAATAAACTAATTGTGAGAATGCAGCCACTGAAGGAGCCAAACAAGAAATTAAAAGGTGGCCTGGGTCTGAATGCCGGTGCTTACACATGCAGCCACCAATGCTAATTCAATTCTAACATGTGTTTTTATCATTAAATAATCCTTAATTTATTCTTTTGAAAGCCTAATTACCTTTAGTAATGTGACCTAACACTAACCCCAATAACCCTTAATATTGTATTAGCTAGCTAGTTCCCTTTAGGGAGGGGGGAGTGGTCACCTAATACCCTAGGTGCCACCTCACCTCCATCCAATAAAAACCTTACACATCAAAACTACCCAATTTTACCCTAACCATACCCTAAGTGGAGGGAGTGGTCACCTACACTACCCGATTTTTTTTTTTTTTTTTTTTTTTTTTTTTCATACATAAAATCACATACAATATTTAAAATAAAACATACCATTTCATTAAATAAAATAAAACATTACATAATACTTAAAAAAAAAAAAAAGATAACATAATACTTAAAAACATTACATAATTTGAAATTAAAACAAGTTGAAACTACAACTTAAAATTGCAAGCCCATCCGTGTTTGGTACTGCAGTTGGCGTTTTAGTTGAATCTAATTCCAACATAGCGGGATCGCGAATGTGATCATGCGGCTCCAAAAATACTTCATCTCCGTTGTTCATTCTTGAACTTCGCCCCTCGATTTGTGTAGCCAACAATTGTTTTGCCAACGCATCCTTCTCGCGTTTTTCTGCCAAATATTCCGTCTTCTTTTGTGTGTACGAGTTGATTTCTTCCGCAACACTTGAGATCGACGAGGATACGGCTTGCTTCTTTTTCATCTTTCTTGAAAGTGGAGGGGTCGGCGTCTTCATTCATATCGGGAGCGGTGTTGCTTGCCGATTCATACTCCCAGACTTCCTTTTGAAGAGTTGCTTGTCGAACCGGAATAGCTTGAAAACATTCTTGCTCGTCCATTTGTCATGACCTCGACAACCTCCCACGCCAAAGTATGAGTAAATTGTCTTTTCTTTCTTTGTATAGTAATCCAACTCGACTTGCCTCACCACGCCCAAGTCGTTGCACCCACTAGCCTTAGCGCTTCTACATTATATACAAAATAATAAAAATATAGCTTAAACAAATAATGTAATTGTAAATAATATAGTATAGATTATGTAAAATAAAAAGTATAGATTATGTAAAATAAAAAGTATAGATTATGTAAAATAAAAAGTATAAATATAACTTGTACCGCTTGGATGTAGTAGCCGTTGAAAATACCCATGGCCGTGTTCATTGTTTTCCACTTGGTATTCAACGAATGAAAAGTTCGTGAACTCGAACCCATACTTGACTCGTAATGCTTGAGAACCCGTTTCCAAAAACCGTCGGACTTTTGTTCATTACCGACAACACCACATTCGGAGATTTGAATCCATGCTTTCGCCAAAGCCTCCTCTTGTGCCGGTGACCAAAATTCACGGGGCCTCCTCCCGGCGAAAGCTTTTTCTTCCCTCTCGGATCAACTTCTTGAACTTCCTCATCTTCGCCTTCTTCGTTTGGTAGTGGTTGTGTTTGGTCACGTCGCTACTTCTTCATCAATGTTTTGGAGCAGGGAAAACTCGCTTGTAGTAGTGATGTTGTAGTGTTGTGGATTCATTTGAGGAGGACCCATATTATATTGGAAAAGGGTGGAGATTGGGGTTGTGGACGAAAATTCGGGGTGGTTGAGAATAAAATTGGCTAAATCCTATTGGAGTTTGTTGTGGTTGATTCGGGACGGTTGAGAACGACCTTGACGCGAGGTGAAAGCTTTTTTACCTCTTCTTGAATCCATGGTTTCGCCAAAGTTTGAAAGATTAATGTGTGAAATGGTTTGGTTTGTGAATTGTTATTTTGAAAAATGAAGTGAAATAGTTTGGTTTTAAAGAGGAAAAATTTTTTTTTTATTTTCGGCCAAATATATCCGTTGTCACATGCAACGTCTCTTTTTTTCAAAATACGCCCACAAACACACGGGTTACCAAGCCGATTTTGATAGCCGAATTTGATACCCGAGTACCGGCGGTGTTACCGCTCGGGTACCCTACCCAAATGGTACCGATGCCCACCCTCCCTCTTACGAATATCTTCCCGACATTCGATCGATTGTTCATACAAGGTTAGTACATTGACTGTTCCGGCCAGTGTATACAAATAAAAAAAGTTATTTCCTAAAGCAGGAGGGTGATTATTTAACTCAGGTGTATATTTGATTGAGATACTTCAAAACGTGTATTAAACAGTTATACTGAAAATATAAATTGTTTTACAGTAATTGTTTGTATATTGAGTGTCCCAATCAAATTTATAATTGTGCCAATGATCACTTCCTTATCTTTCTGGGGAAATCTTATGTCCGCTTTCATCCTTCCTAAACTAAAATTACTAAAATGCCTTCATACTTTGAATGTGGATCCAAGGGGTATTTTAGTAATTTCAGTTTAAAGAATGACAGAATTGAATCCAAAGTTTCCAAAAATATGCCACTTGCACTTTCTAAACTATACGAATAAAACATGCAATTCGGCCAAAACCACAAGGACAATTTTTGCACATCACTCTAGTTATCGAGTCGAGTACTTGAGTTGATGTTGAGCCAAGCATATTAACTGATGCCATTGTAAACTTTTTTACATTGCATATATATTGATTAGTAAGAGTGCCAACTTACACTACAACATTCACTGGCTACCCCAAATGACATATTGGGTGATTCTCACGACATGTCGGGGAAAATATCCAATGACATGTCGTTGGGAATCCTAGCCGGGAAGTCTCGTAGTGGATTGTATCCCGGCGACAATCCCCGCGACGACGTGGGTCCCACTCAAATTTAAGTCAAAGAAGCGGTGCACATCACGGCACATTATCCCAAACATATGTCATGGGGAATAGTCGAATTAAGCAAAATGATTAAGACACTAATTATAGTGGTTATATCCCGGCGACATGTCACTTGGGAATCCATGAGTTACTTGTTGACAAGTCAACGAGTTATCTAACTATCTCAAATGACATGTCATTTGGAAACCTAGTTTTCTCGTTGACTTGTCAACGCTTAGTGTGTTATCCCTGCGACTGCTGCCGGGAAAGGTCTCAGCATTTTTTTATGCGACTGCGGTCTGACGATTTCAGATTTTTCCTAATTTTTCGAAAAATCTACCAAATAAACCTGCACTAAAACCTGTATAGACTCGCCACAACTTGTACCAAAACACAAATACCATATAACGGATCAACGCAATACGAATAGATCACAACTTTTACATAAACACGACTCAAAAGTCAATATGTGCATTGATAGATAGAAACAAGTGTTTAAATGGCGCCAAGATGAACCTAATAATATATAACACAACTACCTAAAGTACCAATGTAGCATACTAATAATATATAACACAACTACCTAAAGCTAGTACCAATGTAACATACTAATAATATATACACAACTACCTCTCGCGTTGTTATCCTCATCACCGCCATTCTCCTCACATCACCACACCCACCACTCCCGCTAGCACCACCGAGTCATACTCCCTAAACATATCCACAGATCTCGTTGTCGCCTGAGGAGACTCATCATAAAGCTTACATCTTTGGTGACTTTCGCGGGGCGCATACTTATTCGGATGTGGCCCGTGATGGCAATACGACCGACACATTGATTTGATCCTCCGTGTATTGACCCGTGGCCTCAAGCTTTTCATCTCATCCTATGTAGTGACAAAACACAAGATAGTAAATATATTAGTCGGGTTGCTACATTATTTCTCGATAATTCATTAAAGTGTGTTTTGAAACAAAACTTACATATATCCCATGGTCCTCATCGTTAGGGAATACCCCATCAATGGTATGTGTTCGCCAAAAATGTCGATGAGTGACGGTATTCATGAGTCTCGATGCTCATCTGTACATACACACGCATATAAGATGAATAATTTTAAAACGACAAATCACAACACACCAAAGCGTATAATCGGATATATATATATATATATATATATATATATATATATATATATATATATATATATGTATGTATGTATGTATGTATGTATGTATGTATGTATGTATGTATGTATGTATGTATGTATGTATGTATGTATGTATGTATGTATGTATGTATGTATGTATGTATGTATGTATGTATGTATGTATGTATGTATATATATATATGTATATATGCATGTAAAATAATTATAATGTTTATTACCATATCATCTCGAAGGCGAGACAATGACGGGATCCCCGTCTAGATATGACCTTGCTCTTTTTGCTTAGGTTAAGCCGATTTGTAGCGGCTCGAGCAATGTTCTTGGGATCATTCCAAAACTTAATGTACTCATCCCAATCACCCGCTCTAATTTCCTGGGACGTGCCCGCCTAATCGCCTCCACATCGTAATCCCGGTGGTGGGGTCTACCTTCCAATGTTTGGCCTTGAAAGAAGCCTTGTTAGTATTGTAGGCTTTTGCGGTGCGAGTTTATGCCTTCGAGATCCGGGGCCATGGGGAGTCCATGTGCGGCCTTAGGTCAAATAGGTCTGCAATCATATACAACAAAACGAAAACAGAGTTAGAGATATAATTTATATATTTATTTAATTTGTTTATTTATTTATATGATATAAATAAATAAGCGAATTTAGATAAATATACACAATTAAATAAATGAACACGATAATGAAATAAACATAAAGGATAAGCGGCCCCAATATCCGAAATGATTCCCGCTTTCTTCTCCTTCGGACCTTCTCCCAAGAAGGGTAGTAAACGCACCTTCCTAACGACCTCCCCAATGTAGTTAGACCAATGCGCCGCATGGGGCGAGAGGGTTTAAGGTTTGTTTGTCACCCACCTCAAAAGTGATCGACACGGACCTTTTTCGTCTGCTATTGCCTTGACGAAAGGTTCCGGGTCTTGTCGCGGTATTCACCGCTCACGCCTGCCCAAATTGGGCTTTCGTTTACCTTTGCTCGCAAAATCAAGTTAGTGATAAAAGTCATAAATATGTATCAAATTTATGCTTGTATTACAATAATCCGAAATTCTTACCTTTGTTAATGAAGCTTGCCCAAAGAACCGGTGGGTGCGCTGTCGGAGGGGACGATCCTCCCGCCACCGTCACCGCCGTGGGACCGTGCAACATCTGTCGACATCTGTACAAGTACAATTAGCATAAGATATAGAAATTCATGAACAAAATAATATAAGCATGCACACATCCAAATACATACACATCCAAATAAATATACACATTTAAACAATCCACAACAATTTCATTCATTCATTCAAATATATAAGTGTATTTTGCAAGTTACAACTCAAGATCAATCTTCTTCTTCACTAGAATAAACTTTCTCAACACCATCATCATCAACATTGATGAGGGCTTCAACATCGAATCGCTAAATCATGAGGAAGGCGTCTTCATCGACAATAATATCATCGTCTTCGTCGGGAACATCAATGATATCGGCGGTGCGTCAACAACCGCTGATTGACCATCTATATGCAAGGTCGCATTATCCAAGTCATTCAAACTAGTAGAAAGTGGGAGGTCGATGAGTTGTCGAAATGTATAATATCGTGATCGTCCTCTACCACGATGACACCCTGTCGGAAAACTTTTATGATTAACATGTTCGACGACCTTCCGGTGGGGTTTGGTCTTATCTTCAAGGTAGAAGACTTGTTTGACTTGTGTTGCGAGAATGTATTGGTCATCTTTAAATGTCTCGGGCCCGCAATGACGATTTGTGTCATGTTGTTTCTAAATACAAGTTTTTTGACTTTACGTCCTTTGTTGCTAGTGTCGAACCACTTAACTTGGAACAACATAATCGTGAACAACAAATACTTAAACTCGAGGATTTCTTGAAGTGACCATAATACATTTCTCCGTCACGGCCAGCGAACAAATGTCATTGTTTTGAGTTGTGCGACGCTTATCACGCCATGCACGACATACCTCACACCGTTGACTACGCAAGAGTTTATCGAGATTGGAGTCCATAATGGTCCATTAGCCAAAGCGAATAACTGTTGGTTGTGCTAACCTCCGAGTCTTGGTCATTGTCTATGTGACGTTGACGGATCTATAAAGAAGACAGATTAGCTAGATAGAGAACACAAAATATGATATTGTTATTTTTACGCTTAAGTAGACCAAATAAGTCTTAAGTTTACTGCGACCCAAACCACGGGGAAATTCTTCTTGCATGTCTTTGTTAGGAAATAATCAAAACGCTCATGGTATTAGAATAAGTCGTCGAAATGATAAGTTAAGAAAAAGAAGTTTCAAAATAAAAACGCGCACTCTTGAATCGGGTCCCAGACGTGTCGATCTCGTGGATCATGTGAAGTACATACCATTTCACTTTTTAAACTCTTGGGCATCAAACCCAATAAATGACCGTAAACCAATCGTTTTACATACCGATCGAAACACACAAGCGACACGTTGGGGAGGGGGTCCACATTACGGTCGGGACGATTAAATTTCGTGGTAACATCCGAAAATAATGAGAATCAATGTCAATGCTTCTTGACAACATAACCTCCGCAATCGAACCTTCCGGCTTAGCTTTATTGCGAACATAACCTTTAGCTTCTTCATGTATCTTTCAAATGGATACATCCACGGGGCCTATTCAAGAGCCTCTATAGGTAAATGGATAACCAAGTGAACCATAATGTCAAAGAAAGCGGGGAGGATATATGAGCTCAAGCTCGCATGTAATATCGACCACCTTGATCCGAGCTTTCAACATGTCATCCTCCATCAAAGTTGCGAGCATATTTGCTTAAAAAGGAACACAACTCAATTAATGGTTTTGCAATCTTATCGGGCAAGTAATTTTGAAGTCCGTAAGGAAGTAAACGTTGCATCATTATATGACACCATGAGACTTCGTGCCCGTTATATTGGTATCATTATCGGTCACTCGTGGCGAAGCATGATCCGAACCCATCGGTAGTTTAGATCCTTTGATGTACTTGACAAAACTTTTTGGTTCTCGGTGTGAAAGAATCACGCACTGAGGCTTCAAGCACTTCCGCTTTTGGTTTGGCCGAGCCACAAGCCACTTCGAATGCCCAACATTTGCATGTCTTGTCTTGCCTTGACGGTGTCTTTAGATTTATCATTCATTAACAAAGTGTTCAAGATGGCCTCCAACACATTTTTTTCGATATGCATGATGTCTAAATTGTGTCTTAGTGAAAGAAAAGACCAATACTCAAGCTCATAAAAAATAGACCGTTTAGTCCAGTTATGCTCGACAAGAAGATTGCGTTTTATCTTCACACCTCCATAACTCGGATGTTTACCCTTCACACGCGTTGGCAATCTATCAAGTTGAGCCAGGATTACATCCCGACCAAATTCTTCAGGAGGATCTGCGTTATCGGTTTGGCCATTGAATTCCAGTGAGCGTCTCCATTTATGGGGCTTCGTTAAGAATCTTATGTGGCCAAAATAAGCTGTTTTGCTTAACACACGAACAGATGGAGTGTCTTTATTACATGTAGGGCATGCCTTGTAACCTTGCCCACTCCACCCAAACAAACTACTTAAAGCAGGAAAATCATTGATGGTCCATAAAACCATCGCTCTCATATTAAACTTCTGGCCTGAGGCAACGTCTATAGTCTCGATACCTTTCTTGTCCCATAAATCCTTCAGGTCCTCAATCAAAGGCCTCAAGTAAACATCAATGTCCTTGCCCGGGGATTTAGGACCAGGAATTAACAACGTTAGCATAAAAGAACTCTCTTCATACATAACCACGGAGGCGGTTGTATGTTGTCAATATCACCGGCCACATCGTCGTAGGCTCCGACTAAGGTTCCCAAACGGATTGAAACCATCGCAGCCCAACCCTAGTCGAACATTTCTTGGTTCTTTTGCAAAATCTGGATACTTTGTGTCAAATTTCTTCCATGCTCCACCATCAACCGGTGTTGCATCTTCACCGGCTCCGTGACACTTTCCAAAGAGCATGCCAAATCATATCCTTTGCGGTGTGACTAGACTTGTACAAACGTTGTAGTCTAGGAATGATCGGAAAGTAACGCAACACCTTCTTAGGAACTTTCTTCCCGCTGCATATTCTTGTCTTTCCATCTACTCATTACATGAATCGGACAAAATCCAAATCTTTGTTCTTGTCTCCCGAAATAAGCGAGAATCGTGTTCACAAGCATGTATCGACTCGCACCTAACCCAATCGTTTTAAATGTCTTCTTTATTGAATAGTATGATGGTGGGAGCTTGAATCCTTTACTGATGGGAAATACATTTTGTAAAAACTCTAACATTTCATTAAATATAGAATCAGTCAATCTACCTTTAGCCTTAAAATAGGTAAACTTTGCCATAAAGTCTAATCGAGTCACATAGTCACAACCGGTACAGACTCCTCGTTGGCAACTGGCATATAACTCTTCAAACTCGTTACGTGTAGCTTGAGTCGGTTCGTTACTTGTCTCACCAATATCTCCTTGAGTTGGTTCATTGTGTTCATTATTCGGAGGAATATAGCTAAGATCATTAATTAACGTCATGTCACTCATCGAGGTCGTCTTGTGTTATCTATTACTTGCGGTGGCATAGGTGGAGCCGGTTCACCGTGTTCCACCCATATTTTATAACGTGGGTCCCACCCTTCTCTCATAATGTGGTTTGAAAGGTTTTGATGTGTACCCATAATATATTTCGACAAGACTTGCATGGACATCTTATTCTCCCAAGACTAGTCACTAACGACTTGCAATGATTGACGAATTTTTCAAGACCGAGAATAAATAATGGTTCATGACGTCAGAAAGCTCGTCCAAGTCTTATCATCGAATACCATAAATGCGTTTTAACGATACATTTAGTTATTATATGCAACTTAATTAAACACATTCAAACGAGGAATGCGGATGTTTTGGAAACCTAGTGCAACTATGGAAGGCAATCCTAACTCACTTTTGAATAATTTGTCTCATATATGAATGCAGATAATCGATTTACTATTTAAGAAAATTTCGGAAGATTTCCTCAACTCCCAAATATGTGTTTAAAGACATATTCGTAGGAGTAAAGGAGAAACACCATCGAAATCATCTCAAATAGTAAACCAATTATACGCATTCATATCCTAAATGAGACAAAACATTCAAAAAGATCCCAACGGACTTTCCAAATTAATTTCTAATAAATTAATTTCGGACGGGTTTTCTATAGGATGATTAATTTTAGACGGGGATTTTCCAAAATTAATCACTAAAATCCTAAAACAACTAATTATTATAAACTATAAACGGCTCATATCAACAAATAATAACTATAAACTAACAAAATAATATAAACGAGCACATGTCAACAAATAATAACTATAAACTATAAACTAACAAAATTATTATAAACGGCTCAAGAGTTGAAAAAAGTGAAATGGTATGTATGTTGCTAAGAGTTTTAACATACATACCATTTCACTTTTTAACATACATATCATTTCACTTTTTTAACATACATACCATTATTTTAACATACATACCATTTCACTTTTTTCACCAAATAATAACAATAAACTAACAAAATTTAAACAACTAATTATTATAACTATAAACTAACAAAATTTAAACAATAAACATTCCCAATGACATGAATAAACATTCCCAACACATGTCACCCGGATACCAAAAGGAGAAAAAACCTAGCTCCTCGTCGCCTCCGCAAAAAAAAAAAAAAAAAAAAAAAAAAAAAAACACTTAACTTTTCTAATTAACAACTTACAACAATAATAATCTGCAAAATTATAACATACCGCTCTTGCTCCTCGTTGGTCCTCGTTGCTCTTGCCAAAAAAAAAAAAAAAAAAAACAAAAAAAAACTTTACTTTATCATCTAATTTACAACAACTTACAACAATAATAACCTCCAAAAATCATAATATAATTAACTAATTTAGTTGAATAATAGTTAAAATTTGTAAAACAAACCGTAACGTGTGGTGGTGGTGATGGTGGATGCGGTGGTGGTGATGGTGGATGCGGTGGTGATGATGGTTGATGATTGTTGATGATGTTTACCGCTTTTGTTGCGTAAATCGCCTTGTGGAGAAGAAGATATGTTTTATCTCGCTTTTGTGAAGAGATAATACCGACCGGATCCGCTTTATCTACAAACTTTTCCCGGCGACAATCCCGGCGACATGTCATTTGGGGAAAGATATAGTTTTGTCGTTTAAGCGTAAATGGCGCGATAACGAAAATTTTGGTGGGAGGTATCGGCGACATGTCGGGAAAACTAATTAATTTTTTATTATAATCCCAGCACCGTCACCGGGAAAACTTTTTTTTTTTTTTTGGGGTAAAATTTAATTACTTTATGTTGTTAACGACTTCAAAAGAATACGATTTTATCACTGCATTTCATCCCAAACGATATGTTACATGCAATATTTAATTGGATCAAGAAGCCAAACGATGCATAGTTGAATGTGTTTTATAAATCTATGATTCACATTAGACGTTCAACGGATGAGTCGGTATGTTATGGTTACACATTAGACGTTCAACGGATGAGTCCGTATGTTAGGGTTACACATTAGACGTTCAACGGATGAGTCCGTATGTTAGGGTTACACATTAGACGTTCAACTAATGAGTCGGTATGTTATGGTTACACATTAGACGTTCAACTAATGAGTCGGTATGTTATGGTTACACATTAGACGTTCAACGAATGAGTCGGTATGTTATGGTTACACATTAGACGTTCAACGGATGAGTCGGTATGTTATGCTTACACATTAGACGTTCAACTAATGAGTCGGTATGTTATGGTTACACATTAGACGTTCAACGGATGAGTCGGTACGTTATGGTTACACATTAGACGGTCAACGGATGAGTCGATATGTTATGGTTACACATTGGACGTTCAACGGATGAGTCGATATGTTATGGTTACACAATAGACGTTCAACGAATGAGTCGGTATGTTATGGTTACACATTAGACGTTCAACGAATGAGTCGGTATGTTATGGTTACACATTAGACGTTCAACGGATGAGTCGGTATGTTATGCTTACACATTAGACGTTCAACTAATGAGTCGGTATGTTATGGTTACACATTAGACGTTCAACGGATGAGTCGGTATGTTATGGTTACACATTAGACGTTCAACGAATGAGTCGGTATGTTATGGTTACACATTAGACGTTCAACGAATGAGTCGGTATGTTATGGTTACACATTAGACGTTCAACGGATGAGTCGGTATGTTATGCTTACACATTAGACGTTCAACTAATGAGTCGGTATGTTATGGTTACACATTGGACGTTCAACGGATGAGTCGGTATGTTATGGTTACACATTAGACGTTCAACGGATGAGTCGATATGTTATGGTTACACATTGGACGTTCAACGGATGAGTCGATATGTTATGGTTACACAATAGACGTTCAACGAATGAGTCGGTATGTTATGGTTACACATTAGACGTTCAACGGATGAGTCGGTATGTTATGGTTACACATTAGACGTTCAACGGATGAGTCGATATGTTATGGTTACACATTGGACGTTCAACGAATGAGTCGGTATGTTATGGTTACACATTAGACGTTCAACGGATGAGTCGGTATGTTATGGTTACACATTAGACGTTCAACGAATGAGTCGGTATGTTATGGTTACACATTAGACGTTCAACGAATGAGTCGGTATGTTATGGTTACACATTAGACGTTCAACAAATGAGTCGGTATGTTATGGTTACACATTAGACGTTCAACGGATGAGTCGGTATGTTATGGTTACACAATAGACGTTCAACGAATGAGTCGGTATGTTATGGTTACACATTAAACGTTCAACGAATGAGTCGGTATGTTATGGTTACACATTAGACGTTCAACGGATGAGTCGATATGTTATGGTTACAATTTAGACGTTCAACGAATGAGTCGGTATGTTATGGTTACACATTAGACGTTCAACGGATGAGTCGGTATGTTATGGTTACACATTGGACGTTCAACGGATGAGTCGATATGTTATGGTTACACATTGGACGTTCAACGAATGAGTCGGTATGTTATGGTTACACATTAGACGTTCAACGGATGAGTCGATATGTTATGGTTACACATTGGACGTTCAATTTAATTACTTTATGTTGTTAACGACTTCAAAAGAATACGATTTTATCACTCCATTTCATCCCAATTTAAGAAAAATATTGGGAGAGTAACTTTGGTTAATCATAGATTTATAAAACACATTCAACTATGCATCGTTTGGCTTTTGATCCAATTAAATATGGCATGCAAAATTACTAATTTTTAATAAATAAAGATCCCGGCGACATGTCACGAAAAATGTGTTACGCCACGTTAAGATATATTAACACTAATTACGTATTTTTAATAAACAAAAGAATCCCGGCGACATGTCGGGAAACGTGTCGGGAAAATTTGCCGCCACGTTTTAGAATGAAATATTCGGTCAAAATATTATCGTTGAATCCGGCACATGTCGCGGAAAAGTGAGAGATAATTTTGTCGACTTTTCTACGAGACTTCGTGCAATGTAGGATATATTTTGTCGTTTAGTGAGATTCCCAATGACAATTGTCGCCGGGGAAAACAGCGATGGGGAAAGTGGTAAATGTGGTAGTGTTATTCATCAAGCTTCAGCGTGCTCCAACTTGAGAGCAAAAGCTTGATCAAGCTCGCGTCAAGTTTCAAGTTCATGACCAAGTTAAACTCGATCAACATTTCATCTAAATCAGTTCGATTACTCCTCTTGTTCAAAGTTAGGACCACACGCTAATTAATCCTTTAATACAAAGGTCATTCTAGAAAGAATAATATAATCGAGTGAACTCTTTATTGCGACTTTCATTGCTCGATTGTGTCTCTTAGTCATCAACATTGACTAATTTTGAATTCAATATGCCACCAATATCTAAAAACGTTAGATTCCTCTATTAAAAAATTTACTGTAATTCGTATTTTTAAAACCTCATTATACATTATTTTCTCCGACCATTAGACAATTCGAGTCACAAAAGCAAATAGAAAAGGGTATAGGAGAAAAAGAGTTGCATGCAAGGACGGACTTACATGAAAGCCGGGTGTGGCACGGGTCACACCCAATTTCAAGTTACAAAGTGTAAAGTTTTTCAAAAAGTGTCGCTTTTTGGTTTGTGCAACACCCAATAATATATTTGCCTTTGCCTTACTTACTTTCTTTATAGTGCGACTTTAGTTTAGTCGCAAAATTCTTAGTGATGCAAATATTAGTACTATGCTAAAAGGAGAATTATGCAAGACCCTCACGAAAATTTTTATGCAACTCTTTTAAAAATTATGTGTCCATCCCTGGTTGCATGCGTAATTTGCTATCAAAATTTTGAAGCATAAGTGCTTCAAGGCATTGGCCGGGTTAGAAAAAAATAGCATGCCAAACAGTAATTTGTGAGAAAGCTGGTTGTTATTAGTTGTAGCAAGACGTAACAAGTTCCAACAATTCGATGTTTTGCAAGTACATATCCCATATCCGTATCCATATCTATATTTTGAACCTAAATTAGTAAGTGGCCCTCTGCAGTTGGATAACGCAGTTTCATAAAAGCACTTTTAAATAATCAACCCCAAACACCCCCTAAAATTGCTCTGTCAAATGGTCGGCGTCGTGATGTATGAGTCGTGGCTTCTTGGTGCTTTTTAATGGATCATCGTTTTGTTTTGTTGCAAGTTGATTTAGGTTCAAAATATTGTAGGTGTGTTGGTGTTGTGGTTGTAATCGGGTGTCTTCTTTGGTTGTTTTTTTAGTGTTTGTATCTTCTAGCTTCTTGTTAGTTTGTTTTATAGAATTTGTTGTTCAAAAGAAAATATCCGTATCCTAGCTAGGATTTTATCTTTCTTTCACTCTATTTTATGCTTAATACAGAAAACAATCTTTATAATTTAGGCTCGTGAACGTATGTCGATCTAGTATATGCTAAAACACGTTAATCCTCGTGTTCTTGTGTGATTCCGTATTTTTCATATTCATTTTCTTGATAGGATATCGCGTCTTTCAGCTACTGTTACATTTGATTTCGCGGCACATGCCCATAAACACAAGTACACAACATGTTGTACGTTAAGCAAAGGCTAAAATATGATCATAATGGATTTTGACATGGTCAATAACACATGGTCAACGACTCATGGCCATAATAATGTAAAATTATGATGTGTTTACATTTTGTTATGCAGTTAAAATGAAGGCCACATGTGAAATGAAATGGTCAAGATTTTCTCCCACGAACACCTAACATGTATACACATGCTAACTAAATAACACTAGAAACACATGTCGATAAACCGAGTGCATTTAACATGCTAATACTTCAATTTTTACATTTTACGAACAACGTTATTGGTTTCCTCACAAGAGGTCAATTTTTTGCTAGGTATGTGTATTTGCGAGTGCTCAGGAAAGGATCGGACGCGGTCCTAGGATTAATCCGGACAGTACGCCACATAAATCTGAGTCAAAAAAGCTCGCCTTCTCCAAATAAAATGAACAGAGAAAACCCCGTTGTTGGTTTCTTCTGAATTTCACAGGTTTTGTTTTGTATAATCAGTATCTATGAAAAGAGTGTTTGTGACAAAGGGCTTGTAACAGATGAATACAAAAGAATCTTGATAAAGACTGAATATGAAACACAGTTGAATACTAATGAATTGTATTGAATTGACTTGCTGAATGTTTACAGAACTTTGTCCCTATATATACTAGATGAAACGGTACCAATAAACAAGAGAATACCGTTTCCCTAAAAACTAAACGACACATCCTATTCTAAACATTATAACCGTTTATACCCATTCTAAACTATACTAAACCGACCCATGTTGACCCAGCCCATATCTAATGTTTACAGGATTCTAAACTTTACATAATACATACTAAACTATTCTAATTTACACCAAGACCCCTATATTTAGTTTATACTCCAATACTCCTCCTTAAACTAAATATAGTTAAAGGTCTTCATTCTCGATTTGTCTTTACAGTAGTGCTGGTTCTTCATCATCCCACACGAGATGTGCCTCTTCTTCCTTGTTTTTCTCTTTGTCCCTTCGCTTTGTACATTCGTATGCGAAATGGCCATATTCACCACATTCATAGCATTTAAATCTACTCTTGTCATTGCTTGATTGACCAACACTTCGTCCACGTCCTGTTCCTCTTCCACGTCCTCTACCATTAAGCCTGTTTCCAGAATTATTTGTACTTGCTAACAGTAATTTCCTTGGATCATACTCTTCTGGTTCATCAGTACTCTTAATACGTTCTTCATATGCTGTTATTCTTCCAACGGCTTCTTCGAATGGCATGGTATCTATTTCTGAGTATTGTTCAATGGTGGCTACGATCGGTAAAAACTTCTTTGGAACCGAATTTAGTAACTTCCTGACAATTGTCTCATCTTTGAGTGTCGAACCAAGGTTTTTAAACCTTGCCCTTATACTGCCCAATCTTCCAGAGAAGTCACTTATGGTTTCATTTTCTTTCATCTTTAAGGTTTCAAATTCGCTCCTTAAAGTTTGTAGTCGTGCCTTCTGAACGAGATCTGCTCCAACATATAGAACTTTGATTGCATCCCATACTTCCTTTGCACTTTCGTATTGTGCAACTTGCATTAAAATATCTCCCGGTAACGTTTGGAAGATCATTGCTTTCGTTGTATGTACCTTCTTTTCATCCACCTTTTCTGTTGAACCAATAGTTTCCCAAAGACAATAAGCCTTTAAAATCGTTTCCATCAGAATTGCCCATGTTGTGTAATTGGAGTCCGTCAACTGTGCGCATTTAAGTGCTATATTTTCTTGAACTTTAGACGTACTGCTTCCTTCTTTATCGTTGGTCATGCTTTCTTCCTTTCTCTCTTCTTTCTTGCTTTGACGTGCTTTAGCCTTTCTTGCCTTCTTTCTTCCTATCTTTCGTCTTGCTTGTACCACACAGGTTTTCCTTTTGCTTACTTGTTCGTACCACACAGGTTAATACCACAAAGGTTGTACCACGAAGGTTTGTTCCACGAAGGACTGTACCACGGAGGTTTGTTCCACTAAGGATTTGTACCACTAAGGTTTTGGATTCTTGCTTACTATACCACAAAGGTTATGATTTCTTTCTACTTACACCAATCAATCCGAGGGTCTAAATAATATGGGATTCCAACTAACTATCAACAATCGAATTCTTAAACTGGGATTCTAACTTGCAAATAAAACTTAAAACTTTTAATTCCTACTAATTATACGTATCCTTCCCTTGCAAAGTTGCGACAGAAAACTGAAAATACCCACTAAACAATGTTTTCTTTCTTATCCCTCTACCCTTTAATATTTTGATTCAGTATTTAAAGAAAAAACAAACCGAAATTAGGGCAAGCACACGCAACGCTCTTCTTTCTATGATGAGGATTTTCTTGATTAATTGCAGCCCAATACACGCACTTCCTTTCTATTTGGTTTTTTTGGAACAACGATTCAATATGTCGCTTCCTGTAAACTTTCAAAATCACAGCAGCCCCTTCAATCGGTTCTTCTTTGATTTATGTCTTCTTACTTCTCCAATGAATGAAACGGGTAATCCTTCTTTCTTCTTTCTTTCTTACTTGATTGATTCCCGGAATCGTTCTTGCTCTTGATACCAATTGTTGGTTTCTTCTGAATTTCACAGGTTTTGTTTTGTATAATCAGTATCTATGAAAAGAGTGTTTGTGACAAAGGGCTTGTAATGATGAATACAAAAGAATCTTGATAAAGACCGAATATGAAACACAGTTGAATACTAATGAATTGTATTGAATTGACTTCTTTGAATGTTTACGTAACTTTGTCCTATATATACTAGATGAAACGGTACCAATAAACAAGAGAATACCGTTTCCTAAAACTAAACGACACATCCTATTCTAAACATTATAACCGTTTATACCCATTCTAAACTATACTAAACCGACCCATGTTGACCCAGCCCATATCTAATGTTTACAGGATTCTAAACTTTACATAATACATACTAAACTATTCTAATTTACACCAAGACCCCTATATTTAGTTTATACTCCAATACCCGTATGATTTAAGAACAAGTAACATCACAAGATTTATAGATAAACTTTAAACTTGCGCAGACTTACATGAAACTGTTTATACAAATGAATTGATTGGATTGTGCATGTCATGTGGCCGTATATGCATGCAGGGACGGAACCAGGGGTTTCGGAACCTATGAATTTTTTTTATATAGTGTTAAATTTAAAAAAAAAAACAAATTTTTTTTACTTCAAAAGAAAAAATCAATCAGTATCAAGTGACACCCGGGAACCCCTATAGTTCCGCTAAACATGACTAAATCAATCGAGTTACATTTTCCATGTGAATCACTAGTATATATGATTCTATACACATAAACTAAGAAGAAAATTATATTTTGACTAACAATGAGGCAAACCAAAATAGGTTGAAGTTCAACCTATTTCAAAAACGGCAACACAAGTCAGGTGTCGTAGATCTCGACCCGACTCGGACTTGAACCCAAATAAAGGTAATCAGGTTGGGTTACTCGGGTTCAAAATCATCTAACTCGGGTCAATCAGGTCAGCCCGAAAACGAACTAAGATCACGTATCGGGTTCAAAATACTTTGCTTATTCGGGTTCTGGTCAACCCGACTTACCCCAAGTTAGTTTTTTTTATGTTTCTTGTATTCTTATAACTTTTCCGAAGTATTATATGTTGTTTTAGTATTTGCCTACTCATGTTGCTTATATGCATGAACATATATTGCATCATATCATATGCATATATTGCCTGCTGATGTTGCATATTTGCTTAATGTTGCATGATTCATGTTAGATAGATGTTATTTGATTAAGTCCTTTCATAGGACTATGTATATTTTGAAGTTATATTCACTTGAGCTTGACTTAAAAAGATGTGTATTAGTAAGTTTTGGTTACTGAGTTTATAAATGGTGTAAGTTTGATGTGAAAAATGAGTGTTTGACAAAGGAACATTTTGGGTCAAAAGCATTTCACGAACTAGTCATATTGTTTAAGTTGGGTGTTAAACTTAGTTTGAAACATGGTTAAAAGCTATGGTAATAATTTGGGTGCAAGAAAGTTTAAATGAGGCTTAGTTTGAGGCTTTAATCAAAATGGGTCAAATCATGAAATGGGTAATTTTAGTTAAATTCGAATGATTACTTTTTATATATAACTTATACAACAAACAAATTATGTGTGTTCAACTACCAAATTTAAAAAATCAAATTCTATGAGTTTGTAAATGGCATAGACCCGAAACCAATTTGACTCGATCAACCGGAACCCGACCAACCCAACCTCAACTAAGGTCAGGTTAAGATATGTTATTTTTAGCCTCGACCTTATTTAGACCCAACCCGTTTGACCTGAACTCGATCAACCCGTCACGATTAAGACCCCTAGTCACAAGTACTAAAACTCTTTTTTTAGTATAAATATAACATTTTTCTATGTATTTATATGAAAAGAATTACTAAGACTTTTTTTCAGTATAAATATATCATTATTTAAGTTTGAAAATAAATTTTGTATTAAAAATATATATAATTAAATAAAAAAATAATTGAAATTATGTAATTCGGGTTATTCGGATCGGTTTTCGGTTATAGGGGTTCGGTTTTCAGTTATTCGGTTTGGTTTTCGGTTCGGTTGACTCAAATTAGAATTTGGTTCAGTTCGGTTTTCGGTTTGACCCAGAAAAAAATTTTAATCGAACTCACCGAACCGAATAAACCAAATAACCCGATAACCGAATCGATGAGTTAAGCATTTTATTTTATTTTTTTATCTTTTCGATAGAAAGTGGGTTACACATCACTTTTCTGGCTTAGCCCATCCCAAGTCATGGTCTTATTTTTATCTTTGATATTTTCTAGATAAAACTTTCAAAACATTTTCTGAAACATCATTATGCACATAAATTTAAAATTATACAGTAAAAAACATACTTCCATAATACCATCTTTGGATATTTACATCAATAAATTGGTACCTACCTAAAGCTATTAAATGCAATCATCTCACACAAAGTTGGTGATTCTAACCCATCAAATTTACTTTTTACATTATCATACTTGAATCAAACAAAAAAGTTACTCTTGGTTATAAATTGTTTGACTTTCCAGTTTGACCAAATTTAACCCATCAAATTTACTTTTGACATTATCATTGTTTGACTTTCCAGTTTGACCAAATTTAAACAGTTATGGTTCATTTCATTCACAGTAAGTCCCAAACAAATAAAAAACACAAATTTTTTTAATAAAATAAATAAATTAAATAATATTGAACAACATATTGATCATATTACATAACATCTTGAACCACATTCAAGAACTAAGAACATAAACATAAACACAAACTAAATCCATTTTTCGCGCTTTTATCGGCTTAAACTTGGAAGGGAGGAGTCCAGTTCTTCGAATACTCCTCATTCGACACTTTAGTCCCATTCGTCCCTTCGACGAAAGCATAGTACCTCAAAAAGAAAGCCAATGTCAAAACCAACCACTCGAGACAAAACATCACAGCACACAAACCACCCGCCATTTTCAAAATCACAGCCGCGTCGTCCTCTCTAACGTACGAGTTTAACGCGCTTAGAAAGTTATCAGTAGTAGTGAAAATCAGCACAGAAACTGAACCTTGGAAAATTGCTGTTAGCACAGTTGCTACCATATGGATTGCATACCTGTAAAAAAACAATATTGGTTAAAACCGACTCAATAATATTGATTATATAGCGGGCTTATGGCTTATCTGGTTTTGGGCTTATGTTTCATAAGCTCATTTTTTGTGGCTTGTTTTAAAACCTTTCGGCTTGTTTCAAAACTTTTTTTTTCGACTTATGTTTTTGTGGCTCATTTTAAAACTTTTGTTACACTTTTCGGCTTATATAACTTTGTTATATAAGCTAAGTAACAAAAGTTTTAAAACAAGCCACAAAAACATAAGTCGAAAAAAAAAAGTTTTGAAACAAGCCGAAAAGTTTCAAAACAAGCCACAAAAAGTAAGCTTACGAAACATAAGCCCAGAACCAGATAAGCCATAAGCCAGCTATATAAGCCAAAACTAAACAAGTATATACTTTGTTATATAAGTTAAGTAACAAAAGTTTTAAAATAAGCAAAAAAAACATAAGTCGAAAAAAAAAAGTTTTGAAACAAGCCAAAAAGTTTCAAAACAAGCTACAAAAAATGAGCTTACAAAACATAAGCCCAAAACCAAATAAGCCATAAGCCAGCTATATAAGCCGAAACAAAACCAGTATATACCATTTATTGGACCCTGCAGATACTGCATTGCATCCAGAAATAGCACCAGCAATTGTAATAAAATGTAATAGTACTAATAGCGCGCCTGCCCCGGACGGGATGAGGCGCAGGGAGAGTGTGAGGAAAATGCAGCTAGAGGCCGCGCCGAGGAGAATGTAGTTGCAAATGAGGAAGAATTTGTGGGTTTTGTGGTGTGATTTCGCGTCGCTGGATAGACCCATTTCGGGATTGTTTTTCGCCTTTCGGGTTTCGTGTTTTTGATGGATTGTGAGTATGAGATTTGAAATGGTTTTGTGACTGAAATGGGGTTAGACAGTGTGTTTAAATATGGTTTGTGACCGTTTTTTGAGTGTAACGGATAGTTTGAAAAATATGGTTTTTGTAACGGCTAGTGGGGTTAAAATAATGTGATTTTGATTTTTTGGATTTTAAATTTGAAAAAAAGATGGTAATATATCTGCTGTAAAGGTGATATTGACTTTTGGGGCTGTTTTTTAATTCAGGAATTATTTTGAGAAAAATTAATACCAATGGTACCTTTTTTACTAGGGTTTTTCTAACTTGTGTATTTAGGGCACACGTTAAGCATACCCAAAAGACATCAAAAGTATCTGATTTCACGTAAAATACACTTATATAGGTTTTATGTACTATTTAAGTGAATCTTTGCAGTCTTTTGGTGTCTTAATTAGTATCCTGAATCTGATTAAAAACCTTTTACTAATTTGTTACTTATTGTACTACCTAACCGATGAATGTTTTGCTTTGTATTTTAGTGTAAATTTTCGTTAAAAATTATAATTTTTTTTTTACATAAATATAGTTTTGAAATTTGGTGTCACGTAAATATATGTTTATTTTTGTTAATCCACAAATATGTCAAAAAAAATTACATGTTTTATTATAATCTTACTGAAATCGTAACTTTTAGTAATTTTTTTCTTTATATCCGTCAAAAAAATTGCACACCTGATAACTTAGAGTCTTGAGGCCGTATCTGTTTGCCGAGAATCATTCTGAAAGTAGTATTTTTTCAAAAAGATATGTGACTCTTGATTATGAATAATCCCACATTTATTCATGGTACTAGTAAGTTGGATAATATGTATAAAAGTTACTTTATTCATGGTTAAAATTGTGTTTTGTTTTTTACTGTTTTTAACAACCTCAGTTGTTTTTTTTTTACATTATAAACGTTAGAAACTTAACTATGATTAAAAAATTTAAAAACAAAAAAAGAGAGTGATGACACATGTTTACAGCTAGTAGCAACGTGTACTGTCAACAATTGTTTTAAAGTGACTCATACAAGGCAAGTGCTTTTCCAAGAGATATTCAGATAAAATATACTAAATGAATTTTCGCGTAAAAAGACGATGTACAATTACAAATAATTATACTTGTGAAATCGCGATTTTAGTTACCCCTATACGATTTATAGTTATTCGGGAAAAAAATCTATGAATTAGAAACAAAATTATTTGAAATATTAATTTAGTATTAAATGTTACCATTTATAATCAATGTAAAATAGTTTATTAACATTATTCAATTTTAAAATTTTTAACTTTACAAGAAATATCATTCACTCTTTATCATGTTTTTAAAAAACGCGTTATGACAGCGTTTGTGCGTCGTTAAAGCGTGAGGCATGACCTTCACATTACAAAATAAACCAAAGCGTCGACTCTAAGCGTGACATGAGATGAGGCGGGAAAAGGCACAATAAGGCGCGCTAAGACGTGAGACATGACAAGTTTTTTTATTCTACTCCGACAAAAAAATTTAAAAATAAAGAATATTACATGTAAGGATAATTTGTTATCCTTATTCATTATGTACAACGCTTTTTGTAGCTCGATATATATGAAATGTGACATAAATATATAAATATTTTCATATTTTATATCGTCTTATGTCACGCTTAACAAAAGCTTTACTTTGATCGCTAAAGCGTGAAATTTGGTCATGTCATCATGCCACGCTTAACAAAAGCTTTGTTTTGACCGCTGAAACGTGAAATTTGATAATGCCATCATGCCACGCCACGCCTCGCGTTATATCTATTCTATAAAAATGAATAAAAGTGAAACTGTGTTTGTTGAATAGTTTTGTACTAATCCAGTATTAGCCCAGCCTTATCGAATGTAGGCCCATTATATGTCCGCAATCCACACCATAGTAAATGTTGAGATTACGGGGTGTGTTTGGGGAGAGGCTTATTGGGGCTTGTGTTTTTTAAATAAGTCGGCTTATAAAATAAGCCCAATTTGTCACGCGGGTTTGTGAAGTCATAAGCCTCTATAAGCCCCATCCCCATAAAAGGAGCTAAAAACTTTAGTCCGGAGCTTATGAAACATAAATTACATATTTACCCACAAAAATATCTAACATATACCATAAAACTCATTTAATTGTGTCATATTTAGTAATTTTGCAATAATAAGCCCCAACCTCAGTATTTTCAAACAAAAGTCTAAAATATAATTTCAACTCAGAACATAATAAAAGCCATAGCCCCATCCAAATTTATCACACCAAACATACATAATATTCTTTCTCGTAAGTTATTTGAGAGAGATTCAAAGAAGATTTAATAATATTGTCATTAGCATGCTAATCAATAATCGAGTCGAGTTTGAGCTCGACCTCTATCTTAAAACTTAAAGTTCTTGTCAAGTTTGAGCTCTAAGTCTAATTTTAGCTTGAAACGTAATACTTCGATCAAACTTGAGCTTTAGCTTTAGACTTAAAACTTAGTTGAGCGTAGGTTGAGTTTCAAACTTGAGATTTGATAATGAGATTGAGGAATTTCTATTACAAGTAACTGTAATGAGATTTGATAATTGAACAATGAAAATTCTTATTTGCATCTGTATTTACTTCGTGTAATGGTTAGAGTCCGTTTGTTTAACGGTTTTGGCGTAGCTTTTGGATTTGAAACTGAAATTTTGATGTTTGGTAACAAAAGTGGGTCCCAATATTTGGGTTTGATGCTAAAAATCTGGCATACACCAATTCCCTGCAAATAATCGGGTTTACAACGAATCTGCTATCAGGTGTCGTTTGGTTTGTAGATGGGTTTAGATTAAATTTAGATTTGAATGTAAAATTATAGATTTGGATATGGATTATAAGTGAGAAAATACAATTAAATAATATAAAATAAATATTATTTATATTATAAATAAATATAATTTATATTTAAAACTATTAATATTTTTAAAATATAATAAAAAATTATGAATGAATGATATTGAAAGAGGGCCCATATGAATGAAGAAAATAATCAAAAGTAGGCTAATGACTTGGGCTTTTTGCAAATTTTTTATTTCGGTATTCAACCCAAATTTTGAGGCCCACACACATATACCAAACAACATTTTTTCATATTTTCTTTCAATCTAAACCGTACCCCCTCAAACCAAACGGGCTTTCAATTTTTGTACTTTTCCAAAAGTAGTAGGGCCACATTTCATCGCAACCAATCATTTTGTTTTAGACTTTATTTTTTAACAATAAATTTAATTATTTTTCTTTTTATCTATTTTAAAAATAATAATATTATATCAATTATATATTTTATACTATATTTTTTTTCTCTTACATAAAATTCAAAACTAAATTTAAATCCTAATCCAAATCCAAATCTTAATCATAATCCTAAGCCCACCTACAAACCAAATGGCCCCTTAAAGTACGAGTATGTTCTATAAAGAGCATCTATGATTGTTTAACCATTTTAATTAAAAGCCAGTTTGACAATAAGTGTTTAGACTGAACGGCAAAGGAGTGACTTTTGTTAGGTGACCACCAAAGTCACTTAGACCACGTTTTTTTTTTTTTTTTTTTTTTTTTTTTTTTTAGGGTTAAGAGGTTATAAATATATGTGTGTTTATGTGGATCCTACATTTATACGAGCCACTTAATAGAGAAGGGTTAATATTTTTTGTCTTGAGGATATAAACCAATTAAGAGAAATAGTGAGTATCACTTAAAAAACAAATAATATTCACTAGGTTTGTGGACCCAATCCCTTAGCTAAGGGGAAAAATAACACACCTTAAGTCTGTTAATGCCTTTAGATGGGAAGGAGCAAGCATATATATGTCTTTAAGATATAGACTTTCTAACAAAATTGTGTGAACCCAAAAAATAATAATAATAAAATTAAAAAAATAAATAAATAATAATAATAATAATAATAATATACATGGGGAACTCACCCATATTACCACATAGCTCTTCCAAAAGAAAAAGAAACGGGGCCTTAGTCATCCCTTGCTTTCCCTATATAGTCACGCGTGAGAAGCAACAAAACACAACAATTCGATGACTCGGTCACATACTTTGTAAATGGAGTGATGTGGGGCCCTCATCTTTTTACTATTTTTTTGATTTGTTTATAAGTGTGTGAGGGATATTTAGTGGAATATATTTGAATAAAATGAATATTTTAATAAAAGGAGAGTGAAGATGACCATGTTTACAAAAAAGTAAGAAGAAGTGAGAGGAGAAAAAAAACTGATGTGACGCTGATGTGTAAGGTGAGAATGTATAAAAACTTTGTCACCTTGGTCTTTAGCTTAGGTTTTAGACTGCGTTGAAAAAGCATTTAAGGTTATTGTTTATTATTTTTATTTTTCAACAATTCATACTTTTTAATGGTCGATACGCGTAGATTATTAAACATTTTTATAAAATAGATGGCTAAACTGCTGCTATCATAGATTGGTCCTTCTAGTTTTGCAAACATAAGGCGGGTGGTAATAGTGATTATCATTATCATTGCCAACTTAACGACATATCACCTTTTCAACACCACCAACATCGCGTAATAAGACAACCAACATTACCACCAAAACATACCTCACTTAAACACAAATATACACATAAAAATCAATATCAGATAAACAATCGAGATAAGAAGTCGGTCGTCCCAAAACCGACTTCTCCTATTTCTTCACCCAAGACGCCTCTTTTAAGGCGTGTGTAATAAGAAAACGTGCGTCCTTGATGTGCCAATGAGGCAAAAGACATGTCGTCTTTCTTTTACCACCATTAGACCATCTGTAATGGATGGTCATCTTCACTTTGTCATCTCCATTACGCCCCCAATTGAAGGATGCATCTTTAAGGCACGCACGACCAAGTCCACCTCTCTTTGTTGCGTATGAGTATGTGTTTATTAAGTTGTTTATGTGAGATATATGACCACAATCACTTTATTACGCTAATTTGATCATAAGAAATATTGTCGCTAGTGATCATCGCAGTCATGTATACTCACCGTTACTCCCAGTATTAGTCTAATGTGCACCACTTTCACCTCAATTACCTTTTTTTTTAACAAATTCACCTAAATTACTCGTGCGTTTGGTATCCCACTATGGGAATGAGACTATCACTATGAAAGTGATTAAAAGTGTTTGTTTAAGATATGGGGGCTCACCACTATGGTAATGAATTATAGATATAATTCATACTCCGTATACATCAAGAGAGCTATGTATGAATCTTTCATAGGTGATGGATCCACCACTACTATCAAACTCATACCTATTGTCATTCATGGCAGTACACCAAACGCACCCTTAATCCTCAAATATTACATAAACAATCAAAAGTTGACTTTTTTACCTCTTTAGAGTCATCATTAACCATCCACAAAAAGGAGATGATTTATACACATTTAAATTTGATTTGCGCATTCAAATGTACAATTTTATAAAGCAGAATTCATAAACTGTACAACTGTTTAATGCACAGAATGGAGTGTGTCAATCGACCGTACAAATCATTTCCCTCCACAAAATAATACTAAAAAAAGCAGGCCACACTACCCCGTTGACTTCAAAACGTCAACTACAACAACAAAACACATAACCACCAACCCCAATGCAACCACATCACAACCATCACCAATGGACTCACACGACTCATCACCATCACCATCACGCGACTGGTTCTTCCCATCCCCCTCACCCTCCTCCTTCACCCCACGCCAACCCAGACGCTTCTCCACCCCTCACGCGCCCTCACGCGCCACCTCCACCTCTCACCCTCTTTCAACTCCCCGTCACGCGCCTCCACGCGCCATTTCATCAACACCCTTATCGGCTTATGGTCATGTGCCATCTCACGCGCCTCCACGCGCCAGCTCACTGACTTCTTCGAGCTACGGCGAGGTGAAATATGCGGGCTACAGGCGACGGAGCAGCTTCACGCGCCGGTTGGAGCGGTCGAGGGAGCAGGAAGTGGAGGTGAAGGATGGTGTGAAGGAAGGGGAGGGGGAGGGTGGGGAGAAAGGTGCGCGGGTGAGGTTTCGGTGGCGGGTGGCGTTTTTAGTTGCGGTTAGTTAGTTATACTTATAATCGTAACGAAATAAGTTAGTTAGTTAGTTAGTTAGTTGTTTAACTGATTTGCGTGTTTTGGTAATGTGTACACAGGTTGTGATCATGACGGTATCGTCGTTGTTGCATAAGAATATTTCGTTACGTAATCAGGCTGATGAGCTTCAGGTAACGCGAAGATTAATTGTTGGCGAAAAGCTTGCTTTAATGATCAGTTGTTTTATTAGTTTTGAACATTTGATGATGGAACCGACTTGTTTGACTTTAAATTTTTAGACGAGAGTATCTTTTTAGTGTAAGTTGTAACTAAGAGAGTACTTGTTTGCGTGTTGGTAAGAATTAGATAGGAGTCGTGCTGATAGGACTGTAGCAACTTAGTCACGCAAGTATATAGGCATAGTATATAGTTAGACGAAACAACTAGTATATATGACAATAGAATTACGATAATACAGTAACCATAAATAGGCTCGTGCTCACTCCAGTTGGTGGCCCACTAGGCCAGGAGAGTTGTCGGAGCTATTCCTTGTGGGGTGGACAATGGCTTGTGCCAAAAGGCACCCGGGATTTGGGTGTTCCCGCCAACCTACACCTTTTTGTGGAATACAGTAACCATATTGTATCCACAACAACATCATGGAAAAATACTACGGAAAGGCAACTAAGCTAGCACACATGACATTAGAGTTACGATATGATCGTAGCTACATATAATATATCAGTGATTAGGTGACTCTATAAATATATTCTAGACTTCAGGTAGTAATTTGACTTTTGAGGTCAATGTTTGAACTTTGAACTATTATATGTATCCGTAGTTGAGTACATTTTAGAGTTTGTGTCGGTTTTGATCCAATCAAATGAATATCTTTGTGTGACACGAGTATATGTAGGCATACTGTTTAATGTAGAGACTCTTTATTGAATCGTTGGGTGGATTATTACATTGCATTTATGTTAAATCAAAGCATGGCACCAACAATCACATACTTAAAAAACCGATAACATACCGCAACAACATCATGTAAAGACAACTAGCATGGGTATACGCCACTAGAGTTACGCTAGTATAGTAAGTCGTTACTAGTCACAGCTGAAAAACGGGGCTTATGAGGGATGGTTTTCTCTCGTATAGATTCCAGGCGTCAGTTGTGCGTTCATATGTAAAAGTTTGAAAGTGGATGTTTTCTAGGAGAAAGTGTCGGTTTACTTGTGTTATTTTTCTACTATAGCCGTTTTTCTACATTTGGGGGTGTTTGTTTCGGCTTATATAGCCGGCTTTTTGCTTATTTGGTTTTGGGTTTATGTTTCATAAGCTCAATTTTGTAGCTTATTTTGAAACTTTTCGGATTATATAAGTTTATTACCGAAAAGTTTCAAAATAAGCCACAAAAAGTGAGCTTATGAAACATAAGCCCAAAACCAAATAAGTACTTGTGTTATTAGTACTAGTTTCTGCGGGTTTTCATTATGTCGGGGGTTACCAATAGTTTGTTCTGCTGTATGTAGGCCCAGATTACAAAACTCAATGGGAGATTACAAGCCTGCAATATACCTATGGATTTCGATGATCCTAATTCTGAAGAAAGTGTTAATTTTCCGAACAAGAGTTTAAAAAGTATCGCATTAGCTGTATCCATTACACTTCTTTCAATACCTTTTATATTTCTCAAATACGTGGAGTACATATCGAAGTCAAGATCAACCGACAATTTAAAGGAAGAGGCGTCTTTAAATAAGCAGTTAGCTTATAAGGTTGACGTGTTTTTATCAGTACGCCCATATTCAAAGCCGTTAGCGTTGCTGGTTGCAACTCTTTTACTTATTGGTGTTGGTGGGTTGGCGCTTTTTGGTGTTACCGATGACAGCTTGGCAGATTGTCTTTGGTTGTCGTGGACGTATGTTGCTGATTCAGGAAACCATGCTAATTCTGAGGGAGTTGGTCCGAGGTTAGTTTCGGTGTCCATAAGCTTTGGTGGGATGCTTATTTTTGCAATGATGCTTGGACTCGTGACGGATGCAATATCTGAGAAGTTTGACTCGTTGAGGAAAGGAAAAAGTGAGGTGGTTAAGAAAGACCACACGTTAATTCTTGGTTGGAGTGATAAATTGGTGAGAATTTTGAAACACGTTTTTTGTTGTTGTTGCATGTTTTTAGCGCTACCAACAAAGATGCTAAACTGCTAATGTTTGTTATGGACTCAGGGATCGCTATTGAATCAACTTGCTATAGCAAACGAGAGTATGGGTGGAGGGATTGTTGTTGTGATGGCTGAACGTGACAAAGAAGAGATGGAATCCGACATTGCTAAAATGGAATTTGACTTCCGACAAACATCTGTCATATGCAGAAGCGGAAGCCCTCTAATATTGGCCGACCTAAAAAAGGTTTCTGATCAACGCTTAAAAAAAATCATCGGTTTTGAATCTTTTGATAAATTTATATTGGCTTGACCTTTGTCACTGTCTCTATAAGCTGACTTGTTTAATGGCGGGATAAACTTATAGGTATCAGTGTCCAAGGCACGTGCAATAATTGTCCTTGCCGAAGATGGAAATGCCGATCAGGTAACTGATATGACATGCACATTCTTCTTTTATGCATATAACGGTAAATAACAACCGGAAATGATCATATCCAGAGTGATGCAAGAGCTTTGAGAACAGTGTTAAGCCTAACTGGTGTGAAGGACGGGCTTCGAGGACATATTGTGGTGGAACTCGGAGATCTTGACAATGAGGTCCTTGTTAAGCTTGTAGGCGGGGATCTTGTCGAAACTGTTGTGGCACATGATGTTATTGGTCGTTTGATGATTCAGTGTGCTCGACAGCCTGGCCTTGCGCAGGTCAAATAGTTCATCTTTCTTATACATTATATCAGATTTACAATTTTAGTAACCATGTTTATGAGAAAAGTGGAAAAAACGTTCCAATGTAAAATGCGCTGATTCGGGCTGTGTCACATGGGTCACTGCAGGTGTGGGAAGACATTCTCGGCTTTGAGAATTGTGAGTTTTACATTAAAAGATGGCCACAGTTGGACGGTATGCTCTTTGAGGATGTCTTGATTAGCTTTCCGGATGCTATCCCGTGTGGTATAAAGTCAGTCTCATGTGGGGGAAAAATTATTCTCAATCCCGATGAATCCTATGTTCTACAAGAAGGTGATGAAGTGCTTGTCATAGCCGAGGATGATGATACATATTCTCCTGTCGCATTACCAACGGTGATTTTCTTTCCTTCACAACACAATCTGTATCGATGTATAATGAATATGTTTCGATCATTCGATGCCCCATCTTCCCATTAAAAATGTCAAAAGGAAAAAAGAAAAATGTAGCATAGGCCCATAACTCCGTTTTAGCGAATTAATGGACTAACCTAAACTACTCCATGCATAGCTGCTTAGCCTTTTTTTTTTTTAATACCATTTTGACCCATTTGAGATATACCATAACCCGAGTCTCCATTCATTTGAGGTGAGTCGTACCATGGAATTCAAGGAGTGGGGCACAACATAATAGAACTCACAATAGTATAATAAATTTGGTCATCAGGTGAAAGAAGCACCATTCATACATTCCCGACCAGCAAGAAAGCCCCAGAAGATTCTACTTTGTGGATGGAGGCGGGACATTGATGATATGATTGTGGTGAGTCTGTCAGTCAAAGCCCCTAATTTCTTCTTTTCTGCACCTTAATGCTGCAGGTGTGGAGAGGAACTCTACCTAAAGCGTTATTTGTTCCAAATTCAATGGAAAAGATACTTCTGTGTGGGTGGCGACGAGATATTGAAGATATGATTATGGTAAAGTCGGCAGGAATCTGATGTCAGAATATCTGCGTGACAATCGGCAATACTATTTTTCAAATTTTGATGTGTTGTGTTTATCATCTTTTCGTAAGTTTGCTTTGAAATCGTTTTTTGTTTATGTTTATTAGGTACTCGATGCCTTCTTAGCACCTGGTTCGGAGTTATGGTTGTTTAATGAAGTTATTGAAGGCGTGAGGGAACAGAAGCTTATTGATGGTGGTTTAGACATTGAGCGGTTGATGAATATAACACTGGTTCATCGTGAAGGGAATGCTGTTATACGTCGCCACCTAGAAAGCCTTCCCTTGGAATCTTTTGATTCGGTGAGTAAAAGTATATTTGAAATTCAACATGTTTTTTGCTTGAACTTCAATGCTTATCAAGGTTCTTACAGATATTGATTCTTGCGGATGAATCAGTAGAAGATTCAGCAATACAGGCTGATTCCCGATCTCTTGCTACATTGCTACTAATACGCGATATCCAGGTACGTCGGAGTTTTTTTCACAACATTTTGGAGTACATCGATCATCTTTCTCATCTCTTGTACTGAATATGTTTACTTTGCAGGCTAAGCGCCTTCCATATAGAGAAACCAAAGCTTCTCATGGTCGCAAAGGTAGCTTTTCACAAGGTTCGTGGATAGGAGAAATGCAGCAGGCTTCAGATAAATCGGTTATAATTAGTGAAATACTTGACCCAAGGACCAAAAATCTATTATCCATGTCAAGGATCAGTGATTATGTTTTGTCAAACGAGCTTGTGAGCATGGCATTAGCAATGGTTGCTGAGGATCGCCAAATAAATGATGTCCTTGAGGAGCTTTTCGCCGAAGAGGTAATCATCAGATTATCGTTTCTTATTTAAACATGTTTCTTAGAGTGAGTAGAACCTTTAAAGGGATCAAAAAGTAGTCATCGTCTTTCATAGGCCATTTTGTGTACAAATCGAAAAAGGGTGGGGTTGGGTTTACTCAACGTTTTTATGTCCATTTTGTTTGTGAAAATTTAAATGTGATAAATACGGTTGCAAGCACTAATTATAAGCCATCATAAAATACCTGTGTTTTCGGGATAGATCAAACATTGCCCAAATCGACCCATTTCTAAATTAATGGGTCGAAATTTAGAAATTTTGGAACAAGGAAAGCAAAGGATATCACGCATTCTAATTAAAAACGTAAGCTTCGAGTATGAAAGACTAGCCACATATGTGCATACAAAAGAAGATTATTTTCATCAAGATATAATTTGTGTTCCGCTTTTAGAAATTTCAGTACTTTTTCTTGGAGTTTCGAGAAAAATACATAGAAAGGTTAACCAGTCACTAAACATGTCTGAATGGTGAAACAGGGGAATGAGATGCACATAAGGCAGGCAGATTTGTATATTGAGGAAGGCGAAGAATTGAGTTTCTATGAAATTTTGTTGCGTGCTAGACAAAGGAGAGAAATAGTGATCGGGTATCGTTCAGGCAATGTAGAGAAAGCTGTGATCAACCCCCCAGAAAAAATGAAGAAGCGAAGGTGGTCAGTAAAGGATGTTTTTGTGGTTATAGCCGAAAAGGAATGAATAAAAATGGGTTGTTCCTTTAGGCATTCGTGTCGGAAATCAGAATTTTTTTATTTTTATTTTTTTATGTAATTTTGAAATAGAAATTGTCCCCAGATGCAAGATGATTGTACATATTCGTAGTGCGAAAGCATTTGTACATAGGAAACAAAAAAATTAGAACAGTAGATTGGTGACCGATTGAGGTAAATGATTAAGAGACCTAAATGTGTACTTAAATTTACTGTGACAATAGTTTATTGATTTGTAACGCCGTCAAGGTTTAGGTACAATTTTAGATGTATATTTCACTCTTCTAATCATTTTTCTAACAAATTATACGGTAGTTTCCAAGACTATCTATGTGTATTTAAAAAATTTATATCAATGGTCGACTTTTATGGGTTTTCTTGCTTGAAATTGTATACGATTTTAGGTAGAGTTAAAACAAAAAGACAAATATTTGTGAGAATCATAAAATAATTTAAAAATAAATAGTTATTAAAAAAAAAAAAAAAAATCACAAGAGAGCATACGTTGGTGGAAAAATAACGTTATGAAGAAAGTTTTCAAAAGTGTACAGTTTTATGCAGAAAAATTGAAAAGAAAAACGTTTGTGGATCGACATTTTGTAAATCAAAAATTCGTTTTGCATCAATCTTCTTTTTAGTATATGTATCAAAGTTATATTGTATCAAAATATAACAAGTTAAAACTTTGGTTCATCATTTTTTTTTTTTTTTCAATTTTTGCATAAAAATTTTGTTCACAACTTTTTAAGCACCAACATCTTTCAGAAGTTTCAAATTTAGTATTTTCTTCCAAGATTTTTTACACTTTAAACAAATATTTGTTTAAAAAATGTGCATGACCACTTGAGCTTATCTTAAAAAATATGGTAAGTAACAGGTGTGACAATTGTTGACACGACACGAAGTATGACCCGAGACAGACACGCAAATAAACATGTTAGGTTTGAGGCTAAACAAGTTCGGGTTAAAATAGGTCGACACACTCATCTTTTTAATAAATAGGTTAGGTTTGGGTTAAGATGTCAACCCGATTTCAACCCGTCAAACTCGTTTAAAAATACGATTAAAAATATTAAATATTACTCTAGAAGTTAATTACTCATACATCTCGGTTGTTATCGGCACACTTTTCAGTCTTTCACTTTTGACTTTGTCCTTAAATTACTTTTGACTTTGACCTTAAATTTTTTTGTTTGTGTTATATAATATTTGATCCAAAATATATGAATGGATTGAGTTTTAAATGTATTCTAATTGGGTATAAATTTCATCAAGTATATATAACACATTCAAAAAAATCTTTAGTCAAAGTTGAAAAAAAACTTAAAAATCAAACGAGACAATAATTTTAGGACGAAAGGAGTATATGTTTAGTTTCATTTAATAAGACATAACTATTTAGTGTCTCTATCTTATGATATAACATTGATTTTGAAATATCTTATATTAATATATACTTATGTCAAAATATTTATCGTGTTTCTTAATCGGTTCCTAAATACACCTTATTATATTTAATATGTCCTATTATATTCATATTCGATTATAAGCGGGTAGACACGATTAACCCGTTCGATAGCGTGTTGAGGTTATAGTTACACTTCTCAACACGGGTAAATAAACAAATCGAGTTTGGGTTAAGATATTTAAACCTGCCAACCCAACAAAACCAAATTGCCACCCCTAATAAATAATCATTTTACCACGTATCTTTCATTAAACCCTAAAAAACTATTCATAACTTTCATCTTTTTACTCACGTCTTCCAAGTGTTGCTGTCACCGTAAATGCTCTAGATCAACATTTGAAGGTATCTCACTTCTCATTTTTTATGTGTTAACTCTTGGGTTGTGTTTAAAGATTCTCTAATTAAAATTAGCATTAAACGAACTAATATATTCCATAATTATACACATTTAATTATTTTAAATATGGAATGCGTAGTTAAACATGAATATTTTGTGTTAATTGATTATTAACTTTTAATACAGGAATGTTTAAACACAACCCATGTTAACAAAACCCGTGTTAACAAAACTTTTTTTTTTATTGTTAAACTCTTTTTTTAAATATCTAAACAAAGTTTAAAGTGACCAAACATTAATAAAAAAGAACATAGTCATGTAAAAAAAAACACATGGAGTTCATTATAATGATCACGTGTTCTTAATAGTATGATGGATGTCAAAAATAGAGAACGCGGGAATTTACCACATGGTGTGCCCTTTTTGATAAATTTCGAAAAAGGTATGCACTTGGTATTAAACTCATTTTGTTAAAAAAAATAGTATTAAACTCTAATCATATGAAGAAAAAAAAATTGTTTCTACACTAGTGATAACGTTGTTAGTGTATGCACGTGCATAGGTATTGGGATATTTGTGTGCAAATACATGTAAATAGATATTAGGTTTTATATTAAGAGAAGAGATATATGTTTGAGAACGGATCAGCAGAGGAAAAAGCCGCAAAGAAAAAAGCCGATGAGTCGAGAAGAGGCGCAAAACTTTAAGAAATGGCTATCCAAGCGGTATTACGGTTGAGGTTGCTGTCATCATAGCTGTAGATGGGGCCTTTCTAGGTGCGCCAAGGGTGTTATTTTGAGTCTTCTTTATAAGAGTGCATGCTACGCCATTGGTTCCGATATGACTCCTTTAGACGCTACTGTTATTCCAGAGGTATATAAGTTTACTTTAAGTTTTCAAGATTTGCACACAACATGTTATTTGTTACAAAAGTGCGTAGAAATATAAGAAAGACTAATTACTTCAAAATGTATCCAATTTGTCCACTTTTAATTCACAAAAGATGTGAATTGGTAGGAACACTCTAAGCTCGGCCGCTCGGGTGCCTTTTGGCATTAGTCATTGTCCACCCCACAATAAATAGCTCCGAAAACTCTTCTAGCCCAGTGGAGCACCAACTAGAGAGAGCACGAACCGAGACTCGAACCTGTAACTTTCTTCTATCCACACAATCACTCTAGTGAGCCCATGGGTTTTTCAAATGTGGGTACCAACTAAGTCAAAGCCCTTTGGTACTTTTCCACTTTTAATCACTTAACAAAAAACTTTTCACCTGTTACCCTAAACTTTTATTTCGTCACTTTGATGTATTTTGCTCATGTTAAATAACCATTTTACCCTTCTTTGTCAATAGAGTAGTTACATTATCTGTCACTATTATGGTTACAAAATATAAGGGTAGAATGGTCATTGTACAATTAGCAAAATACACCAAAGTGACGAAATTCGAAAGTTTAAGGAAACAATTGAAAAGTTTTTTGTTCGATAATTAAAAATTGAAAAAATGACAAGTTAATACATTTATAAATGGTTAGCCCTATAAATAAATTAGAACAATTTCACACTACTAGTCGTAGAAAAGAAAAGTTGTATGCGTTTATAAGCTTGTAAAGTGTGCAATCCTCTGCTCTCGAGGTTGATTTTTACACACGACTATTATTTCATGTCTATAAAACTAACAGTTAGTGATGGCATATCTTGTGTCATCGAGAAGTCTAGGCAGCAAAGAGGATATCCATGCAAAGTAAGCTTAAATAAAGTTGTGTTTAGTCGATATAAATAGAAGTGCTTTCTGTTAATATGATACAGTACTCATTTATGCATATCATGGCAGAATGGTTACAAGCTTTGGTACCGGAGTCGTGCTATCATTGGTAAGTGGGATGAGGGGGCCGGATTTTATATCAGTTGGTGTTATCTTAGCGCTCGTGGATGGTGGAAGATTCAAGGTGATTATGTTACTTTTTCTTCACGCTTACTGGAAAATTTGTTCGATGTTATTACAATTTCTATGTTATTGTAAGGGAGGGAGGAGTGGATATTTCATACCCTAATACCCTGAGGGTGCCACGTCACCTCTATCCAATAAAAACCTTCCAACTCAAAACTACCCCAATACTACCCTAACACTACCCTAAGTGGACGGAGTGGTACCCGATACTACCCTAACATAAAAAGACAAAAAAAAAGAGAAGAAAGCTTAAAACAATCGGGTTGTGAACTCGATTTGTTCCAGATTTTGAACTACCCTAAGAGGTAGGATCGGTGTAGCCGATCGGTTTCATGAACTCGATTAGGAGCCCGAGCTCCACTCCGTCATACCTAAGGATCAACGAGTTACAATTCAGGAAAGATCGCCTAAAAGGAGTTTCTACTGCGTAGCACCTTCTAAATCACTTTTTTTTAATATTGTAAAAAAATTTAATGGGCTAATTACTAATAAATGTATCTAAGTTGTCACTTTTTCCATTTTAATGTACCGAACCAATTATTTTGCAACTTAGACCTTGTGCTTTGGAATTTCATCACTTTGTAGTATTTGCTTACGTAAAATGTCCATGTTACACTTATATTTTATAACCACCCTATTGACATCAAATGGTAAAATGATCATTTTACATGAGAAAAATACACCGGAGTGATGAAATACAAAAGTACAGGGTTTAAGTTGCCAAAAAACTTGTTCGATAGTTAAAAGTGAAAAAAAGCGACGAGTTAGATACATTTACAAGGGATTAGCCCTTTTTTTTAATCATGTCTAACTTTCTCTAAAGAAAGTTTAATTTTGGACTTAAGTATTTTGTGTCAACCCAACCCGTTCAAACTCGTATAAAAGTGATTTGATTTGACCCAACTTAATTACCTGCAGTTAATGGAAAAATCACGCCAACGAGATGCTCAAGAGGAAGTGTTGGACTTGAAATAATCAAGAATCATAAGTCCTTGAAAGTCGAAGGACCAATAATGTAGATTAGAAACTTGATAACTATAAAGTAGTTTATTTCCTGTAAAGTAGGAAAGGTTGTGTCGTTTAGATACATGCCCTGTAGAAGAGTCACAACGGTTCAATGACACCGTTTGACATAGTATAAATAGATACCGATTGTAAACATTTTATAGTGTGGAATTATATTAAGATAGTATCTTTTACAAAAGGTTCCCACCCTATGTTCTCATATCGAGTCACTGCACATTTCTTGTGCATACTCTTATCAATATATTGTTCATCCAAGTAGCATGATTCGCGAACTAAGAAAATTCAACATGGCATCAGAGCCCATGGTTTAAAGATCCTGGAAGAAGAAAAAACTAAGAAACCTGTGAAAGAATGTTTGCGAGATCATTTGCAGTCCAAGGAAGATATCGCGTTGAAGAAGATGAAGACCCGAAAACAGAACATGAAGATGATCATGGACAGGTTACTGTTGGGCAAAAAAGAAAGAAGGATGTTGCAAGAAGAGACGTTCCAGAAGAGAGATGTCTTACGCATATGGCGGGAATAAGACACGGCAAGGAAAAGTGATATACCATGAAACTGCACAAGCCTTGGGGTGAAAAGCCAATAGAAGTGGGAGAAAGCAGTATGTTGCAGCAAGGACCCACCATGCCAGAAGGATAAAACAGTGAAGGATGGAGCACTTGAAGAATGATCAAAAGGATCATCCATAGAACGAAACAGGAGGCAACTGAACATGATTAGACCACAAGTTACAAAGCGATCAGGATAATAATAAAAGAAGGAACGAGACTGCAAGTAGGATGAACAAAGGAACATAGTGAAAAAGTATGAAGATTATGATGTCTTGATTAGGGGAGTGAATGTTGGACTTGAAATAATCAAGAATCATAAGTCCTTGAAAGTCGAAGGACCAATAGTGTAGATTAGAAACTTGATAACTGTAAAGTATGAAAGGTTGTGTCGTTTAGATACATGCCCTGTAGAAGAGTCACAACGGTTCAATGACACCGTTTGACATAGTATAAATAGATACCGTTTGTAAACATTTTATAGTGTGGAATTATATTAATGTAGTATCTTTTACAAAAGGTTCCCACCCTCTGTTCTCATATCGAGTCACTGCACATTTCTTGTGCATACTCTTATCAATATATTGTTCATCCAATTAGCATGATTCGCGAACTAAGAAAATTCAACAGGAAGTACTTACCCAAAAAAGAGGCATGTTTCTTAGTATTGGATTTGGTCTTGATCATGAGGCGATGAACTTCAAAACGGGCTTGTCAGCTGCCACAACTCGCCCATTGCTTACTGAAAGGCAAGTTAAATAACAAATGGTCTTTGTTATTAATCAGTGACTTTTAGTTTCTTTCGGTTTTTGTGCTTTTAGGAAGGGAGTGACGAAATGAGGCAGACTGATGATCAGATCTTCGTGTTCTAAGTTATCTTTAAGAATATTTGCTCATATTACATTTCAAAAACAAACTTTAACTTTATAGGCTTGGATGCATCCATGTATGTTGAATTCCTGTTTTTGTACGGTTCATCTTTTCTAAATTTACCATATGTAACGCAATGTCAAGCTATTATCTAACTCTAATGTAATAACTTAATTGAAATGTCACAATGTGCAAGTTTCTAAAGTTCACTCCTCTACTTATATGCCTCAGCAGTAACGTGTGATGTCAGATCAGGAAAATCTCAACCATGCCTTCCTACCTCCTTTCGTCATCCCATTCCTGCAAACACGAAACACCATAAAAAGGAAGTTTAATTTTGAGTAGTATTTTCATTAGATTATATAACAAGAACCACAAGTATTTGTTATTACTTACCTGTCAGTTTGTGATGGGAGAGTGTCCGCGGTTAACAGGCCTCTATTAAAGCTCATTGGATTATGATCAAGACCAAAACCAATTCCGATACTAGAAAACATGCCTTTGGTTTTATTATGCCCATTATCTTCCGCTTGTTGCCGTGAGGCGTGTTCCTCTAACTGCATATAGGTGCGGGTCAAAACGGACAACTTGGTATTCACATTTCAATGGGTCATGGATAAACCCAAGTGACCCGTTTATGACTAAATAAATCGAAAATATCACAGACTAAAAAACTTTCATAGGAAATGTGAAGGAAAAAGTAATATGATCACCTTTAGCATTGCACAATTGACAACTGCAAATAGAACACCAATTGACATTACACTCCGACCCCTCATACCGCTAACCAATGATACCATGACTCCGGAACCAAACCCTGAAACCATACTGTAATGAAAAAGCATAGATGAATACAAAATCATATTTAACCAAAAACAGCACATTTTTTTACGCATAGACAAGAGATATGGTAACTCTATCTAATAATATCTACATATAAAGGAACTACAACTTATTAAGCTTACCGTGTCTGCATATCCTCCTTTCCTCTTAATCTTTTCATGACACAAGATATGCCTGCATTAACACCCGTCATAACAGCAAAATTACGAGCCTGTTCCATGGTCCTTCCTAATATGAAAGATTGTACCAAAGGTTTGTACCCTCCTATAAAAGAAAGAACCTGCACATTCAGCAAAAGATTAGTTAAAACGTGAAAACCTATTCTTTAATTATATAAAAATCAAGGTAAATCTGTACCTCTGGTCTAATGGTTCCGCCTTCAGAAGGTGATTGAATGGAACCAACGGAGCATGCACCCTCGAAGAGAGCATCCACAACGACACCCATGACAGCTCCTCGGAAGGCGCCAGTAAGGGTTGTGATAGCAGCTTCGACAGGCAAAGATTGCTTGGTAACCCAATTCGTAAAGTCTTTGCATGTTTTCTCAAAGTCTTTGGCTTGTTGCTTGTTAATAGCTTCTAAAGCTTCTTGCAATTTCTTTTCATCTCCGATCAATGAGAAACTAACTAAACAGAAAAACAAAGAACCTGTCTTTCTCAAAAATACGTACACTCCACTATTTCAGCAAGAAACCAGCACATGTTAGTAAACTTAAGAACCTAATAACCACACATAGTCATACATTGTACACATGTTTTCCTTTATCGTCTTAGTTTCTTTGTGAAACTGTGAAAGGTATTGAAAATTAGAGGCCAAAAAAGCCAACTGTTTAGAGCTCATTGAACTTTTCCTTACAAAAAACGGATTAGGTTTCCCCAGAGAGAACGAGTTGATGTATGCAACCTAATCAGAGTTCCCCCATGACCATTTCCGACTATTTCCATATATGGCCACGGTCAAGATGTTTATCTAGTGATGTTTTTTGAACCTAAGATCTCTTGTGAGGACATCAGTACGTAAGCCTAACCACAAGCTAAGCTACGTTGATTGTGGTTTTGAACTTTTTGTTAGAATGAGCTACCAATTCAACCACACTCGTGTGGCCTAGTGGCAAAAGGTTTGTACAGTAATTTCCAAGACTATCAATGAGTAATTAACATTTTTAAATCAAATGTCGACTTTTATAAGTTTTCTTGCTTGAAATTGTATACAATTTTGGGAGAAGACTAAAATAAAAAGACAAATATTCGTAAGAATCATAAAAATGATATAAAAATTAAAGTCTTTGAAATTTCACTACGTTAGTTGGTGGATAAAAACTGTGTAAGAGTAGTACGCTCATCGGGTGAAAACCGGACCGGACCAAGACCGAATCCGGCAAAAACTCTAAATCAAGAACGAGACTGAATGTGGTCGGTCCGGTCTAACAAAGCAAAATTTTTGGTTTGTGGTCCGGACCGGATCGAGACCGAATTTGCCAAAAACGATAGACCGAGACGAGACCGCCGGTCCGGTCGGCCCATCCATCCGTTCATTTGCTCACCCGTAAAGAGTATTAATAGAAGAACAAGGGCAAATTAGTCAACAAGTTTTTAACTTGTCCATTTTGTTGTTCTATGGAGTAAACTTTTTTTTTTCCAAACTTTTTAAATTTCGATCTTTGTGTGTAATTTGTTCATATACAACGATCATTTTAACCTTCAATGTTAACAAAGTGGTTAAAAAACATAAATGTAAAATTGTTACAAGATACACACAAAAGTCGAAATTTAAAAAATTTATATTTAAATAGCAATAAAAAGCTACACATAATAACAAAATAAACAAGCTAAATACAACATTGTATATACGTTTAACCAAACACCACTCTTACTTTAATCACTCATAAAAACCCAAACCAAACACAATAGTATATATTTCCCGCCAAATTTAATCACTCATAATTGATACGTTGATTACTTGATTAATTAGTCCACATTGTAATTGATATCGAGTTTTATCGATTGTTGTTTGGATACGTCGTTATTTTGTATCGATTTAAGTATCTTTTTTAAATATCTGTACATATGTGTTAGTTTTAGGCTAATGTGTGGTTAACTGTAGTCGATAAGCTTAGTTTTGATCGGTTGTTGTTTGGATAAACACGTATGTTACGCGTATTTACTATTTTGTATCGATTTTGAGTATCGTTTGTTAAATATCCGTACATTCATGTTACTTTTAGGCTAATGTAGTCAATAAGCTTTACGGTATGTTAGGAGTAGCCGTTTGTTATAACGTAGGCGTATATGTAAAACGACGAAAAAGTAAACAACGAGCTTTTACCTAAAACTGCTAACCGCTCTCAAAGGCTGCTTGGCATTTGAATGTAGTTAGGTTAATTGTGATTATTTTTTTGTTTAAGTTTTGCTTTGATCAGTAGCTGATACTGTGATATAGTTTAATGGTTATATCAGGTTGTAGTTACTAGTTCGCTTTGTAATTGCTGTGTTATTTGATTCAATCGGCGTTTGTTAGGTTTTAGGTTATAGTTGTATTTGAATCGATACTTAGTTATAGATCATACAGTTTGATGAGTTAGGTTAGGTTGACTTAATTAGTTTTGTAACTAATAGGTTAGTTCATATATTATTCGATTAGAATCCGATTATGTAAAGGTTTTAGCTGTATTGTAATTGATAATAAAATGAAATGAACATAAGAGAAAAAATGTGCAGATGAAAAAAATGGTAATCTGAGGTTATGTGCATGATTAATAAGACTTAATCGACAGAATCGATTGAGTTAATAATTCGATTAATGAGACTTAACACGTATAATTTGGTAAATATACTCAGGAGGCCCAAGTGGTTAAAGTTGTTTGGTATTTCTCCCCCTACGCCACCACCACCTCCTCCTCCAACTGCTTATGAGAAGTTTTGTGCTTTTGCTGATGATTTTTGGGAAGAATCGAAGCAGGTATTAAAGGTGTCGATGAGGAAACAGCTCATAAAAAACATACAATTCATAGATGTGTTAGCTTATGTGCATGTGGCGAGTTTTTTCACTTCTTTCATCGAGAAACATAGTAGTTTTGGGCCTTTCGTTGCAGTTTGTTGGTTCGTGTTTAGGTTAGGGATCTACGTTCTTGTTAAAGAACATAAATCAAAGGAGAATTCTAAGCCTAAGTCACTAGTGAAGGATAGTAGTAAGGGACAAAAATCAAGGCGGGATTCTAAGCCAAAACCAACTGTGAAGGATACTCGGTAATTAAATCAATCATTGTCTAGCTTACTATATGGTTTTAAGCAGCATATTTTGCGAACTTTCTTTGATATTTGTGTGATTATCTGACAAATCCACAGTAATAATGCTTCTGCTGGGATGGAACACTTCTGCGAAAGGTTTTTTGAAGAATCCAGAGATGTTTTCGGAGCTTCTCTTAAAAAGCAGCTTGTGAAGACGTTGCTAGTGTTGGACTTGGTAGCTTTTCTTCAGATTGCTAAGCTCTACCCATCCTACAAAGTGCTTTTGGAAAGGTTTGGGCCCGTTCTTTCTGTATTGTGGTTTGTTGTTCGGTTATCTGCTTATACACTCATCAATTCATCAATAGATAAAACAAAGGGGTAAGAGCTTGTGACAGTATGGCGAAGTAAATGTACCTATTTCATTTTATGTTGTATGAATTTAGAGCCTATGTTGCCTTCTTTTAGAGCTGATCGACATAGTACAAAGTCTATGAAATTGTAAAGAAACATCTGAACTAGTGACTGATAGAAGATTCATATGTAGTTATCATTGATGAATGAAGGATTAGTTTCGATATGCAAGCTTGAACTTCCTCAAATAACATGTATCAATCAAGACACAATTAGCAGATTAGCACTTTAGACATACTGATATTAGACCAGACGCACCCTGTACTTATGTATAAAAGGGTCTTATACTTCAACCGGTTTCACATCATATCAGTTCACCACTCCTTGCAGAGTTGCAGATACTTACATTGTGTCTTTACATGGACATACAACATCTTATTTCTGAAACTGAACACCGCAAACCATTCGTTTTGCAAACTTCTCGTTGCAGACACTTCTTAAGACCCTTCACCTCTTCTTCATTTCCCTGTCATGCATTTTTGGACATATCAGATTATATTTATGTTGGTAACTATTCACTTCTTAAGACCCTTCACCTCTTCTTCATTTCCCTGTCATGCATTTTTGGACATATCAGATTATATTTATGTTGGTAACTATTCACAGGCCTAAACTCGAGCCAATTCCTTTGCAAAACGTGTTTGTAATTAACCATTGTTTGTGTGTATATGAGACTGAAAAGTATGTAGAAAACTGAATATGTAAACACTCTTCGATTGATAATGAATGTTGGGACTTGTTTACATTTGACTCAATCTAACCTATATATAGTTTATGAAACACATGATTATAGGTGTCTCAAACTTCTTAACTGCCAAACTAAAATAACAAACTTATCTAAAAGGCTGTTTGGGTCAAGTTTCAACCCAACCCATTACATGTGCCTTTATTGACCCATACGACCCATAACCTGCTTGAACATAAAAGTAATTTGTTCATTTAACATTCTAAGACATTAACAATGCTACAATTTATAAGTCATCTGTTTATTTCAAACTTTTGTTTGTTTTGCATCTTCTCTACCGAAGGATTTCATGGCTGCAGCTTTGTTTGTATAGCATTAAACGACGAAAGTACCTACACTAGTACACTGTGGTTCAAATTTCATTTAAAGATCTTGATCTAGCTATGTGGCATTTTATATCCATTATCAAATTACAAATAGACACTTCTACTATACTTACATTTTTTATAGTGCAGGAGAACCATATTAGACACTTATTCAATACTTTTGGTGACACTTTTGTGTTTTTAGTGACACCTTTTTGACTTTTGATGACACTTTTATTATGTGTCATTAGGAAGACAATTTTTTTTAGTGTCTGATACAAACACGAGGAAAACTATTACTCCCTCCGTCCCATATTGATTGTCCACTTTGAATTTTCAAGGTCTTTCATTTTTTATTTTGACTTTAAATATTTTTAATTGTGTTATATAATACTTGATGTAAAATATATGAATAGATTGAGTTTTAAATGCATTTTTTATTAGTATAACTTTTATTAAATATTATATAACACAAATAAAAGTATTTAAAGTCAAAGTTAAAAAAGAAAGACTTAAAAAGTCAAAACATGACAATTAATATGGGACGGAGGTAGTACTATTTTTTGTGACTTTTTTTACATCATATATTATATCATTACCTTTTGATAATCCCTTTTTGACTATGGATTATCATCACTTTGCGTACCTTATGTCCTTATCTAATAAATTACTTATTTACCCTATTTATTCTTTTTAACCCTAGTAAAAACCTTTTTACAGCCGGATATTGTACGTACATCATCATGTCTCCCAACTCATGTTGCTGTAAATGTAATTGTTCCAAGATAGCAAAAGATCAAAAGGGTATCTATCTCTTTTTGTTTCTGTTTTCTATCTATTTTCTTTGCAAAAAATCACATATATGTAACATATTTATATACTTCATTATCGTGCAAGGAGTCTCTTTTTGATGATATTGTTTAAATGTCGTTTACGTGGTGTGGTGTGCTAGTCGATGATACATTAATTTGTAATTTTTTTTCTAGCTTCTTGATAGTTCTCTGATAATATCCGCCGTTAAAAAAAAGTTCATTAACGTGCAAGAATGTTGTTTTTAGTATTCATGTTATGCATTTACGGAGTATGATATATGTGTTATTTTTTACGCATTACCATAAGGGAAAAACATGTTACTGAATTGTTGGTCTTTTTTTTTTTTTTGTTAATCATGATTTTTGAGCTTTTGGACTAATCCCTCAAGTTTGAACCATCGCCACACACAGTAAAACTCTCCCTATTCAGGAGGTTGGCGTGACCGCTTTAAAGTTGTTTGTACTTAGCAAAATTTGAACATGCGACCTCTCGCGTCTTAGTGATGATCATGGGCGGAGCCAGGATTCAATGTTAGGCTAGGGGTGCTTGATTTGTTCTAATAAAATTGCGGTAAATTTGTATGCAAATACATTACCATGTCACGTAGTTTGTAGTTTCAATATAAATTATATAGCTTATAGGTCATGGCGTAGCTGTGATTGTGATTATGAGGTTATAAACAATATCGTGTCTTTGCTCATAAAAATCAATTAGATCTTTTTTCCTTATTGTAAGAGTAAAAACTAATACATAAATTTACATATGTGCAAAATATTAGTAATGCTAAGATCTTTCAATTCATACAAAAAAACATTCATTGTTACAGATTACCAGTAAATTTCTAAGCTAGTTACATTGTCCTAGCTTTAATGAATATGCTCAAAAGAAAATATGGAGAATGGAGTTAATGGAACATGTTTGAAACTGTTGCCTAAGAAGTTAGCATGGAAACTTTACTTGTTAGTATTATTTGAAACTAGGTGATGATAATCACAAGCCTTTTATCACTAGGCCACCCTCACGGGTGGTTGAATTTGTTGGTTTTATTTGTAGCTCATTCTAACAAAAAGTTCAAAACCACACTCAACGTAGCTTAGCTTGTCGTTAGGCGTAGTGATGTCCTCACAAGAGATCTTAGGTTCAAAAAACATCACTAGATACACATCTTGACGGTGGCCATATATGGAAATAGTCGGAAACGGTCATGGGGGAACTCTGATTAGGTTGCATACATCAACTCGTCCTCTCGGGGGAAACCTAATCCGTTTTTTGTAAGGAAAAGTTCAATAGGGTCTATCCTTGAGCTCTAAACAGTTGGCTTTTTTGGCCTCTAATTTTCAATACCTTTCACAGTTTCACAAAGAAACTAAGACGATAAAGGAAAACATGTGTACATTGTATGACTATGTGTGGTTATTAGGTTCTTAAGTTTACTGACATGTGTTGGTTTCTTGCTGAAATAGTGGAGTGTACGTATTTTTGAGAAAGACGGTTCTTTGTTTTCTGTTTAGTTAGTTTCTCATTGATCGGAGATGAAAAGAAATTGCAAGAAGCTTTAGAAGCTATTAACGAGCAACAAGCCAAAGACTTTGAGAAAACATGCAAAGACTTTACGAATTGGGTTTCCAAGCAATCTTTGCCTGTCGAAGCTGCTATCACAACCCTTACTGGCGCCTTCCGAGGAGCTGTCATGGGTATCGTTGTGGATGCTCTCTTCGAGGGTGCATGCTCCGTTGGTTCCATTCAATCACCTTCGGAAGGTGGCACCATTAGACCAGAGGTATACAGATTTACCGTGACTTTCAATATGATTGCATATTAGATTTTCACGTTTTAATTAATCTTTTGGTGTGTGTGCAGGTTCTTACTTTTATAGGAGGGTACAAACCTTTGGTACAGTCTTTCATATTAGGAAGGACCATGGAACAGGCTCGTAATTTTGCTGTTATGACGGGTGTTAATGCAGGCATATCGTGTGTCATGAAAAGATTAAGAGGAAAGGAGGATATGCAGACACGGTAAGCTTAATATATTGCAGTTCCTTACATGTTAGATATTATTAGATAGCATTACCATATCTCTTGTCTATGCGTAAAAAAATATGTTGTTTTTGGTTAAATATAAATTTGTACTCATCTATGTTCTTTCCGTACAGTATGGTTTCAGGGTTTGGTTCCGGACTCATGGTATCGTTGGTTAGCGGTATGAGGGGTCCTAGTGTAATGTCAATTGGTGTTCTATTTGCAGTTGTCAATTGTGCAATGCTGAAGGTGAACATATTACCCTTTCCTTCACATCCCCTATGAAAGTTTTTTAGGCTATGATATTTTCGATTTATTTAGTCATAAACGGGTCACTTGGGTTTATCCATTGACCCGTTAAAATCTGAATCCCAAGTTATCCGTTTTGACCCATACTTACATGCAGTTAGAGGAACACGCCTCCCAGCAACATGCAGAAGATGTTGCGCATAATAAAACCAAAGGCATGTTTTCTATTATTGGAATTGGTTTTGGTCTTGATCATTATCCGATGAGCTTCAATAGAGGCCTGTTAACCGAGAACACTCTCCCATTGCATACTGACAGGTACGTAATACTACAAATACTTGTGGTTCTTGTTATATAATCTAATGAAAATACTACTCAAAATTAAACTTTCTTTTTACGGTGTTTCGTGTTTGCAGGAATGGGATGAAGAAAGGAGGTAGGAAGGCATGGTTAAGATCTTCGTGATCCGACATCAGGATATTAGTCACATTACTTGTCGTCCAGTAACCACTTGAAGCTACAAAGAATAGATCTGGATAATTGGTTCCTAAAGATGTATCACCTTACATTCCTGATACATACAACCGTATATTATCGTGTCTATACAGAGATCATGACCAAAAATTTCTTTAAGGACATCATACAAGAACCATCCACGACATTGACACATTATCTTTGAGCTTGAGTTTTTTAACGAAGGTCATACGATTCAGGATATTGTTTAAGGACAATCGTATACTATCTTGTCTATACAAGCATACAGAGATCATGACCGAAAACTTCTTTAAGGACATCAACCAAAAACTTTTAAGCGGGTCGATTCAGGATATTGTTTTATCTATTACAGGTTGGACAGGTAAATCAATAATTAGTTTAGAAGTCATTTCATAAATGAATTTTATATCGTTTTGACACCAAAACATATGTCCGGTTTCAAACAAACCCAAAGAATTACATTTTTGATCCGTTATCTAACCAAACTGACAACTAATTGTTCCTCGATGACTTTCTGAATGGCTTCATGTTGGCTAGCAGCTACGTTTCCTTGAACTGAATCTATTTTGTTTTGCACAATGATAATATGTTTAAGCCGCATCAGTTCAATAGCTGCCAAATGTTCAAGGGTTTGAGGTTGCGGGCAAGTTTCATTTGCAGATATAATTGTAGTAATGCACCGTCCATAATTGCAGCTCCGGCGGTTAGCATAGTCGCCATTAAAATATCATGTCCCTGTAAGATATACTGTATATATAACACATGTCAGTAATGTATGCATGTCGACCCCTTAAAGGTCCCAATGTACACGACTAAGTTTAGAAGCTCGTGACTTACCGGGCAGTCAACAAATGACACATGTATATCTTACTTAGCAGATTCTATAATCTTTAATCTTTGTATGTTTAGTCAAATCATCTTCAATGCATCAACAAGAATAGCAGCAAAATAAACGGACTAAAAAATCCAACTCTCATTATGCAACAATAGACTATATCTTTGTATGTTTCCACCTTTCTTGCTGGGTCAAAATGGGTAGGTTTTGTCAGCACACGTCAAAGTAGGTTAGATCGACACATAAACACTTGTATGCATCTCTGTCTACCATATAAACGATGAATATCTAATAATACATTTTAAAACTCTTTTTTGATCCCATCATGCATTAATATGTTGCAAAGTAAATCATGAGTGAAAGAACGCACACATGAAGTGACGGTAGGTGCATACCCACTCAACAAGCACATTAATGCAAATATTTCTGCAAACGCCTATGGATAACCACAAACGAAACAGGAGGTGCATGACATACAATGCTAAGCGAGTTAAAATTTTACAAGTCACAACCTATAACGAAATAAGCTAATATTAGTCTTGACAAACACGTCATTCCACATGCGGATTTTGAGTTTAAACACTTTTATCATCTCAATCTCTTAGCCATTTCCTCTTCATGCAATTACATCAACTTCAACCTTCCTTTCTAAATATCGTCACTTGTCGGAGACTTGCTTTTCGATTTGCTCCTTCCTATATGAGTCAATAAAGATAACAAATTCAGAGGGTGATAGTAAGAAAGGTGGAAACATATATATAATTGACATTTATAAAGATTAACAAATTCACGGTGTGCCTTGGAATGTACACAACTCATATTTGTAATGTACATTTACTAGTGATTTCCGACTATATTTTCCCATGTCTCCTAATTCATTAGCTTTCGGTTTCCATATATGTTGTATATCCACTGGACTCTAAGTGAGGATGACTAATCACCATCAGCCAGTATCGTGCCACAATTATGCTCATGTAGTACACATTTCCTGTAATTGTTCCATGTCAGCACACATGATCCTTTGAAAGAGAAGAAATTAAATAATACATGAGTTTGTATATTTTGACCCAAATACAGATACATGAGTTCAGAATTATATCATAAAATGAAGTGCAGTTCTAAAATTTTAAGGCCATCTTTGTCCATACATGGGATCAATGACATAAACTTTATCCAGTTTTTAATTCGTTGTCTTTATGCATAGGCCATTTATCACCTCTCGGTTACAGGATTTGGTCCCAAGTTGCTAGGAGTATTTAAAAATGGGATGGTGCATCATTTATACAGAAACCCCTTATTTGGTCTAATAGAAAACTCGTAAAAAACCTAACTCGTGCTAAACAGATGATAGAAAGTGTGCAAGTGATAGAATTTCACAATCACGATATTCCAAGACTGCGCTAACTCCGAAAGTAAGACACCCTTATTAAAATAAAGTAATAAAAACCAATATTAATAGGGGGGAAAAAACAATATTTTTTAAGTAAATGACGAAGAACATACATACCAATGTTTCAAAGTTGAAACTCTGGACGAGTGAGTGCCAAGACAGTACGATCACGATCACTACTTTCAAACCAAACATACCTTAGAGAAGGCATATTAAACACAGAACTGGTAACAACTTGCTCGCTAAAGGGATAACCTCTCAGTTTTAGCTTTCTTAAATTTGGACACCCTTCTGATAACTTCACAAGTCCTGCATTAGATAACTTCACGAGTCCTGCATTAGAATTTCCTTTACGAGTAAGATGAAGAAACCGCAAATTAGCACCATACTTGCCGATATATTCCAAACCCACATCCGTCAATCCTCCATGCCAAATATCTAGCCTTTCGAGTTTGCTGCAACCCATCAGCATAGCCCGAAGCACATTGTCTAGCGGTGTCCCATCTTTCTTCCTCAACAGTATACGGAAATCACGCAGATTCTTTAAATAAGTTCCTACACACTCCAGAGCTTCATTTGAAATATCTGTAAGGGAAAAATCTAAACACTCCAAATTAGTACATCCTTTTACCAGAGCAATCAGTCCCACGTGGGTCACATCCTCATTATAGGTAAGTTTGCGCAATTTCTTGCAAAACTGACCGATGACTTTCAATCTCTTGTCTCCACATCCATCCGAGGTATATAGATCTTCCAAATTAGGACACCTCTTAAACACTAAACAATGGCACTCATACCTCCTACCTGAAGATAAAAAAAGTTCCAATTTCGTTATCTGATTCAGTAAAGGAGTACACTCGAATATCGAGTTACGAACATATTGATTCCACTTAATGAACGCATATTTAGGGTAACTGGACATTAACAAGCTCACTCTCCTCATCATAAATATCTCCACCAAAATGTTCCAACCTAACAGCATATCTAAAGGCATCTCCTAGTTTACTTAGATAGCACGCTCCAATCTTTAACGATATTAATGACTTACAGCAGTTTTTTGCAAGAAGTGTAAGATCTTCTACATCAAAAAAATCCATACCCGTAACATGTAACCTTTCCAAAACCGTGCTATTCAATGCCAATTGATGTAACCAAATCCCGTCTTTCATATTGATATAATCACAATATTCCAAACAAAAAGTTCTCAATTGGTTACAATACTTAGAGACATGCCTTAATCCATCTGTCGAAAACCTTTTACACTTGTTAATCTTCAAACTCCTTAACTCCTTACCACGTGTTCTCGCCAATGTCTCGAGATCTTCATCATGAACAGCCAGACCACAGACATAAAGTTCTTTCAAACACCTAAACTCGAGAGCTAACTGTTGACTTTGTCCTTAAATCACTTTTGACTTTGTCCTTAAATTACTTTTGACTTTGACCTTAAATTTTTTTGTTTGTGTTATATAATATTTGATCCAAAATATATGAATGGATTGAGTTTTAAATGTATTCTAATTGGGTATAAATTTCATCAAGTATATATAACACATTCAAAAAAAATGCTTAGGGTCAAAGTTGAAAAAAAAAGACTTAAAAAATCAAACGAGGACAATAATTTTAGGACGAAAGGAGTATATGTTTAGTTTCATTTTAATAAGACATAACTATTTCGTGTCTCTATCTTATGATATAACATTGATTTTTGAAATATCTTATATTAATATATACTTATGTCAAAATATTTATCGTGTTTCTTAATCGGTTCCTAAAATACACCTTATTATATTTAATATGTCCTATTATATTCATATTCAGATTATAAACGGTAGACACGATTAACCCGTTCGATAACGTGTTCAAAGTTATAGTTACACTTCTCAACACGGGTAAATAAACAAATCAGGTTTGGGTTAAGATATTTAAACCTGCCAACCCAACAAAAACCAAATTGCCACCCCCTAATAAATAATCATTTTACCACGTATCTTTCATTAAACCCTAAAAAAAACTATTCATAACTTTCATCTTTTTTTACTCACGTCTTCCAAGTGTTGCTGTCACCGTAAATGCTCTAGATCAACATTTGAAGGTATCTCACTTCTCATTTTTTTATGTGTTAACTCTTGGGTTGTGTTTAAAGATTCTCTAATTAAAAATTAGCATTAAACGAACTAATATATTCCATAATTATACACATTTAATTATTTTAAATATGGAATGCGTAGTTAAACATGAATATTTTGTGTTAATTGATTATTAACTTTTTAATACAGGAATGTTTAAACACAACCCATGTTAACAAAACCCGTGTTAACAAAACTTTTTTTTTTATTGTTAAACTCTTTTTTTAAATATCTAAACAAAGTTTAAAGTGACCAAACATTAATAAAAAAGAACATAGTCATGTAAAAAAAAACACATGGAGTTCATTATAATGATCACGTGTTCTTAATAGTATGATGGATGTCAAAATAGAGAACGCGAATTTACCACATGGTGTGCCCTTTTGATAAATTTCAAAAGGTATGCACTTGGTATTAAACTCATTTTGTTAAAAAAATAGTATTAAACTCTAATCATATGAAGAAAAAAAAATTGTTTCTACACTAGTGATAACGTTGTTAGTGTATGCACGTGCATAGGTATTGGGATATTTGTGTGCAAATACATGTAAATAGATATTAGGTTTTATATTAAGAGAAGAGATATATGTTTGAGAACAGATGCAGAGGAAAAAGCCGCAAAGAAAAAAGCCGATGAGTCTGAGAAGAGACGCAAAAACTTTAAGAAATGGCTATCCAAGCGGTATTACTGGTTGAGGTTTCTTTGTCACAATCAGAGACGGGGCCTTTCTAGGTGCGCCAAGGGTGTTATTTTGAGTCTTCTTTGTAAGAGTGCATGCTACGCCGTTAGCTCCAATACGACTCCTATAGACGCTACTGTTATTCCAGAGGTATATAAGTTTACTTTAAGTTTTCAAGATTTGCACACAACATGTTATTTGTTAAAAAGTGCGTAGAAATATAAGAAAGGCTAATTACTTCAAAATGTATCCAACTTGTCCAATTTTTCACTTTTAATCTACAAAAGATGTGAATTGGCTGGAACACCCTAAGCCCTGGTGTCCACCCCACAATAAATAGCTCCGACTACTCTTCTAGCCCAATGGGGCACCAACTGGAAAGAGCACGAACCGAGACCGGAACACGTGACCTATTTCTATCTACAAAATCTCTCTAGTGGCCGGGCTCATGAGTTTTTCGTATGTCAGTATCAACGTCAAAACCCTTTGGTACTTTTCCACTTTTAATCACTTAACAAAAAACTTTTCAATTGTTACCCTAAACTTTTGAATTTCATCATTTTGGTGTATCTTACTCATATAAAATGATCATTTTACCCTTTTTTGTCAATAGAGTGTATTGTGGTTACAAAATATAAAGGTAGAATGGTCATTTTATATTAGCAAAATACACTAAAGTGACGAAATTCAAAAGTTTAGAAAACAATTGAAAAGTTTTTGTCGATAATTAAAAGTGAAAAAGTGACAAGTTAATACATTTATAAATGGTTAGCCCTATAAAATTAGAACAATTTCACACTACTAGTGGTAGAAAGAAAAAAGTTGTATGCGTTTATAAGCTTGTAAAACATAAAACTTGTCCACACATACAAAGTCTAGAGATCGACTTGTAAACTCATAGACATGTACAATATGTTTACACTTATGATTGCTTATGCATATAAAAGATCATCACGATATTGACACTAATATATGTCTTTGTTGCATGTGCATATCAAGCTTGTTTATAGCGTTCCTCATATTTGAATTCTTTTTTGTTGTCGCGCAGATTCTTTCGTTCACAGGAAGCTACCAACCATTGATAAAGTCTTTCGTATTAGGAGGGATTTTGGAACATGCTCGTAATTTCGCTGTTTTGGAGGGTGTTAGTGATGGCATATCTTGTGTCATGAGAAGACTAGGCAGCAAAGAGGATATCCATGCAAAGTAAGCTTAAATAAAGTTGTGTTTAGTCGATATAAATAGTAGAAGTGTATTATGTTAATATGATAGAGTACTCATTTATGTATATCATGGCAGAATGGTTACAAGCTTTGGTACCGGAGTCGTGTTATCATTGGTAAGTGGGATGAGGGGGCCGGATGTTATATCAGCTGGTGTTATCTTAGCGCTCGTGGATGGTGGAAGATTCAAGGTGATTATGTTACTTTTTCTTCACATTCACTCGAAAATTTGTTCGATGTTACAATTTCTATGTTATTGTAAGGATCAACGAGTTACAATTCAGGCAAGATCGCCTAAAAAAGGAGTTTCTACTGCGTAGCATCTTCTAAATCACTTTTTTTTTTATTATTGTAAATTTCTTAATGGGATAATTACTAATAATTGTATCTAAGTTCTCACTTTTTCCATTTTGATGTACCGAACCAATTATTTTGCAACTTAGACCCTGTACTTTTGAATTTCATCACTTTAATGTATTTTGCTTATGTAAAATGACCATGTTACCCATATAATTTGTAACCACTCTATTGACAGCAAAAGGTAAAATGATCATTTTACATGAGCAAAATACATCAAGTGAAGAAACTTCAAACGTACAGGGTTTAAGTTGCAAAACAATCTATTCGGTGATTAAAAGTGAAAAAAGTGACGAGTTAGATACATTTATAAGTGCTTAGCCCTTTTTTAAAGAAAGTTAGACGTAAGTATTTTGTATCAACACAACCCGTTCAAACTCGTATAAAAGTTATTTGATTTGACCCAACTTAATTACATGCAGTTAAGGGAAAAATCACGCCAGCGAGAAGCTGAAGAGGAAGTACTTACCCAAAATAGAGGCATGTTTCTTAGTATTGGATTTGGTCTTGATCATGAGGCGATGAACTTCAAAACGGGCTTGTCAGCTGCCACCACTCGTCCATTGCTTACTGAAAGGCAAGTAAATAACAAATGGTCTCTGTCTTTTTAATATTGAATCAATCAGTGACTTTTCTTTCTGTTTTTGTGCTTTTAGGAAGGGAGTGATGAAATGAGGCACGTGTATACATGACTGATGACTGATCAGATATTCGTGTTCTAAGTTTATCTCTAAGAACATTTTCTCATAATACATTTCAAAAACAAACTTTTAGGTCATAGTTCATTGTTAAGGTGTGTTTGACGTTTGCTTAAGTCCGAAGTCAACTTAGAGTCCATGTTAGAGTCCATGTTGGAGTCGATTTTCTTCCCCCTTATCTCTATAAAAGGAGGTGAGGGGGGAGGGGTTTGTACGTCATTCTTTCAAGTTACTAATCAATCATTCAGTTAGAGTTGATTCTTGTGCTCGTTCTTTACTTTTCTGTCGACATATATAAACTCTTGGTGTGTGTTTGTCTTCAAGATTGTAGTCATTCCGCTCTAGTATCCAAGTTTGTTCTAGAGATTACAATAGCTGGAATGGATGCATCCATGTATGTTGAATTCTTGTTTTGTCCTGTTTCGACTTTTCTAAAATACGACTAACGGAAGTCGACTGTATGGTGAATGTCCTCAACTGTTGTTTTATTTGTTCCTAAGTCTCGATTAAGGTGTTTGGGATATATTCAGATCAACCTTTTTGTTCACCTCTCTTCAGGAAATTTGTTAGTTAAAGATTACATTGTTAGCAGTATATGCACCATACCTAGACTAGGAGGTGTTTGTTTTTCGTTAAGAGGCTCTTAACAGCCTCTTAATCTGAACCGCTCAGACGCGGTCGACATTTTGGTCGTTCGAGACCGTTTGTTTTTTTTCCGCACGCATTCGGAGGCGATGAAGATCTTAATGGTCTAGACTTGAGAAGGGTGTCCGAATGCCTCTTGTTGCCTCTTGCGACACAAAAAAAAAAAAAAAAAATTAGTACGAGCAAGCAAATGTCTTGTTCAAACATGAGTTTTTTTCCCGTTCGGATACGGTCGATTCGAGACATTTACGCCTCGATTGATTCGACGTGCGGTTGATTCGATTCGAGCCTCTTAAAAACAAACACCACCAACCTACCAAATCTGTTTAGGTGCAATCTTGATCAATTCCTTGAGACCGAAATCCAGAACATTAAAATCAACACGAGTTCCATCGAAGGTGAACATCATCATCTAACATGTTATTGAACATGTGAGATTTTTAGTTTGAGAATGGAGATGTATACACAATTTCACATCTTTGTCATCACTCATCATAGCTCCTTGCACAATATTGTTTTCTCTATCTAGACAAGCACCATCAATCAACAATAATGTTTGTGTTCTTATATATTTTGCTTTAGGGTTAAAAATACATCATCAACAAGTGGTGGAACCAAGAATATAAGTTAGGGTGCACATTTTAAATATAAGTATTAGAGAAAAAAGTGAAACATAAGTGTGATTGTAGTTTAAATGGTTGAGTTTATCAGAATTAAGAAAGTAATACAAACACAATTTCTTTGGACACGTTGCATTTACGAGTATGATATGTTTTACAAAATTAGCACTACAAATTAAAATTTTATCAAGTCATATCGACAACATTCTATGGTAATGAGGCGAACGAGAAATTGGCTCAAAGTATTTTGAACCATATCAAGGGTTAGAAAGGTGGGAAAGGTAGCATATAAGTCGGAACTTCTATGCAGAACCACTCAGATACATTCATCTTCCATATTTCGCATCTTAAGAAGATGAGGAATCCGACTATAACATGCCAAGGAATGCCTAATGGGTTGACAGAAGATATGAAATTGATATTAGATCTTGATCGGGTTGAAGGATTTTGTGAAAGGAAGTCTAACAATGGGAAGGATCGTGAAGTACTAATAAGCAACATGGGAACCATATTCTTGGGATTCCATATTGATTAAACCATCAATACCACGATGCGCATCGATGAATCTATATTTAATGTTATGACATAATTAAAACACATAAAATACTAACCTCGAATCTCCTGATATTAGATAATCACCAAGTCTTCATCTTGATCATGAACACATAATGGATCTCGTATCATCACGAAACCCTAATCAATATAGTGAGTTAATCTCTATCGAAAACTCACACTATACTTCCAAAGGGAGCGTTAGGATGCTAGTGATTATCTCTAAACCCTATAAGCCTCTCTATAAAAGGAGAGCAACACACAACATCACATACTTCGGCAAATACTGCCTCACAGCAGTGAAGTATGGTTCTTGTTTAAGTATTACCCGAGCTTGATCCACATCAATCTCATCGGTCCTTACCGTTCAACACGGAAACAAACTACAAAACACAGAACACCCCAACCCGATAAGGGTAGAAGTATCACAGTATGGTGTCATATCGTAACATACATAATGAACATAAATCACAAATGAAGTCTTAATTAAATAAATCAAAATTTAAGTCAACGGGACTTATCAATACATAGATACCAAAGGAAAACTCCGAATGAAAATATAATAACAAAATCAAATGAAGTCAAAGATGACTAGGTATGGTCTCTATATCATCATCTCTCAACCCCAGACAATCCCTAGCTCCTAGCTAATGTACCGCCGCAGAAAAGAAATGCGGTGAGCTTAAAAGCCCAGTGAGCAGATATAACGATACAATAATAATAAAAGCGGGCGAGAACAAAGTAAGGGAAGTCACTCAATAACCGTATATCAAAGGAACAGGGTAGGTAAAGGAAGTCGAGAATCCACCACGAGCCAGTAACAAATCATATCATATCATAACAATCATAGTAGCCGTGGTATCCAATAGTAACCATAACGGATATAACAGACATGGAGTGATCGGCTCCCAGTTGTGAAGATGCGTGTGCACACGACATCATTCACCGGACAAATCATAACATATCGGATAATGAACAAATCTAGGATGCATCCATACGCCCCTAGCAGACGGATAGTGGCCATACAATATATCTTGAGCTCATAATAAGATAACAGAAGGGACGGTGTGGAACATCACTCAACCAAACTAGAGTCATGCCATTGGTGCATCAATGACACGGACATGGAACCCCCATGCCTAGTTAATGGCTCGGGTCTCAAACCGATGTCAAGGCAAAAGGTCCACAATATACAATAGGTGAGTCATCATAATCAAGGTTTAATATCATTAGTTCACAATTTAGAGGTTCATAGAAATAATCCAATATCAAAGATTCAGTATCAAAGGTCAGTAACAGTGGTTCAATAACAGAGGTTCAATAGCAATGGTTCAGTAACAGAGGTTCAATAACAGAGGTTCAGTAACAGTAGTTCAATAGCAATGGTTCAATATCAAAGGGTCAATAGCAAAGGAAATCATAACAATGAAATATCATAAGCGAACAAAGTCAAGGATCAGAAAGTCATGAGAAACCCCTACTGAAAAGGGATAGAATATCTGTACCTTAACTCCAATGAAAGGAAAGCAAACAAATGAATGAACACGAAGACACAACATCACGTCTCCTTCAATGAATCTACACAGATTACGATTCATATAATACTTATTAGCTCATTTAAGTCATATTTGATTTATTTCTTATATGAATCGCATTAATATTTTTAGAGTTATTAAGCGTATTCTCATTTTTTAATAATGGATCGAATTAAAATACTTTAGGGAAATAATCATTAATTAGCCAAACTTGGGGGTTACAAATGATAAATGGCAAAATTAAATGTTTAATATGACAATATCCTATTTAAGGCTTTATTTGATCATACTTCAAAGTATAGGGTTCGCATGGTAAATATCTTAAAGTTTAGGGTTTATTGTGTTATTTTAATATAGTTCAAGGTTTGCATGCGACAACATTAAAAGATGAGGGTTAAAAGTGAAATATGTAACATGCAAAAATTTTGTAACCGTTTGTAAAGTGTTTTTATGATTTCCTTTTTTTTTACCCGACATGCCAACTTCAACCTCGATCGCGGTTCAAACGGTTAACATCAACGACCAAGTAAAAATGCCTTATGAATCACCCCGACTCGACTCTCCCGATACACTTTCAAAACTCCGACATGCCAACTTCAACCTCGATCGCGGTTCAAACGGTTAACATCAACGACCAACTAAAATGCCTTATGAATCACCCCGACTCGACTCTCCCGATACACTTTCAAAACTCGAAAAGACTCAACCATAAATCCGTGATCACCCTTGAACTTGCCCCCACAAGACCATTACTATGTTCATTCTATAATTTCTTGTCTTGGTTTTACACACGTATATGTACATATGAATGATTTCAAAAGCAAAAACATATTCAAGAGTATATATTTCTTAGTTTTATATCCGGTTCTTATTTGTGTTAGACACCAAAGATTGTTCTAATGATCGATTCAAAAGAGTAAAACCAAACCGACGTCGACATATGTGTCATCTTATATGCTTACATGTTTTAACGAACAATAATGGGTCATCAAATTATACGGAAAGTAGCATGGGCAAGATGAATTCGGAGGTGATTAATACATTTTATAACACATTATCAAGTAGCCATAATAACAAATTCATATGACCTTGGTATGATTTTATGTGACGATTAGGCTCGATCGAAAATGAATAACATGACCACGGCATGCAAGAGTGGGTCGAAAAAGGTTATGGGTCGACACTTAGGTTCAAATAGTAAAAATATGGTTCTATCTTATACATTCCATTCTTTATTTAGGTGCTTACTACATGATTTCATGTTACCAATCTCTGTTTAAGTGAATCTTTTATCTAACATAAGTATGCATGGCAAGTGGACGAATTATGTACACATATCATCTTTTATTTTTTGATCATGGTTTAACACTATGAGATGAATGGTTCTTGTTTTTTGTTTATTTGAAGCTTAAGCATGCATTCTTATGACTCCACACACGCATGAACCAAGAAACAAGGAAGAAATTTTGAATGAAGTTTTGAGGATGCAAACCTTGTAGTAAGCGAGCAATGCAGGAAGGAAACAAAGAACCAACGAATCGACTCTCGCAATCACAAACACCTTGAGGCACCTTTTGAATCTCCTTGTACCACCTTGTCGTTGAGATGAAGAAAAATAGAATGGTAGCCGTCACTTTTGTTTAGGGATGTAGGGTTTCTAGATGTGTGAAACGTTTTGAATGAGGCTAGGGATAAATATGGAATAGAGATGAGACAAATCAGGAACAAAACTTGGAAGCTTGGCGTTTGAATAAGGCTGATTTAAGGGAAAATAAAGGACCAAATCACCACTTAATATACTTTCCATTATTACTAGTATATTGTATTTATTTTGTCTATTAAAAGGTCCATGTAACAATATTATGTGTAATATATCATTTGAGAGTTAACTATAAGTTTTATTTCTTTCATTATTTTTGGTTATCATAAGTACTTAACATCATTATCGGTGATTTTATTTTACGGATTTTTACTCAAGGGGTATAATAGTCTTTTAGCGCTTCACGATTTTAGGGTTTTACAACTCTTCCTCTAAAAAAATTTCGTCCTCGAAAATTGAAAGGAAACGAAAAAGCAAACGAAGATATTCCAGATTACAAACCGAGGGTAATGTAAATCAAACGATAGAACTTTTTCACGGATGAACACGTCTTGAGAATTCAACGCATAAATCCGAAGATGAAGGTAGATTAAGCGATAAGAAGAATGATCCCAAGGTCTTGCTACACGTAGTCAAACTAAATCAGGTGCAAACATTTAAGCTTGTAAGGCACTCCTCGAGACATCCTATGGTCACAATGAGGGTACGTCATATGATCTAAGTATTATTACGCTGGCCAAGCGTCATAATACCAGCATCATATGAGTATACCTTCATGATGACCATACTTTATCTCAAGTCGTGAAATTCCTCCTATCAACCACCTAACGGTCCATTCTACATCTTAGGGTTGGTCCGAAATAATCGTCACTAACGAATTCGAAATAAGAGAAGCAGAACATATAAGGAACGTAACGGAACATAGAAAGTACCATCGAACTGAAATGTGTCGGAATTTAGCATCAGACTTCCATAGTTCGCCCAAATCTTCAAAAAAATAAGACAATCATCCAATCATCCAATCATACACAGAATTTATACAGAACGGAAAATCATTCAAAGAGAACAAAATTTATTCAAGGGATTTCAAACACAAAGCGAGGTCGTAGTAACACCGAAGAATCAAGCCCTAGAACTCCGTCATCCAAACGCGCCCACGCAGATTAATCTCCTCAGCATCCCAACGGTTGGACTGTTAACCACAATATGCCCGAATCTTGGTAGTAGTTTCATCGCGTAACTAAAGTACGCCAGTCATACTTTTTCTGCTCATACTTCTTCCAAGTGTCCACCAGTTGAATATTGTCTCCATCTTTGCGCCTCTGGTTGATTCGTCCAGCTTCCTCCAAAGATAGAATTTGATGTCCCCAGCGAAGATTGCAGTGGTGCGGCTTCGCTTCACGATCCTCTCCAAATCGAAACTGCTGCAACAACACGTGGTCGGTATCATCACCTTCGACTCCACGAGTAGTCTCCATTTAAACGATCAATACAGGAACGTACAAAGACAAAGTTCGATGCGAAAGAAGAAGGCCAAATCAGTGATGACAAACGAATATCAAAGTCAAATCTGAACGAAAATCGAAAGAATTAGAAAAGATTGAAACAGACGGAAGCCTAATGTCTACCCAAGTACTCACCAGTCAAACCTAAGCTCTACGGGTCAAATTCTAGGGTCCATATGTCACAGGTCCTGACTACAAGTCGTAAACCTGGGCTCTGATACCATAATTGTAACACCCCAACCCGATAAGGGTAGAAGTATCACAGTATGGTGTCATATCAGAACATACATAATGAACATAAATCACACAGCGGAAGTCTTAATTAAATAAATAAAAAATAGTCAACGGGACTTATGAATACATAGATACCAAAGGAAAACTCCGAATGAAAATATAATAACAAAATCAAATGAAGTCTAAGATGACTAGGTATGGTCTCTATATCACTCATCTCTCAACCCCGGACAATCCCTAGCTCTTAGCTTATGTACATGCAGCAGAAAAGAAATGCGGTGAGCTTAAAAAGCCTAGTGAGCAGATATAACGATACAATAATAATAAAAGCGGGCGAGAACAAAGTAAGGGAAGTCAGTCAATAAATCTGGTATATCAAAGGAACAGGGTAGGGTAAAAGGGAAGTCAGTAATCCACCACGAGCCAACAGAACAAATCATATCATATCATAACAATCATAGTAGCCAGTAGTATCCAGTAGTAACCATAACAGATATAACAGACATGGAGTGATCAACTCCCAGATTGTGAAGATGCGTATTGCACACGACATCATTCACCAGACAAATCATAACATATCAGATAACAGAACAAATCTATGATGCATCCATACGCCCCTGCAGACGAGATAGTGGCCATACAATATATCTTGAGCTCATAATAAGATAATGAGAAGGGACGTGTGGAACATCACTCAACCAAACTAAGTCATGCCATTGGTGCATCAATGACACGGACATGGAACCCCATGCCTAGTTAATGGCTCGGGTCTCAAACCGACAGAGTCAAGGCAAAGGTCCACAAGATACAATAGGTGAGTCATCATAATCAAGGTTTAATATCATTAGTTCACAATTCGAGGTTCATAGAAATAATCCAATATCAAAGATTCAAGATCAAAGGTCGAATAAAGGGTTCAATAACAGAGGTTCAATAGCAATGGTTCGATGAATGAGGTTCAATAATGAGGTTCGATATGATGAGTTCAATAGCAATGGTTCAATATCAAAGGGTCAATAGCAAAGGAAATCATAACAATGAAATATCATAAGCGAACAAAGTCAAGGATCGAAAAGTCATGAAAACCCTACGAAAAGGGATAGAATATATGTACCTTAACTCCAATGAAAGGAAAGCAAACAAATGAATGATAACGAAGACACAACATCACGTCTCCTTCAATGAATCTACACAGATTACGATTCATATAATACTTATTAGCTCATTTAAGTCATATTTGATTTATTTCTTATATGAATCGCATTAATATTTTTAGAGTTATTAAGCGTATTCTCATTTTTTAATAATGGACCGAATTAAAATACTTTAGGGAAATAATCATTAATTAGCCAAACTTAGGGGTTACAAATGATAAATGGCAAAATTAAATGTTTAATATGACAATATCCTATTTTAAGGCTTTATTAGATCATACTTCAAAGTATAGGGTATATCTCAAAGTTTAGTGTTTATTGTGTCATTTTAATATAGTTCAAGGTTTGCATGCGACAACATTAAAAGATGAGGGTTAAAAGTGAAATATGTAACATGCAAAAATTTTGTAACCATTTGTACAGTGTTTTTATGCTTTCCTTTTTTTTTACCCGACATGCCAACTTCAACCTCGATCGCGGTTCAAACGGTTAACATCAACGACCAAGTAAAAATTCCTTATGAATCACCCCGACTCGACTCTCCCGATACACTTTCAAAACTCCGACATGCCAACTTCAACCTCGATCGCGGTTCAAACGGTTAACATCAACGACCAAGTAAAATGCCTTATGAATCACCCCGACTCGACTCTCCCGATACACTTTCAAAACTCGAAAAGACTCAACCATAAATCCGTGATCACCCTCGAACTTGCCCCACAAGACCATTACTATGTTCATTCTATAATTTCTTGTCTTGGTTTTACACACGTATATGTACATATGAACAGATTTCAAAAACGCAAAACATATTCAAGAGTATATATTTCTTAGTTTTCTATCCATGTTCTTATTTGTGTTAGACACCAAACATTGTTCTAATGATCAGATTCGAAAAGAGTAAAACCCAAACTGACGTCGACATATGTGTCATCTTATATGCTTACATGTTTTTAACGAACAATAATGGGTCATCAAATTATACGGAAAGTAGCATGGGCAAGATGAATTCATGAGGTGATTAATACATTTTATAACACATTATCAAGTAGCCATAATAACATATTCATATGACCTTGGTATGATTTTATGTGACAGTTAGGCTCGATACGAAAATAAATAACATAACCACGGCATGCAAGAGTGGGTCGAAAACAGGTTATGGGTCGACACTTAGGTTCAAATAGTAAAAATATGGTTCTATCTTATACATTCCATTCTTTATTTAGGTGCTTACTACATGATTTCATGTTACCAATATACTGTTTAAGTGAATCTTTTATCTAACATAAGTATGCATGGCAAGTGGACCGAATTATGTACACCTATCATCTTTTATTTTTTTGTGATCATGGTTTAACACTATGAGATGAATGGTTATCGTGTTTTTGTTTATTTGAAGCTTAAGCATGCATTCTTATGACTCCACATACACGACAGAACCAAGAAACAAGGAAGAAATTTTGAATGAAGTTTTGAGGATGCAAACCTTGTAGTGAACGAACAGCAGGAAGGAAACAAAGAACCAACGAATCGACTCTCGCAATCACAAACACCTTGAGGCACCTTTTGAATCTCCTTGTACCAGCCTTGTCGTCGAGATGAAGAAAAATAGAATGGTAGCCGTCACTTTTGTTTAGGGATGTAGGGTTTCTAGATGTGTGAAACGTTTTGAATGAGGCTAGGGATAAATATGGAATAGAGATGAGACAAATCAGGAACATGTTAGGAATTAGAAAATTCCATAGTGAAGAGTCGGTCACCCCAAATATTATCTAGCATAAGTTAGCTCGTAGACATATCATTATTTACGTTATTTAGTAGTTTATTAGTTAGTTTGTAGCGTAGTATAGTGTAGTGCAACACCGTGGAGGAAGGACGGGTCTTTACCCATTGTATCCCCGATCCACAGCCGATAGAGGTCGTATTTTTGTAACTATAAATACCCCTTCCATCCATGGAAGGGTGGTGCTTCTAATTAATCTTTCATTCCTTTGTGTAAACCTCTACCAAGAACACCCAACTCTCTCTACTAACTCTCTAACTATGGCAAACATGTATTTTGATCTCCCAAGACCACCGAATCATCAACACAATAAAATAACGATCCTACAATTGGTATCGAGCCAAGGTTTTGTTGTTTTGATGATTTATATGGTTTTTCATGATTCGGTTTATGAGGCTTGTTTGGTTTATGGAAGTTTGATTCATGGTTATTGTGTTGTGGCAAGATACATGTTTTAAAAACGGTTTTGATACATGTGTTAATGTGTTTTGTTCTTGGTTTAATGGTCGAATCATATTTTCTCATATATTGATGCAAAATAGTTGTGTACAAGTTATTGTATCCTCCATTTGGTCAAAAACAAAAGGTCATCTTGTCTATTTGTTACCATCTCGTGACATGTCCAGATTGTGTATATCATCTTTATGACTTTTTGTTACCAAATATGTGTTCAATCAAGTGGTCAAATGGTTTCTTTTCTCGGTCAAACTGGGTCTAAAGTAGCGCTTTTATGATAGTTTTCCGGGTTTAGTATGAAGGTGGTCGGAAAAGTAGCCTAAAACTCATCGGAAAACATAAAAATCTTCTTGGCGATTTGACACAAAACCGACGGATGCATTGCACCTCTCATGCGACTTGTCTTTACAAGTCGCTCGACTGTCCTAGCGACTTGGCTGCGACTTGTCCTAGCGACTTGGCTCGACTTGTCCTTGCGACTTGGCTAGCGACTTGTCCTAGCGACTTGGCTAGTGACTTGTCCTAGCGACTTGGCTAGCGACTTGACCAGTAAACTAGCGATTTGGTACAGAAATGATGAAGGAGAAGAACGACCTGACCACGACAACAAACCATTATACCATATACCAATTACAACACGACTTCAGTCTAACATCACCAAAAATGAGCCAAATGAAAACCCATAACACAACTGAACCACACTACCACAAGGATAGCCATCATCGGTCCATGACTCAAAAAGAATAAGATATGCAAGATGACATATATCACAGCCATTTACAAGATCTCTGTCAAAACTTGTGTTTATCAAAGTATTATCAAGACCTTAAAGATCCAAGTTCACAAATGTTAACTCTTCATCGATCCAACCTCATCCTAACTACCTAGGACTCTAAGATCTCAGATTTTTTCTTCGTGTGGTATTTCAAATACACAAGGTCCTTTACAAGAACAATTACACGAATGAAAGTTATCCTCACAAATCAATGACTCGGACTTAAATGATAAAAAAACTAGTAGATCTCAGTTTGGTCATGTAACAACGATGAAACATCAAGACCATGAAGGCCTATACACATGACATAACATCACTGATCTACAAATAGACTCAAAACGAATTTTGAAAAGATCTCAGTATTCGATTTCATGTTTCTCAATAGATTCATCAAGATTTACAAGAGCCAAATAAACACGAAATCATCTAACCATCATAGATCATGTATGAAGACCGAGCTTCAAATTATATTCGAATTAAAAAGGAAAAGAGATTTAACAACTTCGTTAGTCTCTATTTCTTTTGGTTCGTTTAATGACTCTTTACTACAAATGATACCTACCTGGGTTTGATCTTGATGCGTCATCCATATGCTCTTTACCATCTCTGTGGCGTGTATGCTAGGCTCGAGCCATCCCTGTGGCGAGCAAGATGGTCCTTGTGATAATGTTCGATTGTATGTTTGAGAGAATAATCGGTTTTGGAGTTTGGATTCATGAGATTTCTTTTGGATGTTTTGAGATGAGTTTGAAGGTGAGAGGATACAGAAAGTGTGGTAGGCGGATAGTTTGAGTTTGTGTTTTAGGGTTATGACAATTGAGTGGGATTAGGGCATAAATATTACAACCGGTTATTAGGTGTAGGTTTGGATCGGGTATCTTGTGTTGGATCGGGCCTCTCCATTGGTTTTGGGCTTAAAATGTGGACCGGCATTTCATTTTCTCTTGGGTTGTCATGATTTATTTTGACCGGGTTGATAAATCGCTTTAATGAAATAACATAATGTTGTCCAAAATTTATTTTGGATACATTATTGGTTATTTTTTATGAAGAGTGTAGTATTTTGGTATAATATTTTAAAAATAAAAATAAAAAAAAAAAAAAAAAAAAAAATAAAAATCTACGGCTTGAGCGAAAAAATGAAAAATGACTACGGGTTTGTGTACGGTCTTATTGAAGTGACGTTATCTTTATATGTGGTCATTACTATTAGTCGTTGAACCGCGCATGTTCCTCTAAAATGATATTCACCGAAACCAAAGTTGTCTTAACGCATTCAAGTCGACATTGTTTACGGTTTTGTCTTGATTTTGTAAAATCCCGAAGAAATTATTTCTCGGTTTAAATCATAGACTTGTAAAATCCGTAACAATGGAAACATCCCGTAAAAGTAATGAGCATTTCGGATCTATCTTGCGGTTTATTCTTGGTTTTGTAAAATCCCGTGAAAGAAACTATTTCTCGGTTTAAACCATAGAATTGTAAAATCCCGTTATGATGGAACCACCACGGAGAAAGGAAGGTGTATTTCGGATCTTATCCGATGTTTGGTACTACGGTTTCTACTTGAAGAAGGATAAAGGTGTACTTCATGAATTGGATGTGTGTTTGGATATTCGTCATGGCGGTTTGGTTATTACATGGTTTTACGGGTTATGTGCTTTTAACCATGTTCGGGATGAAACCATTATCGAGTTCACTTAAAACGTTAAAGGAGGCTAGACTTGAGCGATTATCTAGAAGATGTGACAACGGGTTAATTCACTATTATTTATTTGAGGTTGAAGTAAAATATCACGGCGAGTGTACTTAGTATCCAAGGTATCGGGGATGGATGGATGAAGATTCTTCAGGATCCTTGTTCGAACTTATTGTCAAAAACGAAGACTTGGAAATCTAGTTATTGTTGAGTGACTTTTACCTTTTCTGTTACCACTTGGGGGAATTGGGCTCTTATCACCTCAAAATAACTATCACTTAAAGGAGTTACGTTGTAGTGCTCAGTGTCACATTCAATTGTGGATTTTCAAGAGGTAATGTACGTCTTATACTTGATGGTTGGTTGGTTGAAGAGTATAGAGTACTTAGAGATTCAAATGGGCATGAAGTCTCGACACCGCTCTTTGTTACACATGTGCAAGTTTAAGTCACGAGTTCGGGTTAGTTTATTTCAGGGTCAAATTCATCATATTGGGTTATCTCCATCAGCTGTCACGACAAAGAGCCTACAGAATGATAATGGGATTGATTACATGTTTTGCTAAGAGAGCTGAAAAGAGAGATTATGACGCCCTGCTCACATCGGTTCAGCCTCGTACTTCAAAGAAAAGAAAATGTACGCTTCAACATCAAAGCATTATCTTCCGAAGAGAAATCTTCTTATGACGTATGAACACAACAGTTCATGCCTCGTTCTCCAAGAAAAGAAAAGTGTACGTGTCGATGCGCTTTATCTTCTCAAGAAGAGAAATATTATAATTAATGACCATTCTCATCAACATGCTTCATACTTTTCCATGCGCTTGAGAATAAAGTGAACCGGGCTACCATTGATTGTTTTCTCATTCCACTTGCTCGATTATAATGAAGATGGCGACATCATGTGCTTATATTGCGGAGAGAAGTGTGAATAGAACATTCGGATGATTTTCACTTATTTAGTCAAGAATGGCATCTCCGTATGCAATTCTTGAAGGGAGAAGAAGTGTGAATTTTTGCATTGTTGATTGACATTTGAGAATATAAATGGTCATACGGCTCTAAACTCATGTAAGAACCGAGCTTCTTCTTATCGGGTCATCTTCACATGGAGTTTTTCTTCTAAGAACCGTTGGTTGACGCCTTCACTCGGATTGATGAGTTTATCGACAAAGTGCTTCCGGTTAATGCTTCACGATACATCAACATGATGATTCCGAACAATCTATCTGTTCTTGTTTGATGTGATTGGTAGTTTGGTGTTACCATCTTGTGTGTTCGTTGCGGCCCGATTGTCGATTTCCTTGATGAACATCTTTCCGTTCTTGTTTGATTGGGAGGATTTTAGTTAAGGATTTGCAAGATGTAAGTTGTTAATGCCTGGGATGCTTTTTTTTAGAAGTGGAATGCTTTTTTGGTGAGGAGTCTTGAAGATCGTTAACTATCTACATTTGTGCCAAGAAGCTACAATCTTGCAAGATCTAGGACATTTAATCATGTCAGTTGTCAAACAGGGTTTAGGGAGAGCACTAATTGGGGAGTTTGAAATGTCGATTTAATCCCAATTAGATTTGCTCACAATGTACTTCAAATGATGTTGATTCTCACAAAGATATGAGCTAATCTTCTCAACAAATTTCAAGTATTTGGGCTTACAAAGAGTTTCGATTCAAGTGTCAAAACCCGACAAGGCGAAGGAGACTCACATCTAAACACAAAGCGAGTAAACTTGATGAACCTAATTCTTCTAAGTGATTGAAGATATCCCGGAAGACAAATGTTATTACCGAGAGAAACTCAAGGTTTGACTCATGACGAGTAAACTTGATGAACTTAACTCTTCTAAGTGATTGAAGATATCCCGGAAAACAAATGTCATGACCGCAGAGAAACTCAAGGTTTTACTCATCAAGGCTTTTGTGTTATTATTCCAACGACGTGGGGAAGAGATGTTAGAAGAGTTAGTTTCTAAAGATGAAAGAGGTACACAAGTGTGTGATGATTTTGATTTTATCACAATCATCGGGGAGAGATTGTATACATTGGGGATGCTCAAATTGTTTTACTTGAGGGCTTAATCGTGATTCGAGATATAATCACTTATTCCGGTGTTGACATCCGCAGATTGTCACCCGCAGAGATAATCGTGATTCGCCCGCTTCTTCAATGTTATCGGTTGTTCTCTCTTTGGGCATTCGGTACTTGGTTCTTGAGCTTCATACACTTTCTTGGAAGAAAGAAAAGTATACATCGGGGTTATTCTTTGGTTATTGGACTTAATCTTGCTACTTCTTGGTATAAGTTTCTTTGTCTTCGGGGAGTTGTGTTCATTACGGGTTCGTGAGCTCTAGTCTAAGAGATTGAAGAGACCGCATCAATTCAACTACTTGGGGAAGTGGTCTCTTGACACCTTTTGGAATGGATCGCTTGGATGTCGGTTGAAAGGAAATTTGAGAAGTGTTATTTATGTGTGGGATGAAACGTTCTTCGGTGTTCTATTGGATGATATAACCTCGAACGAAGAATCTCGATCATTATTCTTAAATGGAGCAACAAGTTTATGATAATGGTGTGCTTCTCTGTGCACTGGCTAAGAAAGCTTGAAATAAAGCTTTGAATCTGCTCATTAAAGGATTTTCGGTTTGGGGAAGTCGCCAAAGTCTCTTTTTCAAAGGCTCGTGTTCTATCTTCTATTCAAGAGCCTCGGAAGCTTTGGTGGTGAATGTTTAAGAGTTGATGACTTCTATCTTCTACGACGTCTTGCTTGATATCCTTATCTCGGTACTCGTATCATCATCTTCTTATTCTATATCATCTACTCTATCTTTGTATATATTTATCGCAAAATACAAAATATAAAACAAAAAACCAAATACAAAAATATAAAACCAACAAAACAAAATAGAAAAATATAAAATTTTCAAAAGCCATAAAAATCGAAAATTTGAAAATACCAAAATATGTTTTCCTAGACATGTCTTCGGTATCGATAACATCTACGGTCTTAGAAATGTCATTCAATAATGGCACGGGACCATAGATGAAGTTCGAGCAGAGGTGTAAATATTCTTTTCAAAACATGTCACAAAATATGGCTTACGCTATTTCGCATCAGAACCCGTGTTTAAACTATGGCTTACGCTACCTCGATCGTAACCCGTTCTTAAAATTATGGCTTGCTATTATTTCGATAGCAACCCGCTTTTCAAGAAAGGAAAGTGCTACGCTTAAACAATTTTCAAATATTTCGCACTTATCCTAAAACAATTTGAGGAAAGTATGTCGAGGATCATTGCTTCCTACACAAATGTTTTTCCGTCTATAATTCTTCGTAAAAATATTTGTTGTTTTCTAAAATGGTGGAAAATGAGTTGCTTTAAAACAATCGATTCGTAGTTTTTAGTAAAATTGAAAACTCAATCAATGACTTCGCTTTTAAACTTTTCGTAAAAACGAGTCATTGATTGAGGGGATAATGTTTTCAAATCTATATCATCTAACGAGCTTTCTTAATTATCCTACGTGCTTAATTAAAAATGATATTTGCCTATGTCGAAGGACTAGGAATTTAGGATATGATTGTTAGGTTTAGATGATTAGAGTTTGAGAAACACATAAACCCCATGCCTTATTTGAACTGATTGATATGTTGAATTGACTTGAATTAGTCGATTGTTGTTTGGGTGTTGTCGACCACCATATATCTGTATGTGTGTTCACTAACGTATGCAGGTATATTGGTATAAAAGAATGTTCCCGATCCGGATCCCACAATTGAAGATGATTGGATGCCGAAAGGAAAGGGTAACTATATCTTGGGTTGACAAATGAAGAAACGGAGCTTAATTGGACTTCTATGGAGAGTTGGCATAAATGCAACGTAAGAGGTCTCACTACATCGCGGATGGTTTTCTTCTAAGAGATTGAAGAAACGGAGCTTAATTTGACCTCGGTTGGCATTCAAAATGCAACGTAAGAAGAAGTCTCATCGCATCGCAGACGGTTTTCTTCAAACCCTACTACAACAACAACAAAAGCGGCTCAACCACCTAACGAATCTTTGTGCAGATATCATTTTAAACAATTTTCTATAATTTGATTAAATTGTTTTGAAAATGGAAAATATTGTTTTGAAAATATATTGGACTAAGTTTTGAAAATCACCGACTTCTTGTTATCAAAATCTAAGTCACTCAATTATTGACTTACGTCATGGATTGAGGGAGAGTGATTTTAAATAAAATATTTTCAAATGATATTTCTTCACAAAAGTCCGTTGTACAATAATAAGTGGTGATCTAAAGATTTAATGTTATGTCATGGTATGATTTTTCTTTAGAATCAAGGTCTTTCAAAATGAAATTTTTATGTTCTTGTTTGATTGTGAAATTGTTTTGTTTTACTTAAAAGATCTCTTAAAAAACTATCATACCGACACTAACAATCTTTAATGTCTTATAATGGTCCTTATCATCATATTTCAAAATTAAATCTTGCCACGCCTTTCCCCAAATTTTCTAAATGATTTAAATCTTTTGGGATCACAAATCTCAAATGGTTTGAAATTTTGATCGGGTAAAGATCGTGATTTAAATCTCAAATCTGTTTTAAATGGAATTGGTTTTAGTCCTTCAAAGGCACTCCCGCCTCCATGTGCCAAACGATTTCATACATAATGCACATGTTGAGGAGGAGGATTTATCCAAAACCGATGAGTATTTAAACAAGGCCACATTTTCTCCAATGTTTTCTAAACCTAATTAATCACTTGGGATCCAAAATCTCAAAGGGTTTGATATTTTGATCGGGGAGAATTTGTGATTTAATAATGAAATTTGATAAAGGTGATCGCTTTGATTTAATTGTGCAGTCGCTCTCTCATATGTGCTAAACGCTTTGAATCTCGGCACATATTGAGGGGAGCAAAACCATCGAGGTACAAAAGTTTTTAAAGAGATTATAAAGTACCTTGATTGTGTTTTCAAATGGCTTTCTTAATGGATTTTGTGATCGTGGATGTGCTTCAAAAGAACTCTTGCCTCTATGTGATAAAATGTTTTAATATACTATGCACATATTGAGGGGAGAATTTTACCAAAGAAATTCAAATGGCTTTTTCTAATGAAAATGTGATCAAGAAATTATTTCAAAGAAATTATTTCAAAGAACTCTTGCCTCCTTGTGCTAAAAATTTTAAATCATATGCACATGTTGAGGGGAGGTTTTCTAAATGATCAAAACTATTAAGGTACAAAATGCTTTGATCTCGTATCAAAAGTACCTTGATTGTTTTTCCAAATGATTTTCAATTGGTTTCATGAAGGAAAGAACAATACCAAAAGACCGACCAATTTACTTTATGCATGGTGTTATAAGGATGGTTAGGTTAGGTATTCGTTCCCACGATCCCGCCAGAGGAGGGATCTACCCAGGACAATCCACTAGATAGTGTAGAGTCCTTAGGTAAAAAAAGGAGAAAATGAGAATATGGGAAGAGTGCGGATCGAGACAGAGCTAGTCTTCGAATAAACCCAACAAGGTTCTAGTTATGAAGCCTCGGTAAGCAATCAAGGGTTGAAGAATGAAAAAGAACTGAATGTGAAAAGGGTGAAAAGAAATAGCCCTCCATCAATTCAACCTTAGGGCGTAAACCGGGTTCAATACATATGCTACCGGTGGTTACTAAGGTAACGCCGGTATTGAAGACAAGACGTCATGGACCCGGTGGACGATCACACTAAACTTCCCAAACCACTCAAGTTCCTTTTAAAAGGGCTTGTTTCATTCTCACGAGGAACCGACATTATCTATCGACTTTCTCTTAGAGATTGTTGATATTGAAGAAGGAGACCCTCTCCCTAGTCTCCGACACATGAACCAAATATGCACTATTGAGTCTAGAGCCAAGAGATCATCCACAATATCTTGTTAGGACACTAAATTAATGAAGACTTGCTGTTTCACACAATGTGGAAAGTAAGAATATATTAAGAGTCCCACGATTATCCTTGTGGTATTGCGTAACATCTGAGTGATATGCTAACATATTCACAATGAAGATGGAAAGCCTTCTGGAGCCAACATCAAACAAGCTCCTGGTAGGTGGCATGTGAGATCTTCTCGTAAGATCAAACTTGTGACAAATGGATAGAAACAATGGGGAGATTCATTCTTGAATCAACCTTGGTCCAGGAATGGATTTGACGAATACTTTTGGAAAAACCGTTCGATGTGCAAATCTTCTTTTCGCTAGCACGTCGAATGTGTACTTATGTTTTCTAATTCAAAAAGTATCTCTGATTGATAAATACTTTTAGAAAAACCGTTCGATGTGCGAATCTCTTCTTTTCGCTAGCACGTCGAATGTGTACTCATTCTCTAATACAAAAAGTATTTTGTTTGAAAATTGATCTTTCTCATAAAACCTTCGTCAGTATTGCAAAACTCTTTCTTCTAAGCAAGACGCGATTGTTTTCAAATCATTTTCATCAATCGCTGAATCTCAATTATTGGTTCACTCACTCCGTGTTGTCTTCTTTGAGACGTTCGGTTTGAGAACAGCTAGAACAATTGCGAAACCACATCAAGGAGATTCTTAGGAATCCTACATGATCACAAAAGATTTATCTCGATCAACGGGAACCGTGGGCCATGTACCTCAATTCAACGAAAGTGATCAAAGACACTTTCGTGCGCTTTATTGCTAATCGTTGTTTGCGGTACATTTGGACGATTGCGGTGATCGAAATTGAGAGTCAATCCAAAGCCGCATGCTCACAAAGATCCACACTTAATTTGAAGAAATCATGACCGGTGCATATCTACATAACTCGGCTCGATATTTCATACTATGCTTATGCTCACTGCTACAAATATCATGAACCGATGAAGGCTTCCGCTACTCGATGGAAAGATGTCATGATTCAAAAGTGTGAGCATGTCGGTCCGAAAGTCACAACTTCACATGATGGCAACACAATAATGGGTGATCCAGAGATTTCGCGTGGTGATGATCTCAAAGAAAGCTCAAAGATCATCAAGATGTGGATCGGTTCAAAGACCTCCACTGAAAGTACAATGCACTCGGACTTTGAAGTTGCACTACAAAAGCACAAAGATTGCGGAATTGAAGAATTGTAGTCTGAGCTCAAGAACAAAGTCAAGAATAGAATGCTAGGATTCAAAATGTAAAATATGGGGTGACCTCCTTAGGGAGATTGTTAGGAATTAGAAAATTCCATAGTGAAGAGTCGGTCACCCCAAATATTATCTAGCATAAGTTAGCTCGTAGACATATCGTTATTTACATTATTTAGTAGTTTATTTATTAGTTTGTAGCGTAGTATAGCTTAGTGCAACACCGTGGAGGAAGGACCGGTCTTTACCCACCGTATCCCCGATCCACAGCCGATGGGAGGTCGTATTTCTTGTAACTATAAATACCCCTTCCATCCATGGAAGGGTGGTGCTTCATTAATCTAATATTCCCTTTGTAAACCTCTACCAAGAACACCTCTCTCTCTACTAACTCTCTAACTATGGCAAACATGTATTTTGATCTCCCAAGACCACCCGAATCATCAACACAATAAAAATAACGATCCTACTGAACAAAACTTGGAATCTTGGCGTTTGAATAGGGGTGATTTAAGGGAAAATAAAGGACCAAATCACCACTTAATATACTTTCCATTATTACTAGTATATTGTATTTATTTTGTCTATTAAAAGGTCCATGTAACAATATTATGTGTAATATATCATTTGAGAGTTAACTATAAGTTTTATTTCTTTCATTATTTTTGGTTATCATAAGTACTTAACATCATTATCGAGTGATTTTATTTTACGGATTTTTACTCAAGGTGTATAATAGTCTTTTAACGCTTCACGATTTTAGGGTTTTACAAAACCATTCTCATCCCATCTCTAAACCGATTTACTTGCCATACGTAAACATGAACCTACCAATCTACATGTCGATCCATGAGAAGGGGTGAATGAACTAAGGAGGCAAGTCGAGATTCTTACCCAATGATTGGACCAACTCGAACCTTCTCAAGAGGAAGAAGAGTTTGAATCGATGATGCCTTCAAAACCCATTTCATAGGCATGTTCGTCAAAGTGAACCACCTATGCGTAATGATCGTATGTGGGAGGCTAGCGCCACGGTCGAAATTCCGAATTTTCTAGAACTTTGAGGGTCGAGGAGTAACACTATTGAGCGGTGTTTGAATTTAAGGATGCACCGAAACAGGAAGGTAAAATGGGTAGCCATCAAGTTAAAGGGTCGAGCATCCGCTTAGTGGGAACAACTCCAGCTTGATGCGAGAAAGAAGAGGATAATGTAAAATAGTAAGTTGGGATAAGATGAAAAGAAACTCCAAGAGAATTTCCTTCTGCTCAATTACAAACAAATAATGTTCTAGTGATTGCAAAATTTAAGACAAGGAATTAGGTGCAGATAAGACTACAATCGAAAAATTCTATGAGTTAGTGTCACGTAATGATTTATCACATAGCAAAGAACAACTTGTTTCAAGGTATTTGTGTGGTTTACGCCAAAGTATTCGGGATATGCTTTGCCTCTACACCTTCCGTCGGGCTTTATGAGGTATATCAAAGGGCTTTAGTAGTAGAGAAACAACAAACAAGATCTAGAGATCCTCATGGGGATCATAAAACAAGTTTATTGGACCAAAGCAAGTCAAGATGGTTTCATGATCGAAAGCAGTAAGGGGTGTTTGGGACGGTGGGTTTATAAGCGATGTATGCGTAAATAACAAAGATATAGTAACAATACGTATTGAATTGATATTGAATGATTGTGATTGTTATAGACTCTTGACCCTTTTATACATAATGAAACGCGCCATCAAAGGGATGCAACGTTTCAATAAATGACATACCTATTCTATAACCCTTCTAAAGTAACTGTTGTATCCTAACTATCATAAATGACCCATATATCGACCCAAGCCCATAACAGATTTTATGTGCTTTTTAAGTATTTACGTACATAAAGACAATACATACTATTTGGTCCTTAGACTTATTTTAATTAACTAATTATATCATTATTTCCAACATTTTCCCCAATGATATAATCAAGTAGTTCTTGATCTTGAGAGGCTTCACTTCAAATGATGTGTCTTCACAAAGAATGGTGCGCCAATTATTATCTCATCATCTTCGTATTGAGTTAAGTTAGCCTCCTCCTTCTTCATACATTCATGTTTGAAGTGTCCAAATTTATTGCACTTAAAACATTTTATATTTCTCTTGTCTTCCTCCTTCCATTTGGTGCATTCGTATGCAAAGTGACCGAAATCACCACATTGATAGCATCTTAGTTCTTTCTTGCTTTGTTCTCCTAGGCTTGTACCTCTTCCACGTCCTCTTTCTCCTTTGCTAGAGTTTCTTCCTTGACCCCTACCATAGCATTGATTATTTGCACTTGTCATTAGAAGTTTACTTTGGTAATCTTCTTGCGGTTCATCTTGAATCTTGAGGCGTTCTTCATAAGCAGCTAGTCTTCCAACAGCCTCTTCAAACGTCATTTTGTCAATTTCTGAATATTGCTCGATGGATGCCACAATTGGTAGAAACTTCTTTGGAACGAAGTTCAGCAACTTTCCTACTAGTACTTTGTCTTTAAGATTAGAACCAAAACTTTTACACTTGCCTCGTATGCTTCCCAATTTTCCCGCAAAGTCGTTCACGGTTTCGTTGGTCTTCATTTTTAACGTCTCCAATTCCCTTCTTAAAGTTTGTATGCGTGCCTTTTGAACTCGGTCTCGCTCCTATATATCGTACTTTAATTGATTCCCATACTTCCTTGGCAGCCTCATATTGTGCAACTTGCATTAGAATATCTTCAGCAATGTTGTGAGGATCATCGCTTTTGTTGTGTTTTCCTTCTTCTCATTTGTTGCTTCTCCTTCTTTAACTATCGTTCCCCAAAAACCATATGCCTTCAATATTGTCTCCATCATAATTGCCCATGTAGTGTAGTTTGTTTCGGTTAGTTTCGGATATTGAAGTGCTATGTTTTGGTCACGAGTTGGTGTAGATAATTCTCCTTTTGTCATCCTTCTTGCTTTCTGTCTTGCGTTCTTTCTTGCTTACTATCTTGCTTCCGATCGTATGATTAGTTTCAGACTTGCTTTGAAACACCAAGGTTTCTTCTTTCCGGAAACACTGGTTTGTTTTCTCTTGCTCAAACACTAAGGTTTCCTCTTGCACGAAACAAGAAGGTTTTCTATTTCTTGCCCGAAAACTGGTTTTCTCTTGCCTAAACACTACGGTTTCCTATTTCTTGCCTCGAAAACTAGGTTTTCTCTTGCTAATGGGAGTTTCTATCTTACTAGCAATTAATAAAACTTTTCCTAATTTATAATGAGTAGTAAAAAGTAAAAAGGTTTAAGAATTAAACCGGTCGATTAGGGGAAACACCAGATGTGTTCCTTTTTCTTCACAACAACCGCCTCTTTTCTTTCCTTCTTTCTCTTGTCGCAATCGATGGCCTACTCGTAGTCGTTCTTTCTGGATCAATTCGCCTCGATACCACCGTTAAATGGCCTTCGATCACAACTGCTTCTGTTAATTGATGGGTTTTTGGTTTCGCTTTGCGATTGAAAATGAAGGGGTGTTTGGGACGATGGGTTTATAAGCGATGTATGCGTAAAATAACAAAGATATAGTAACAATACGTATTGAATTGATATTGAATGATTGTGATTGTTATAGACACTTGACACTTTTATACATAATGAAACGCCATCAAAGGGATGCAATGTTTCAATAAACGACATACCTATTCTATAACCCTTCTAAAGTAACCGCTGTATCCTAACTATCCTAAACGACCCATATATTGACCCAAGCCCATGACAGATTTTAGGGCTTTTAAGTATTCTGATATAAAGACAATACATACTATTTGGTCCTTAGACTTATTTTAATTAACTAATTATATCATTATTTCCAACAGAATATGATGTTGGTATAACAAAGAGACCAACTATTGTGCGTGGAAGTTGAGTTGGAAACACAACCAGTTCATCGAACAAAACTTTCAAATGCATCAGATTGTAGGAAAGAGAGAGGTAAGCAACTAATAATTGAAAATGGGAAGCTTGAAAGCTATGATTATGAAGATGAGGTAGAGTATACCATCGAACCAAGTTACGATGAGGATGAAGAAAACAAAGAAGAAAATTTGGTTATCCAAAAGAATTTTCTCTTGCTTAAAGAAGAAGAAAGGATGAATGGCTTCGTAGTAATATCTTCTACACAACTTGTACCATCAAATATAAAGTTTGCAAACTTATCATTGATAGTGAAAGTTGTGAAAATGTCATCTCTCGGGAAGCTGTAGACAAGCTGAATTTAAAGGCAGAGAAACATCCAAACCCGTACAAGCTGAGGTGGTTCAAGAAGGGAAACGAGGTGAATGTTGATACTTGATGCTTGGTTTCTTTCTCAATAGCAAAAAAAGTACTTGATAATGTTTGGTGTGACGTTGTTTCAATGGACGCTTGTCACATCCTTCTTGGAAGACCTTGGCAATTTGATCGTTGTACAATTCATGATGGTAGATCAAATACGTACAACTTCAATAAAGATAATATTAAGGTAACACTCATTCCATCAAAATAAGTCAACCTCACCAAGCCATCTAAAAGAGTAAGCGAGAACTTTCTTTCAATATCTAAGTTCATGGGGAAGGTATCTGAATCTGAAATTATGTTTGCATTAGTAATACGTTCGTGAGGTGGAAATCCATATTTCAGCCCACCATTTAGTAAAGTCGCTTCTTGAAAAGTATGTTGAGGTGATGCCAACAGGACTTCCTTCGGGCTGCCACCGATGAGGGACATTCAACATCAGGTAGATTTCATTCCAGGTTCGAGTTTGCTTAATAAACCAACCTATCGCATGAGCCCAAAAGAGCACAAAGAATTACAATGCCAAGTAGAGGAAGCCATAGAGAAGGGGTTGATAAGAATAAGAATGAGCCCTTGTGTTGTTCCTACCCTTTTGACTCCCAAGAAAGATGGTTTGTGGCGCATGTGTGTTGATAGTCGGCAATAAATAAAATCACGGTGAAGTATCGCTATCCAATGCATCGCTAGATGACATGTTGGATCACCTTCGTGCAAAGGTATACCAAAGATCGATCTACGAGCGGTATCACCAGATTCAGTATACGACGATGATGAATGGAAAACATCGTTTAAGACTCGAGAAAGTGTGGTGTTGTATACTGATGATATCTTAATTTACTCACCTCATTCAAGAGCACAAAAGCACTTGAGGAGGTACTTGAGACTCTAAGGCAAGAGAAACTTTATGTGAACTTAAAAAATGCGCTTTGCGACTCGATGGTGCTATTCCTTGGGTTTGTTATATCTGTTGAAGGAATAAAAGTAAATGAGTCCAAGGTCTAGGCTATTGTTGAATGGCCTACACCTCGTTTCATCCTTGATGTTCGAAGCTTTCATGGACTAGCTTCATTTCACAAAAGATTCATTCAGAATATTAGCAGTTTAGTGTCTCTAATTACCGATCGAATGCATGAAGGCTGATTTGAAGTTTTACTGGACTCCAGAAGCTGATGAAAACTTTCGACTTATCAAGAGAAAAATATCTCAAGCTTCAGTTCTTGCTTTACCAAATTTTGGGAAGATCTTTGAAGTGGAATGTGATGCATCTAAGGTAAGAATAGGTGTTGTCTTAAGTCAAGAAGGACATCCGGTTGCTTTCTTTAGTGAGAAACTGAGTGGGTCGAGGCTGAACTATATAACGTATGATTCTGAGTTTTATGCTATAGTCCGAGCTTTGCGACATTGGCAACATTATTTGATGCACAATGAGTTTATACTAAACTCAGACCATGAAGCACTCAAGTACATAAATGATAAGCACAAGTTAAAGGCCAAGACATGAAAAATGGGTTAGGTTTCTACAAAACTTCAATTTCTCATTGAAACACAAGGTGGAATTCGAATAAAGTCGCCGATGCATTGAGTCAAGAGCTTCTTATTATCAAGATGAGAGCAAAGGTGCAAGTATTTGACACCTTCAAGGAAATGTATATGGAGGATAGTTATTTCGACATGTTATGCAAGAAGTTCGAATGGAAACATTACGATTATCGCCTTCAAGATGGCTTTTGTTCAAAGGCACGCAATTGTGAATTCCGGAGTGCTCTTTGAGAGAAAGGTTTGTTGCTGAACAACATGCTTTGGGACACTTTGGCCGCGACAAAAGCATTGCGTTGGTGGAGAGTAAGTACTTTTGGCCCCAACGTAAAACCGGACGTTACTAGACATGTAGAGAGGCGTAAAGTATGTCAATGATTGAAGGGTGTTTAAACTAACGCAGGATTGTACACCCCTCTACCCGTTCCACCTTCTCTTTGGATTGATGTAAGCATATATTTTGTTCTAGGACTCCCGTGTACTCAGAGGCGCAAGGATTCCATCATGGTGGTAGTGGATAGATTTTCCAAAATGGACCATTTTATATCTTGTCGCAAGACAATGGATGCCTCAAATGTGGCATATTTGTACTTTAAGGAAGTTTTTCGTTTGCATGGGCTCCCTCGAACAATCACTTCAGATCGTGATCCCAAGTTTATAGGTCATTTCTGGAGGACCTTGTGGAAAAAGATGGGTACCCAACTATGCTTCAACACATCTTACCATCCGAGACGGAAGGCTAAACGGAAGTGGTAAATAGAAGCTTGGGGAACCCGCTCGGTGTCTTGTTGGAGACAAACCAAAGCGAGGGGATTTGGTGCTTCCGTTTGCCGAGTGTGCATTCAATAACTCAATGAAGTCCTTTTGAGATTGTTAATGGACTCAGTCCATACAGTGTTACTACCTAACCCCAATTCCTAATTTAAGGAAAGGTAATGTGAAAGCTTATGAATTTGCTGAGCATATCAAGAAGATTCACGAGGAGGTCAAATTGCAGGTTGAAGCCCACAACGTCAAGTATAAAAAAACTCCTGACCTACATCGTAGAAAAGTTTTTTATTAGGAAGGAGACTATGTATGGGTTGTTTTGGCTAAAGATAGGCTGCCAGCAGGAGTAAATGTTAAGTTGCATGATCGAATGATCGGTCCTTGTTAGATTCAAAAGAAGATATATAATAATTGTTGGAATTATATATCAAGACATTCAAATAAATAATCACAAAACATCAAAGTAATAGTGCGGAAGCGTATAGGATGTATTAACGACTAATTAATTAACATAAAAGAATATGCGTACATTTTCTTGATTCTAGCGAACAAGAATCAAATCCACAAACTAGCAACGGATGAACCCTAATTTGATTTAGTTAGGATTATGTGAATTACCCTCACCGCTTTGTAATTCAATCCAAGATAATAGCAAAAGTATGTTATTACTATGTTCTTGTACACACGCATTAAACCGAATTAAAGTACCGCTAGTTTTATCAAACCAAATAACTTGATGTTTGGAAAAGAGTGGATCGAAACCTATGAAGGGTGTTCGATCGGTTTTAGCAAAACACACACAAAACAATTTTAGGTTTAGCTAATGAGCACAAGAGATGGAAAACAAGACCCCTAGCCTTGTATATATACCAAAGTAAACTTGGTGAACAAGTTGGTCCTTGTTTCCTTTTTCCTTTGGCCGATCGGTTTGGGATCCCTTGGGATTCCGGAACCTTCCCAACTTTTGCAATTTGATCCTTTTCCATAAATATTTAACGACCGTTAGTCCATTACATTAATTACTTAACGTCTGTTAGTTATTTCGTTTAATAAATAAATAAATATAACATTTATATTTAATTATTAACTTTAAATTCTCATACGTAAAGTGTGCAATCCCATAGTCTCGAAGTTCGATCCTAACTCACGCCTACTAATTTATATCCATAAAACCAACAGCTCCCACTGGATATATCTTAATAGAGTGATCACATTCGGTTAGCGTCTCAGCAACACTTCGATGCCTCTAGTACAACTCGAGCAAGGCTCACGGAAAACCTTTAATGATTTCTCATTATTATTATCCTTTTGTTTCTAATACCACGTTAAATAAAGATATGGAATTAAGTCATTCTTTATATAACTATTATGTTTCTCGCTTGTAAGTGATTGACCAAGATTACCGAATCATCTAAACATATTTAGGGGAGATTTGGGTGCGCCGCACAAACATCTTGTCAACCCTACGAGGGCCAAGAAGATTAAACTCCAAATAAATTTGAAGGAACAAATTCTATTTTGACTACAAGAATAACCCACAAACTTTGTAACATTTCGAAAACAACCCTTATGACTACCACATTCGTATAGCGTTAAGTTGCTCCACAAATGCACTACATTCATGACACTTATCCGTATCTCAAGTCCGAGGATAACTATTCATAATTTACTTATAACAATATCCACAAAGTAAATTATGTAGTTGGATAAGTCCTATATTCAATTCATTGAATATCATCCGAAATTGGTATGCATTCTCATCAATATACTTTCAAGTATATTCTACCACATCTCTCAGATTTGTCTTAGTTTAATGATACTCCCATATCATTAATCGACAACGGACATTTAGAATAACATAGTTACTCACGGATTAAACATGCAAATATAGGACAACAATATTATAAATGAAAATAAACATAATCCAAACTTTATTTCATTAAAAATAATAAATGTTTTACAATATCCTTTATCCAAATACTAATCACGGTTATGCATGAAACTTTTAGCTAAGCGAAGTCCAATTCCATTGGCAAGTCCTACAAGCTTGTCTTTAGCTAAAGCCTTAGTGAACGGGTCACTAAGTTATCATCCGTGTGAACTTTCGATGATTTATTTCACCTTCCGGACTTGTTCCCGAACATAGTGATACTTCCGTAGAAAATGTCTAGTGCCCTTGATGACTCGGGTTCATTGGCAAATATGATTGCGTGAGAATTGTCGAATACATATCAATAGGCAATTCAATTGAAGGCATAACACCAAGCCACGAAATGAATTTCCTAATCCAAACGACCTCCATTGCTTAAGCGGCATATATTATTCGGCTTGCGATATCGCATCGTAGTCTCGCTTCTTGCTCTTCCAACAATCGCTCCTCCATTGATGACAAAGACATAACCGTCGAGACTTCGTATCATCTTTATCACATCGCCAGACGCATCACAAGAACTCGTAACACCAAGCTCGTGTCTCGATTTCCACCATACACTAAAACATATCTTTAGTATTTCGAGATACTTGAATATGTTAATGACAATCCATGAAGTTCACCCGGATTCATTGATATCGACCGGTCATGTTTTGAGCGAACGCCACATCCGGCCTTGTACATCTCACAAAGATACATAATAGATCCTCATCAAGCATAAGGAACTTTACGCATGCGTGCACCTCAAGCCGGTGTTGAAGCACACATATCGCTACATAAGCCATGCTTTACTTCCATCGGCAAATATCCTTTCTTGGAATTTTGCATACCGAATCTCTTCAATATTTTATCAATGTAAGCTTTGACTTAAACCAATTAACCGCTTTGACCTATCTCGGTAGATCTTAATTCCCGAATGTATGCAGCCTCCTAAATCTTTCATGGAAAACACTTCCCAAGATATGCCTTAACATTTTGCATACTTGGAATGTCTTTTCCATAATTAATATGTCATCGACATAAAGAATTAGGAAAATTACATCACTCCCACTAACTTTGTGATATACACATGGCTCATCAAGATTTTGAATAAATCCATACTTTTGATTTCTTCATCAAATCTTTTATTCCATTGCCTTGATGCTTCCTTCAATCCATAAATGGACCTTTGAAGTTTGCATACACGGTTTGAAATTGTGGATTCACGAACCCCAAAGTTGCTTCATATAGATGTCTTCATCTAAGCGACCATTTAAGAAGCGGTTTTGACATCCATTTGCCATATCTCATAGTCATAGTATGCAGCTATAGCTATGAGAATTCTAATAGCTCTAATGTCCGCTACAGAGAAAAAGTCTCCTCGTAATCAATGCCATAAGTTTGAGTAAAACCTTGTGCAACTAGACGAGCTTTATAGGCGTGTACATTGCCATCCATGTCGGTCTTAATCTTATAGAGCCACTTACTCCCAACCACCGAGGCGTTTGGAGGTAAGTCAACCTCTACCTGCACTTCATTTTCTCTCATGGATTGCATTTCCCCATTCATTGCAACCCGCCATTTAGCCTTGTCGACTTGCCATGGCGACTTTATAACTAGTAGGCTCTCCAAGATCTCCTAACATAGTTTCCTCAACCTCTACGTTAAGACATAGACGTTCGGTGCACGATATTCCTTACGGATCTCGAACGGAATCACTTCAACTTCGGTAGAGGACCCGGACTATCGTGTTCTATCGAAGTACGTTAGTGTTTTCGTAAGGTAATGCATCTTCTTGATCATCTTCCGGATCATAATCTCTCCCATCAATTCTTGAGATACGAGATCTCTTCAAGAAAATCTCCATACCTAGCAACAATTACTTTATTTTCGGTTGGATAGTAAAAGTAGTAACCCATAGTTTCCTTAGGGTATCCTACGAAGATACACTTTACGATCTTTGTTGGGTTTATCTGTGAGTCACGTTTAACATCGCCTCGCAACCCTGCACCTTTAAATTAGACAGTTAGGAGCTTTACCATGCCATATTTCATATGGTGTCTTATCAACCTTCTTTGTGGGAACCATATTTAGAATACTGAACAATGATTCTAAAGCATAATCCCAAAAGGATAAAGGTAGAGTGGTAAGATTAAACATAGATCGTATCATGTCCAACAATGTACGATTTCTTCTCGTGATACACCATTTTGTTGTGGAGTATATGGAGAAGTGAGATTCTGGACAATTCCATTCTCACTAAGTAATCTTTAAACTCTTGGCTTAGATACTCGCCTCCTCTATCGGATCGAAGAGCTATAATATTCTTTCCCAATTGCGTTCTTTCACTTTGAAAACCTTAAATGTTTCAAACACCTCATGTTTATGCTTAAGTAAATAAACATAACCATAACGGCCGAAATCATCAAGAAGGTTAAAAGTAGCTAGCACCTCTCTTTGACACATGTCTAAGTGGTCCACACACATCGGTATGAATAAGACCAAGTAGATCGAAGCCCTCCATATTGCTATGAAAAGGTTTCTTAGTCATCTTCCCAGATATACATGACTCACATTTATCAAATGATTCATCATTGATATTTTGCAAAAGCCCTTCTTGTTGTAGCTTATGCATGCGAGCCTTGCCTATATAAGCAAGTCTACAATGCCAAAGATAAGAAGAATTCAAGTCTAACTTTATCTTCTTGTTAATGCTAAACATTGAATTATTATTATTGTTAGATTCATTCCAATCACATCAATTTCAAACACACCATTCACAGTAATTGCTTTAAAATAAAATACACCATTTAAAGAAACATCAATTCCATTACGTGAAATAGTATGAGTAAAACCATCATCCAACAAAAGCGAAAGGAAACAACACCTCTAATTATAGAAGGTGCGTAATGACAATTGTTCAATAACAAGACTAAGCCAAGGCAATACTAAACTAAACGTTCCTATGGCTTCAACAAATGCATGTGCGCCATTTCCCACGTCAAGATATTGCTCCCATAGGCAAGCTTCCTTTCTACTCTAAACCCCCAGGTGTATTACAAATGTGAATACCACACCGTATCATATACCCGTGAATTATTATGATTTAGAGTAAATAATTCAATGACAATAAATTACCAAGTACCGGTACCCATGGACCCTTCATACTTCATTTTATTTGCCCGCAATTCATCAAGATAGAGAGCACGCTTTCTCTCCAATGCCCAACGCTCTTACGGTGATGGCATGCTTGATCCTTTTAGGATTATCCTTCCTAGGGTAGGGTTCTTCTTGGGTTGAGGTTGATAGGCCATCACCGTTTGCCTTTGTCAACCTTTCCCTTACCCTTCCCTTCTTGTTGTTCGTGACGCGCGTTTTGGCTTATTAATCCTTCCACCATGAATAGCAAGCACCGGGCGGTAGGAACCTTTGAGGCAACCCTTTCATAATCAATGAGCAATGCGTGTGGTCAAGAACTGCCTTCCCACGCAGTGCATATTGAAATTTTGACAAAACCATTAAAATCCTTGTTAAGGGATCTATAAATCGATTCATGACCATGTCATCCTCATAATTTTGCCAAGTGCTTTTAGTGGTCCATGTAACCTTTCATTTCCAAAGACATGAGCACTACCTCTCCCCTACGCTATACCGTAACGCTGGTCGGTCAAGTCATAAATCTCGGCAAATGGTTTCTCAAACATAGTTCGAAGTTCATTGAGCATATTATATGGGAAATAATGTTCGAACTGCTTTGAAGAGCGATTCCATTGTTCCCAACATAAGACAAGCCACATCATTATGACGCTTATACTCAGCTTCCACTGTCCTTTTGAGCTTGAGTAGCTTCGGGACCGCTTGGTTCAAGAGGCAAGGTTCATAAAGATATTTCATACGGTCAAGAACTCTGAGACAATTCTCAAAGAGAGGTGCCAATCATTGAAATTCTTAGAGCCGACCAACTTTTCTCGATCAAAAAACTTTTGAAAGCGTAATTTAGAGCGATGTTAGTGTTATCGGTGTTTTGAGCCATTTCTACGTAAAAAGTTCAAGTATTAGTATTTTGATAATACACTTTTCAAGAAAATAAATATACCCAAGTTAATATAAACATATAACCATATAATTTTCTCGAAAAACTAGGATCCAAATTATCATAGGTTCATTACATCAGTTGACCTGCTAGCAACGAACGCATATAATAAGGTAATCTGTCGAACATTAATTGGCAAACAATTTCCAACTCCTAGATCATTATGGGATTTATATTTTCCAACACTATTGCAAATATAAACATGTTTCATCCCATCTTATGCCATTGAGTCCAAGTCTCACTTCCTACTCAACTTAAGTGTCTAACTTAAAGAACTGCAAATATGTCCATGTAAGGTCTCACTTTACATAGAGATTTACCTCTCCATCACAATCTAGCCAAGTACTCTCATGACATAAATTGCAACTTCAAGTGTTCATTTTAATTAGATGGCATATTCTTAATTTAAAAGGGTACTAGTTTTGATTTTATGTGGTCAAATCAAATATGTACAAAGATGTCATGCATTCATCTTGTAGCATAATTTAATAAAAAAATTTTTATTACAAATTCATAAAGATCAAATTATCAAAGTCTTGACTGAGGTATTGGGTTCACCAATCAAGGAATTTAGTGTTAATTATCGTCCATTATACCGTACTTTTGCATAAGTGTAAACACTTAGTGTTTCGGATAATTACCACCGAAGTGGCGCATGGAATTAAAACTAATTCGCCTTAAGATGAGCTTGTACATTATATGGCTTACTAAGTAGCTCCATTCGAACTTACAGAGGGCGAGGACCGTAAGCGCAAGCGCATAACCTTAGACATCCATTCGGTGTGACTGTGCGCACTTAAATAACCCTTTATAGTTCATTCGAATGGGTGAGCCGTTCATCATTGTACCAAAGTCACCAATCAATTAAACTATTGAAAACTTAACTCTTCCAAAACATTAAATTTCGCCATTGTTTAGTCCATATTATTTTTCTATTCAAAATTACCCTTTGCTTAAAGCTGTCTAACATAATAAACAAACAAGTAACAAAATAAAAATAAACTACTAAAAACAATGCGCACATAATAAACAATTTATACGTGTAAACAAGTAGCCACATGCAACTTATTCGATAAAATCCTATTAATAATCAATATCTAGGTTAAACTAATGTATATATTAATTTAGGGTTTTCACTCCGGAATAGAAAGTGAGCCACATACATCGATGAATCGATTCGTAAACCCTTAATTAAATTATACCAAATTGCACATAATTGATTCATTAATATATATAATTGGAGTCTTCCCCAATTCAAGATTTATCGTAAATAAATATGTCTCAACAATTAAACAATATATCAAAGCAACTTATCCATGACTAACATGCATGTATAATCATGGATATCATAACAAATTATACAAGTAAGTCACATGATCGCATATAAAAATTCCATGACACATAACAAATTATTCATGAATTAATCGCGTAATCAATATTAATTCTAGGTTTTAATAAGGTTAGCAAACAATTTTCAAAACCCTAAAAATATGTATATGTCGATTTTAAAAAATGGTACGCCCATTTTAAAAAAAATTCACCAAAACATAAATTAAGCATAAACCCTAGATTAACATAGCAAACAACATACAAGTATTTGTTTTATTACGCGTTTATGTAATTAATTACTCATTAAAACCAATGACTCGTGATGCCACTGTTGGAATTATATATCAAGACATTCAAATAAATAATCACAAAAACATCAAAGTAATAGTGCGGAAGCGTATAGGATGTATTAACGAATAATTAATTAACATAAAAGAATATGCGTACCTTTTCTTGATTCTAGCCGAACAAGAATCAAATCCACAAACTAGCAACGGATGAACCCTAATTTGATTTAGTTAGGATTATGTGAATTACCCTCACCGCTTTGTAATTCAATCCAAGATAATAACAAAAGTATGTTATTACTATGTTCTTGTACACACGTACTAAACCGAATTAAAGTATCGCTAGTTTTTATCAAACCAAATAACTTGATGTTTGGAAAAGAGTGGATCGACACCTATGAAGGGTGTTCGACCGGTTTTAGCAAAACACACACACAAAACAATTTTAGGTTTAGCTAATGAGCACAAGAGAGATGGAAAAACAAGACCCCTAGCCTTGTATATATACCCAAGTAAACTTGGTGAACAAGTTGGTCCTTGTTTCCTTTTTCCTTTGGCCGATCGGTTTGGGATCCCCTTAAGGGATTCCGGAACCTTCCCAACTTTTGCAATTTGATCCTTTTCCATAAACATTTAACGACCGTTAGTCCATTACATTAATTACTTAACGTCCGTTAGTTATTTCGTTTAATAAATAAATAAATATAACATTTATATTTAATTATTAACTTTAAATTCTCATACGTAAAGTGTGCAATCCCATAGTCTCGAGTTCGATCCTAACTCACGTCTACTAATTTATATCCATAAAACCAACAATAATGCCTACCAGTTGCAGCTACCAAGCCATCTAAATACCTCTGACGTATTTAATGTTAAGCATCTAATTCCATTTAAGGGAGGCCTTACAAAGAAAGGTTCCCTAAAAGTGTTGATTCTTGTAGTGTGATCAACTAAGGATGCACATATTGATGTTCACAGTCAAATGGCAAAATCTTCATCCTCAATGCCACTCTTCTCTGAAGTGCCTAGTTATACGCGGATTTTTTCTTTCTGAGGGTTACTTGAAAAGGGTGCGTATTTTTAACTCATATGTATGTGGCGTAATTACACGTTGATCCTGAAATAAAAGCAAACAATCTGATATATATCATGAGTGTGAAAGCTAATTTTAATTTTTCTTATAATCCATTAGGTGGCATTTATTTCATATATTCCAAACAGATTTTCTTGCATAAAACAAACCCTTTCCTCATATTTAAATACATCAGATTTAAACAAGAAGAAGAAATTTCAACTATCCAATTAATACGTGCCCAATAAACAAATCAAAATCATTTTGAATTATTAATAAAATAAGTGAAGTAAATGTTTTGAGATCCTTTTTCATACCATGCCAGCTAATGAATTCATACATTAAAATATGCCTTTCTATACATGTTTTAAGATCACTAACCTACTGTTTGTTTACTAAAAGTCCCTCCATGCGGATCTGACTCGTATATTTGAATCTGTTGCGGAAATATGTGAATCTGAATCAAATAACGCTTGTATTTAAATAATAAATAAAGATAAAAACCTTTAAAATCTCAAAACATTGCCATACTTGCAGTGTGGAGTTTTAGACAATCAACCCGACCACCTTTTAAGTGCAAGGTTTTAACCAATCTCAATGCAAGTTTACGATTTTCTGGAGCAAATGTACCAGAAAAATTGTATAACTTGTTCACTTACTAATTAAATTGACGGCATGTTTTGACAACTCCAGGAAGAATATATATCGGCTTGGCTAACTCATGTGCCTATTTTCTATTGGCGAAAAAATATCATATTTAGAAAGAAAAGAAACCTATAAAGTAGTACTAAGTAATAGAGATCTCTTGGGTTGTCAGTAACTTGCGACTATTTTTACTAAGAATGTGAGAAGTGCATAGCTCGAACCATGCTTGGTGCAAACAAAGCCAAGGTGGCCTATGCCGACCTTTTTAGGGGGAAGGACTTTGATCAGTTTGAGTGTGTTTGGTTGTGAGCTCAAGTCCCGTAGATTAGTTGGCCAAAAAGTGGACGCGATGGTAACCAAAAAATAAAATAAGAAATACGTGTTTAGTAGTGGGAAATAATTTAGTCACATTATTCAATTCCATCAATTGTTTATGATATGTTTTGAAGTCAACTTGAATGAATAGAGATGCAAGAACAGATCTAAATGTCTATATATCATTAAATCTGATCAAATCTGTTTATTCACACATAAATATAACCATACACACATAGTCACCAACATAAAAAACAATGTCTTATTTAGGTGTAAACCTTGAAAATTTTCCAATTAATCAGGAGGATATCAATGTGACTTTTTCAGAGAATTTGAAAATTTCTGAAAATTCTCGTCATGTCGAAATAGGACAACTCTATAAACTCTGGCAAAACCGTACAGCTGCTATCGAATCTGGCAACTATCTTGAAGAGGCTGATGACATAATTCCACTGTTGTACCATGAAAACATCATCCCTTTTGACTTTCAAGATGTGTTCAGCAAATATGCTATTAATGGAACGCTTAGTGACCATCTCAAAGGAAAGACAAGGGAAACCTTTACTTGGGCGCAGCGTCTCAAGACTTGCTTAGATGTTGCAAAAGGGCTCCGTTACCTTCACTCAGGTATCGGGGATCACGGTAGAGTAATACATGGATTTGTCCGAAGCTACTCTGTATTGTTATCGGAAAATCTAGAAGCAAAAATCTGTGGTCTTGATGGCTCATTATTAGTCCGTGCGAATCAGCCACCTCCAGAAGTTGATAGACGAACATACTCACTTTCATGTTTCAATGATCCGGTTTACCTAGAAAGCCAAATCCTAAAAATAGAATCAGACATCTACTCCTACGGCATACTTATGTTTGAAGTATTGACTGGGATGGAGTCTGATGGGGGTAGGACCAGAGAAGATACTAAGGAACCCATGATGATAGATCTGGTTCTACGCTTCCATGATGATGGACACGAGCAGTTAATTGATCCATATATCATAGATAATGTCGACCGTCGTTCGGTTAGTATGTTTATAGAGATTGCATATAAATGCATCAGTCTCAACATAAAGGATCGCCCTACGATGGATGTGATCGTCAAGACAATTGAGGAAGCATTGGATATTCATGTAAGTAGTCTATATTTTTATTTTCTTCTTCTTCTTCTTTAAAATACAAATACTTTTGATTTATGTTCTATTTCAAACATGAATTTTGTGTCATATTTTTATTTGGTACAAGTGAGGCTTTTTTTTTCACCACGCGGGCTCGCCATTAAAATGATTCGTGCATAATGTCTATCGTTAAAGAAGGAGGTACGCATGGCTAGATGGTGTTGGTTTTATGGACAATAAATTAATAGACGTGTGTTAGGATCGAACTCGAGACCACGGGATTGCACACTTTATGTATGAGAATTAAAGTTAATAATTAAATGTAATAGTTATATTTATTTATTAAATAAACGAAATAACTATAATGGACGTTAAGTAATTAGTTGTAATGGACTAACGGTCGTTAAATATATTCGGAAGGACTAAAGATGAAATTAGAGATCGAGAAGGTTCTAGAATCCTTGTGGGTTTCCTAAACCGATCGTCCATATGGTTTCCATAAACCAATCCATAGCCAACTTGTTCACCAAGTTTAGTTGGGTATATAAACAAGGCTAGGGGTTTTATTTTTTCATCTCTTGTACTCATAAGCTAAAAACCTAAATTGTTTGTGTGTGTTTTTTGCTTCAATCGATCGTACAACCCTTATGGGTGTCGATCCACATCTTTTCCAAAACAAAGTTATTTTGTTTAATTAAAACTAGCATTACTTTAATTTGTTATAGTACGTGTGTACAAGAACGTGGTACAATCACACTATTGATTGTATCTTGGATTGAATTACAAAACGGTAAGGGGTAATTCTTATAATCCTATAAACCCTAATTAGGGTTCATCCTAATTGCTAGTTTGTGGATTTGATTCTTGTTCGGCTAGAATCAAGAAAGGTACGCATACTTTATTCTTTAGTTAATTAATTATTCATTATATGTTCTTATACGCTTCCGCACTTACTTTGATGTTTATTGTTTATATTTATGATTTGTCATGTTATATAATTCCAACAGTGGCATCACGAGTCATTGGTTTTAATGAGTAATTAATTACTAAACACGTAAAAACGGATATTGTATTGTGTTTAATATGATTTATTCTAGGGTTTTGGTTATGATTATATAAACCCTAATTTTAGGGTTAAGATTTTGCCCTAATTTGGTTTTAAAAATCTATTATGGATCGAAATTTTTTTATGGGTGGAAACCCTAAAATTTTTAGTCGATTTCCTATTTTTTTAGGGTTTATATTAATTGTTATGTTATCAATATCGAAACCTAGATTTAATATATTTGTTACGTGATAAATTCATGAATAAAGTGTTATGTGACATGGAATTGTATGCGATCTTGTGACTTAATTGAATAATTGTTATGTTATATCCATGATGATACATGCATGTTTGTCATGGATAGTTGCTTATTATTATTTAATTGTTAAGATTGGATTAGTTGTTAAGTTTTATACACATGTATATTTATGATAAATCTTGAATTGGGATGACTCAATTATATACATTAATGAATCAATTATGTGCAATTTGGTATATCATTAATTATGGGTTTACTGTAATCGATTAGTCGATGTATGTGGCTCACTCAATTGAGAGAGTGAAAGCCCTAATTAATATATACGTTAATTTAACCTAGACATTGATTATTAATAGGGTTTTATTGAATAAGTTGCATGTGGCTACTTGTTTACACGTATAAATTGTTTATTATGTGCGCATTGTTTTTTTAGTAGTTTATTTTTTATTTGTTACTTGTTTGTTTATTATGTTAGAGCAGCTTTTAAGCAAAGGGTAATTTTGAATAGAAAAATAATACGGACTAAACAATGGTGAAATTTGATTTGTTTTGGAAGAGTTAAGTTTTCAATAGTTTAATTGATTGGTGACTTTGGTACAATGACCGAACGGCTCACCCATTCGAATGAACTATAAAGGGGTTATTTAAGAAGTGCGCAATCACCGAATGGATGTCTAAGGTTATGCGTTGCGCTTACCGGTCCTCGCCTCTGAAGTTCGAATGGAGCTACTTAGTAAGCCATAAAAGTACAAGCTCATCTTAAGGGCGAATTAGTTTTAATTCCATGCATCACTTCGGTGGTAATTATCCGAAACACTAAGTGTTTACACTTATGCAAAAGTACGGTATAATGGATGATAATTAACGCTAAATTCCTTGATTGGTGAACCCAATACCTCAATCAAAACTTTGATAATTTGATCTTTATGAATTGGTAATAAAAAGTTTTTTATTAAAATTATGCTACAAGATGAATGCATGACATCTTTGTACATATTTGATTTGGCCACATAAAATCAAAACTAGTACCCTTTTAAATTAAGAATATGCCATCTAATTAAAGGGACACTTGAAGTTGCAATTTACGTCATGACAAGATGCTTGGCGAGATTGTAATGGAGAGGTAAATCTCATGTAAAGTCGGACCTTACATGGACATATTTGCAGTTCTTTAAGTTAGACACTTAAATTGAGTAGGAAGTGAGACACGGACTCAATGGCATAAGATGGGATGAAACATGTTTATATTTGCAATCGCGTTGGAAAATATAAATCCCATAATGATCTAGGAGTTGGAAATTGTTTGCCAATTAATGTTCGACAGACACCCTATTATGTGCTTGCGTTACTAGCGGATCAACGATGTAATGGAACTACGATAATTTGGATCCTAGTTTTCGAGAAAATTCTATGGTTATATGAATATTACCTTGGGTATTTTATTTTCTTGAAAAGTTGATTATCGAAAATACTAAAATTGAAATTTTGCTAATTCTTTAAATGTATTAATGCAACATTAAACCGTAAACGTAGGTTATTCCTGTATTGGTAAAATTGATCTACACCTGTAAGGGTTTTGGTAGAGTCAACTTTACTATAAGAATGAACCTAGTCCTCTTTTCATAAGAAGAGTGAGATCCAACCTATTCCTTTTCATGAATGAAGAAAGGTATGATAGGACAATTAGAATTGTCTAAATTCTAAATACATAACTCGTAAGCAAATTTTAATAGTTAAGAAAATTGCATATTTTCGAGTTATTAAATTAGAAGCTAGACTAATTCTTCGTATAATTGGTAAAAGACAAACTAGCATATTTTATCTAGTTGTTTTGTTTTGACCATTTAAAAGTACTACTTACAATTGTTGGAATAGTAAAACTATTAAGAAAGAAATTGCATGCCCAATTTTTCAAGTTAATAGCATTGATGGATAAATTCATCATCTACATAGTAGAATACATTCTTTTAAGTACATAAGTAATTGTTATGTATGGACTTTCTCAAAGGTGTAGGAAGTAAATAATACACTATTTTCTTTCAACGGTTAATGAAACACTTACAATGTTGTCAAATCCGATTGGGAGTGTTGTGTTCTTATTCTTGAATAAGGAATTAATGTAATGATCTCTTATTCAATGGGAGTTACAAGATTTGTCATCTTGGTAGTAACCCAGATTATCTCTAGAATGTCTTAAGATAATTACTTTCCACTTGTAGACACTTATGTTTTCAAGGATAGTCATGTATGTTTCCTTATTAGACAATGAAGTGGTTCTACATCTACTAGTTATGCTAATATCAATGACACAATCATATTAGTCACATAAACAAACATATGTCGTGTTGTTTATCTCGCTACATGATGTTGTTCCATGCACAGTGGGAGAAATCTATATTGTGTGCAAGGTACAACATATAGATTTATATGATTTAACAGTTCTCTTGATCGCAAGGTAAGAGATTAACGTTCTAATATAACTTGAACATATCTAATTCAAGAAACACTTGGTGTTGCAATTTACGTCATGTGAGAACTTGGCGAGATTGCAACAACAAAGTAAATCTCTATGTGAAGTCAGACCTTGCATGGACATATTTGCAGTTTCTAAATTAGACAAGTATTTAGAACATGTGTCAAAATGATATATAAGACTACTTCAAATTAAATATTTATGTATTATTAGAATGACATAAAATTAAATAAAGTAATCTAATCCTACATTTATTTATTTATGTATTTTGGAATGACATAAATGAAAAATAATGTAGTCCTACATTATTGTGAAGTAAAATAAATTAACTTGAAATTACTATTGAAACCAAGAGTTGTGTTCATAATTACTTTAGTTAAACATGTTTATGATTCATTGTAAAGACATAAACATAAAGTCTTTTAAGACTTATAATAAAGTAAGACGTTAACTTGTTATGTTTTTTAATTAAGACATATACAAGAAGTCATTGAGTTGATCAATGATTTATAACGTATAATGGGATTATAACAATTTATGTTTCTTGTTGAAACATGGATATGAAGTGACTTGGTTAAAGGGTACTTGTGTTATAAAACATGTAATTGGCTTGGAAAGTCTATTATACCATTAAGTTGACTTAGTTGGTAAATAGGTAAGCCAAAAGGAATATGTTTATCTTATATATTGTTAGATTGTCTTACAATATTAATTCTAATGAATACCACAAGTTGATGGTATGTTCAGAATCAAACTCTATTTGATTTGTTTGATTCATGATAAACATAACTTCTTTCTTAAAAAGTAACAAGGTTAGAATATTGAGTATGGATTGAATATACTCAATATGACTCCAACCTAGAAGATTAATAAAACACCATTTCATTATGGAATGTGATGAATCACATTAAGTTTTAAAATTGAAGATTCTGAATTTGTTAAACTACTTATGAATAGGTTGTTAACAAACTTAAGTCAGGAATTATCAATGTGTATTTGTAATGTCCCAAAAAGAGAACAATGTAGTTTTGCTCCAAATTGCTAAAGTATATATAGATAGTCTATATATTACAAAAGGCAAGTGGGAGTTTTTTTTATCTTGAAAGATAAAATTACAAGATACATAATCTTCTAAAACACACTAGTAAATATCATGATGAGGTTAGACATGTAAATGATAGACCTCAAGATGATGGGATTTTCATTCATATATCTGCAAGGATATCTCAGATATTTGACTTATATGTGAGAAATATGAGTTACAAGATTATAGTAAACCTGATAATCATTATGATGGATTACCAAATATTGAATTGGGTAAATTACTCATACTATGAATGTTAAAGATGCTGTCCATAAAGATAATCAATTTTGGAAATTTGGTTTATCTTAATAGTTAGACTAGAGAATGGAAATGAGGTTCTTCAAAGAGATGAAAAACCCTAGTGGTTTGAATTTCTATGTAGAAATCATATGGACAATATTGTACACATATTTAATGCATGTTTTATGACAAGATTATTAATCATATTTAAGCAATTAATTATGATTGAATATTCTTTTCAAAACACATTAAATATATATAAAGATGATAATTGTCATACTGGATTTCATTAATATGAAATATGACAATGGAATATCAAAACTCTTTCTTGAGAAATTACTTGAGCGAGGACGGTAAGTAATTGAAAGGTTTTTTGAATTCATATAATCTTTGAAAGTGTATGAAGTGCAAATAATTCATGAATGGATAAATGCATGCATCTATGAAATTATTCTTATGTTTAATTATTAAATCCCATTTTCGATTTGTAATTAAAATAAGATAAATTTTAAGTATTCCTGAAAGCTAGTGGGAGTATTATGTTAAGTTTCTTAAATCTTATATGTTGTATAACATATAGTAAGTAACATTCCTTGTAAGCTAAATGTTAAGTCTTAGATTGTAATGAAACTTCACTTGTAAGATTTAAGAATTAAAACATACAACCTTGGAATATATGTTTATTATTAATAAACATGTGCAGTAAAATAAATGATTCTAATAAAACATGATATATCATTTGGAAAATTGATAAATATCTTTTAACAAGATAGAACGTGAATGAATTCTAAGTTTGAATATAGATTCATCATGTACATCATGTTGTGTATTAAAATTGTTATATCATTCTTGAATAAGAAGTGATTTGACAACATTGATATCTAATTAAAAGTTATTAGATAACTTGTGTAATGAATATTCTAATAGAATTACATCCTTAAAACCTGAAATTGCTCCTAGATTCTATGGATGAACAATATGTCAATTGTTGTGCAAATTGTCATCAGCTTTAAACTTGAAAGTTAGGAAAGCATCAAACATTACACAATAAGATATTAGAGTTTACGGAATTTTAATGAGCATATTGTTGTTTGCATACAATGATGCTGGTTTAATTGAGATGACACTCAATACTAGTCATGGTAGGATTTCATCCTTGTTAATGGCCATGTGAACTGGTTGTGCTTATCTAAGAGCACAGTTGCATTATACATTAAAAGAATAAGAATACTTTAAACTTTGAAATGTTTGAAAGTTTAAATTGTCATAAATTGGTGAAAGAGGATGTCACACACTTTATGAATTATTATGTGAATTGTTGAATGCACACATACAAGGACTTCATTAATTGAATTCTTGAAATGAGTATTCTCAAAATTACGATAGATCAAGTTGGTTGATTTATGCCTTGTCATACAAGTATGATTGTCATTACTTGAGGCATAATTCATCAACAGGAATTTTCATGCATTGATCTATTTGGTATTTGGATAAGGGATGTTAAACAATTATTATAATAAATCAAATACTTGGTATGTTTGATTTTATAATATATTGTATCCTATATTTGCATGTTTAATCCATGAATAAATTTATTTATTCTAAATCGTCCGTTGTCAATTAATGATATGGGAATATCATTAAACTAAGACAAATCGAGAGATATGGTAGAATATACTTGAAAGTATATTGATGAGAATGCATACCAATTTGAGATGATATTCAATGAATTGAATATAGGACTTATCCAACTACATAATTTACTTTGTGGATATTGTTATAAGTAAATTATGAATAGTTATCCTCGGACTTGAGATACCGGATAAGTGTCATGAATGTAGTGCATACGTGGAACAATTTAACGCTATCACGTGAATGGTAGTCATAAGGGTTGTTTCACGAAGTGTTGCAAAGTTCGTGGGTTATTCTCGTAGTCAAGATAGAATTTGTTCCTTCAAATTTATTTTGAAGTTTAATATTGCTGGGCCTCTCGTAGGGTTGACAAGATGTTTGCATGGCCATGCCCAAAGTTCTCCTCTGAATATGTTCAGAAGATTTGGTAATCTTGCTCAATCACTAACAACGAGAAACAGAATGGTTGAATAAAGAATGACTTAATTCCATATCTTTATTTAACATAGTATTAGAAACAAAAGGATAATAATAATGAGAAATCATTAAAGGTTTTCCAGAGCCTTACTCGAGTTGTACTAGAGGCATCAAGTGTTGCTAGACGCTAACCGAATGTGATCACTCTATTAAGATATGTCCAGTGGGAGGTGTTGGTTTTATGGACAATAAATTAATAGACGTGTGTTATGATCGAACTTCGAGACCACGGGATTGCACACTTTATGTATGAGAATTAAAGTTAATAATTAAATGTAATAGTTATATTTATTTATTAAATAAACGAAATAACTATAATGGACGTTAAGTAATTAGTTGTAATGGACTAACGGTCGTTAAATATATTTGGGAAGGACTAAAGATGAAATTAGAGATCGAGAAGGTTCTAGAATCCCTTGTGGGTTTCCTAAACCGATCGTCCATATGGTTTCCATAAACCAATCCATAGCCAACTTGTTCACCAAGTTTAGTTGGGTATATAAACAAGGCTAGGGTTTTATTTTTTCATCTCTTGTACTCATAAGCTAAAAACCTAAATTGTTTGTGTGTGTTTTTGCTTCAATCGATCGTCAACCCTTATGGGTGTCGATCCACATCTTTTCCAAAACAAAGTTATTTTGTTTAATTAAAACTAGCATTACTTTAATTTGTTATAGTGCGTGTGTACAAGAACGTGGTACAATCACACTATTGATTGTATCTTGGATTGAATTACAAAGCAGTGAGGGTAATTCTTATAATCCTATAAACCCTAATTAGGGTTCATCCTAATTGCTAGTTTGTGGATTTGATTCTTGTTCGGCTAGAATCAAGAAAGGTACACATACTTTATTCTTTAGTTAATTAATTATTCATTATATGTTTTTATACGCTTCCGCACTTACTTTGATGTTTATTGTTTATATTTATGATTTGTCATGTTATATAATTCCAACAGATGGCTTGTGCCAAACCACCAGCTGAGCATAGCCATTGGCGCACCACACCGGTGCTCGCGCCAAAGCCCCTCGCGCTGACGATAACGGCCAGCGCCATTATTATTTTTTTTTTAATTTATTATTATTATTTTTTTTGTATCTAGTGGAGTATGTCACTATGTGTGGACCTAACGGCACCACTTTTGCTATGGCACCACATTTGTATGAGGGAGGGGTTTTTTTGGTGTCGTTAAAGATCTTGTGACATAGGAATTTTTGGTGACGTGGCAGCACTTTTTGCCTATGGCACAACCGTACCCAGTGTTCATAGACTTAACTACATTTTTGGTCCTCTTGGTTTGCTGAGTATTTCATTTTTGGTCCAATTTTTTAAAAAGTTTCATATTCAATCCAAAAGTGATACTTTCGTTCCACTTTTAGTCCATTTTGAGAACAACGTTTGTTCTATTTTTTTTAAAGCAACGCAAGATATATTGAAACACCAAAAAGAACATAGGTTCCCCGAGGGGGATCAGATACATCAAAACAAGACACCAAAACCACCGAACACTACCAACTAGCAGCCTTGATGGCAAGACTTAAACAAACCTCTCCACAACCCCTCTCGGGTTACTGACCCATCTGCTCTAGTCAAATCCTAAACGAGAGAATCGATTTGAGATCCACAAAAGAGTTAAAACTTGAATTTGAGAGAAGATATCTAATTCCTAATACTAACTTTTTTATCACTTAATGTATGAGCAACTCGATTCCTCCATCTCCATATAGCCCATAAGGCAACCAAACAAACTCCATTAAATGCTTGGACAACCCATTTATTTCCAAAAGTGTTATGAAGAGGAGCTAACAGGTCCATGGCAGTTTCAATGGTTGAAGGTATCGCCAAACCCCACCAATCAAAACACTTAGCCCATAAGATTATTACCTTGGAACATCTAAACAAAACATGATTAATGTCTTCCACCTCATGATCACACAACGGACATAGCAAGGAGTGAACATCAATACCACATTAGTTCCGTTAGTTAAATCCAGTCGTTAAGTGGCAAATTTAGTCCTTTATACTAACGGTCGTTTGCAACGTTTGTTTTTTATACCAACGATCTTTTGCAACGTTTGCCACGTTAGTCCTTTATACCAACAATTGTTTGCAACATTAATCCTTTATACCAATGATTGTTTGCAACGTTAGTCCTTTTATATACGTCTTTATTTATGTTTTTATATACATTTTTATACACGTTTTTATACGCACATTTTTATACATGTTTTTATAAATACTTTTATACACGTTTTTATATCCATCTTTATAAAAGCCTTAATTTACGTTTTAATATACGTCTTTACACGCGTGTTTTTATACGCGTTTTTGTAGGCGAGTTTTTACACAGTTTTATACACGTTTTTATACACAGTTTTATACATTTTTTATACACGTTTTTATACAAGTTGTTATACACGTTTTTATACATATTTTTATATATGTTTTATACATATTTTATACACGTTTTTTATACGCGGTTTTATATACTTTTTTATACACGTTTTTATACAAGTTGTTATACACGTCTTTATACAAGTTGTTATACACGTTTTTATACACTTTTTTATACACGTTTTTATAGACGTTTTTTACGCGGTTTTATATACTTTTTAATACACGTTTTTATACAAGTTGTTATACACGTTTTATACAAGCTGTTATACATATTTGTGTTTATGTTGACAGAACCAACAAGCTGTTTCTTCAATTGCCAAAAGAAGGAACCCTGCAGACTCTCTAGAAAATTTCCGAATTCCACTAGAGGAGATCAACAAGGCGACCAAAAACTTCAGTGAAGAAAATAAAATCATGGAAGGAGTATTTAGACTAGGAAAAAAGAAAGTGATCTACAAAGGACATTTTACTGATCGCTTGCAAAACCCCACAGCTGCCGTAAAAATACATCTTCCTGATGCATATCAATTGCATACGTTTAATTTCCGTTCTGAGCTTGAGATAGTTTCCATTTTGCACCATGAAAACATCGCCCCTTTCATCGGTTACTGTGATGAAATTTGTGCGATAGTTTCTGAGTATGCCGTAAATGGAAGCCTTGATAATCAACTCAAAGACCCCGATAAAAATATAACATGGGCTCAGCGCTTAAAAATATGCATTGGGGTAGCAAAAGGACTCAGATATCTTCATTCGGGATTTGGGGAATACCTGAGAGTAACACATGGAGATTTCGGTAGCAGAAAGGTATTATTATATGAAAATCTAGAACCCAAAATTTCTGGTTTTAGCAATTCATTTTCATTCCCTGGATATCGAAGAGATGCTCACCTTCTAGGTCCCGTGGGTAACGAATATTACATAGACCCCGTTTACCGTCAAAGCCATATCCGCAACAAAGAATCGGATGTGTTCTCGTATGGATTGGTACTCTTTGAAATATTAACTGGTATGTTGGCTTGTGAAACAAGGCGCATTGGAGATGAAGAGTCACTAAACCTGGTTTCTTTGGTCCGTCGTTACTATGCTGACCAACTAGACAAATTACTTGATCCGCGGATAAGAGATGAAATTGATGCTCATTCTTTATATACATTTAAAGAAATTGCATATAAATGCATTAGTTTCAACATTAAGGATCGCCCTTCATGGAATAAGATCATAAAGAGGTTGGAGGAAGCGTTGTATATTCAAGTAAGTCTTTTCATTTAACTAGCTGGTTCATTTGCCATATTCAAATTATACTCGAGTATGTTATATTCCAAAATCTTGAAAGAATTTATAAAAATGCTAGTTCTACTTCACTTTTCTATCAAGTTATTTTCCAAACAACATGATAATAACTAGTAAACGACACATGTTATTTTGTTACGGTTAGGATTAAGAGTTAGGAACTAACATTAATTACGGAGTATGATATTAATAAGGACTTTTTATTCGCAGAACCATGGGGCTGCTTCTAACAATACAATAAGGTTTAAAAGATTAGAAGATTCCCTGATTCCATTAGAGGACATCAACTTGGCCATTGGAGCTAAAGGTCAAGAAACTCGGATTGGAGATGGCGGATTTGGTGTAGTTTACAAAGGCCAGCCCTCTGAACGCTGGCAAAACCGTACAGTTGCCATCAAATGCCTACGCCCCGAAAGTTACCAAGGAGAGTATGAGTTCCGCAACGAGCTTAAGATGATTTTCAGTTTCAACCATGAAAACATCATCCCTTTCATTGGTTACTGTGATGAAGGAAATGAGAAGATTATAGTTTATGAGTATGCCAGTAATGGTAGCCTAGATTGTCATATTAATGACAAAAATAGGAGACGTTGCTTAACATGGGAGACTCGCCTTAAGATTTGCTTAGGGGCAGCTAGAGGACTTGATTACCTGCACTCAGGTCTTGGGGAGGACAACAAAGTAATACACAGAGATGTCAAGAGCGCAAACATATTATTGGATCACAATATGGTAGCAAAAGTTTGTGATTTTGGATTGTCAAAATCTGGTCTCGTAAATCAGCCACAAGCTCAAGTCTACACAAATGCTGCCGGTACCAACTTTTACATGGATCCAATTTATCACGAAAGTGGCATCCTCCGGAAAGAGTCAGATGTGTATTCGTTTGGAGTGGTGATGTTTGAGTTGTTGAGTGGAATGTTAGCTTATAATCGAAGAAGGTTGGGAGATAGTAAACCGAAACCTCTCATAAATATTGTCCGGCGCTACTATGACAACAAACCAGAGTTGCTAATTGATCCTCTTATAAGAGATGAAATTGATAGCCGTTCTTTTGATACATATAGTAAAGTTGCATTTCAGTGCATTAGTTTCAATTCAAAGGAACGCCCTACTATGGAAATGATCGTGGATCGGATTGAGGAAGCACTCGAATTTCAAGTAAGTATTTTATTTCAGTCAAATTATTAGGTTTCTTCTGCAAGCATGTTATAACTATGGTGGTTTGAAAATGTTGATATTGATCCATTTCTCATAACATGATAATCCACTTTGAGTATGTAAAGCTATTAATCATCGGCCTAAAAACATACCATAGGCAGGTCATAGTTGTACGGATAGCATCACGGTACCATTCAATATATTCTTAAAAATTCATGACTTCTTGTTTGCTTTAATGCAAGCTTTTTGTTGGCCAAAATAAGTTTTGTGAACTTTTTTCGTTCACGGATGGGGAGCAGTGCCATGTTTACAACTTTTCGATTAACGAATTTTGATTTGATAAAGTTGTTAGTTAGGCAGGCATCTTGTACATTACTGTACCATGTAAAGTATTTGTTGCTTAACGTGCATTTGGTTCAAATACTTTTTTGTGTAGGTGAGTAAGCAAAGAGAATCACAGGAAAAAGGTGATGCAGAGCTAAATCATCCGGGGTCGTTGGAGTAATTACTCATTATTATAAGTTCAGTTTCTGGATGCATTTCTTTGGTATTATTGGATACTAACTTATTAATTCATGTAAGTCAAGAATATATAGCGTTTATGTATATATGTATATAGTAAAGGGTCTAGTGTGTCAAAAGTAAATTCTATAACCGAATGACAGTTATAAACGGTTATGGCAGTTATCATGAAACATTGTGTCGGTTAGAAAAGTATAAGTACCCATATAAACCAAGTCTGTAAACAATGATTGTTTTATCAAATAAACTTATTATTATTATTCGATTGTTCAATAGAAAGAAAAGAGACCAACAGTTGGCATCAGATCCAAAAGATTCGAACAAGAGAAAACAGAGACCGATTGATTCAGGGAATCAATCAAGAGTAGAAACAAACCGTGCGCATACCGGTCAATCAATAAGAGAGAAAGACAGTGAAGAGATTGATTCACAGGAATCAATCAAGAGAGAAACACGATTCGATTAAAGACAAGATCGAATCAGAGAACACAAAAGAAAGGAGAAATAGACGTACCCGGTTGTGCGAAGAAGAAACCGCCGCCGTGTGCTTGTCGGAGAAGAGAACAGACAAGAATAACCATCATTGTTGGAGAAAGAAATTGAAACACCGATTAACCACCACCGTTTGATTAGAAAGAAAACCAGAAGAAGGACGACCAACAGTTGTGCCCTAACTGCGTGTAGAAGAAGGAAGGAAGTTGAAGCAGAAGCGGACTTTGTTTGGGTATAAGAGAATGCAGTTTATTAGTTGGGTATAAGAGGCGCCACTTTCAAAAGCCCACAAGAATTGAAAAGGCCCAAGGGAAATTACAGGTTTTACATTTCTTAATACTTGTTTTTTCTCTATTAGTAGAATAGATTAAAAGTAAAATTTTCGTTACAATTCGCATTAGGAGAACGTTATAATTGTCTGAGAATTATTGTGGTTAGATAAGAAAATTTAAGTTCGACTGTTATTAGAATTATATTGGTTTTAGAAGAAAATCAAATCGAAAGATATGACGGGAGATAAAAACGAAAACAGAGTTGTTTTCACCACATCGTTACCATCATATCAATGCCCAGTTTTAAGCAATACATATTATACATTATGGGCATTAAGAATGAAGAAGATACTATTGGCAAATGGAGTATGGGATTTAGTAGAAGGAACAGGTACATCAAAAGAGATTGATGTAAAAAAGGATAGTTCGGTGTCAGCATACCTATTTCAAGGGTTACAAGAAGATTTGCAAATGCAAGTTGCGGGATGTGAAATAGCAAAAGAAATTTGGGACTCTCTAAAGTCCAGATTTATTGGGACAGAAGATGTACAACAGGCACACTCGCAACAACTTAAATCATAATTTGAGAGACTTGTTATGAAAGAAGATGAAACAATAGATTCATTTGCTGGGAGGTTGATGAGTGTTATTACAAAGGCCGCTACATGTTGATTGACGTTTGATGAACAATCAAAAGTACGGAAATTATTGAATGCAATGCCAGATAAGTTTGTACCGGTAGTAGCAACCATTGAAATGGTTGTTGATTTTAAGAAAGCAAAATTAGAGGAGATTATTGGGAAACTTAAGACTTATGAAGAAAGGCTTAAGTTTAGAAAAGGGAGTGAGGAAGATAATAGTGAGAAGTCATTGTTCACACGTCAAAGGAATAACATAAATTATGAACGCAACTATGGAAATGATAGACGAGGAGGTGGTAATCACACACGAGGAAGAGGCCAAGGAAGATTCACAAGAGATAGTAAGAATGAAGATAGTTATGATAGAAGAATAAGAAACCCTAGAGATCAAAACTACCATAGGAGAGACTTTAGAGAAATAGAGTGTTATAATTGTCATGAGTTTGGACACTATGCTGCAAATTGTCCATAAACCAAACCGTAGAGAAGAAAAAGCAAACCTTATGTTTGAAGATGACGAACCAGCACTATTAATGGTTACTAGTAAAGATGAAAAGGAGATAACATCCTTAAAGGAAAAACCGAGAAGGAAAGGAATTGTCATAGAGAAGGATGAAATTCCAAAAGAAAAGTTAGAAGATATGCGGTCAGAGATAGAAATTGATTTGAAGAGTAAATTAGAGTTTTGGAAGTTCGAAATGCTTCAAGAGTTAGAGATTGAAAAACAAGAGTTTGAGAAGAAAATAAGAAATAGAGAAATGGAATTTGAGAAACAAATGCAAAGAGAATCAAAGAACCTCAAGAAATTGAGAGATTGCACAAGCAAAGAGATGAAAGAGTTAAAGACAGTAAGAGAACAGTTTGAGAAAGAAAACCATGGAGTTATTCCAGATAAGAAACTCCTAGAAGAGAGAGTTGACAAGGGCGAATTCAAAAAACATCGAGAGCCGCCATCAAGATTTCAGAAGGAAACCAGATCGAGAAAGACATCAAGTCAAGAAACAAGAAAGCTGAATCAGAAGATCGTGCTACTAGAAATACAAATGAAGAAAGTTGGTGACAAAGATGATCAAGTTGAAGAGCAAGACAAAGGAAGTGGAAGCAAACCAAAGTTCAAAAATAAAGATAAAGGAGCTTGAAGATATCGAAGGCATGGATTAATAAATTAGGGAGGAGTATTGGATACTAACTTATTAATCCATGTAAGTAAAGAATATTTAGCGTTTATGTATATATGTATAAAGTAAAGGGTCTAGTGTCAGAAAGGTAAAATCTATAACCGAATGACAGTTATAAACGGTTATGGCAGTTATCATGAAACATTAACACATAATCACAAAGCACACAACGGAAGACAAGATCAAATATGCATAACTAATTAACCCTATTTTAAATGGAAAACGTACCTTATTAGCTTCCACGCGTATCAAACTATCAAGCAAATTACAAACCCTAATTAGTGTTTATGTGAGATTTGATTAGGGTATAATTGAACAAATGCAACACCACCAAATAATCCAAGTGAGATTATCTCGACGTTCTTATACACTCGTACTGTTAGCGATTCAATGCGAATGCTAATTTCTTGATCACAATAATTAACCAAACACTTTGCTTTGCTCAATACCAATAGAAAACCCTTATGGGTTTGTGTAGTCGATCGAAAGAGGAGGGAGAAGAAGAAGAAGATTAGCCAATTATGGTTTCACAAGATTACCGAACAATGAATACATGTGTATGTATTTATAGGTAGATAACTTAGTGCCCAAGTTAGTCGACTCCCTTAATGGATCCCTTATGGCCGGCCAACTTAGCTCAAGAGGGGTTCTAAAACCTTCTCTTGGCTATTTTCTCTTTAGTCCATATTCTTGACTTTTAACGACCGTTAGACTAATTGTACCAACGATCGTTAGTGCTTATTGTGATTTAATAATTAAAACATAACTGTTACCAAGGTTGCAAAAATCGCTAGGCGGTAGCTGGACGGCCGGGTAGGGCCTAGCGATTAATCGGTTAGGCGGGGATTAATCGAGGATTAATCGGATTGGATTTTTTATATATAAAATTATAAAATTTTGAAACTATATGCCCGATTTGGCCTATCTAGCCGATTGTTTTTCGATTTGGCCGATTTTTTCCGATTTTGCCGATTTTTTCCGATTTTGCCGATTTTTACCGGTAACTGATTTTTCCAATTTATCCGATTTACTCTGATTTGGCCGATTAATCGGCCGCCTAGGCCGATTAATCCGATTTTTATCCGATTTTTGTCAATAACCGATTAATGAAAATCGGAACGGCTAATCACCGCCTAGCGATTAATCGGCCGCCTAGACCGATTTTTGCAACAGAGACTGTTACTCCCTCTGTCCCATATTAAGTGTCCGCTTACATCATGCACAAAGTTTTAGAAAATTTCACTAACTACACTCTCCACCAATCAAATATCACTTTTACCCACTAAAGTCTCATCCCATTGGTTGAAATAAAATATGGACACTTAATTTGGGACATTCAAAGATTCCATTATGGACACTTAATATGGGACGGAGGGAGTATTTATTAATTATTATCATTGAATCTCATACACTCTGCGTGCAATACCATAGTCTCGAGCTCGAAACAGACATACGTCTATTAAATATCGTCCATAACCTAACAGCTCTCACTTTGACATATCTTAATAATGTAATGACATTGGTTAGCGTCTAGCAACACGTCAATGCCCGTAAAACAACTAGAGTGTTTCTATTTCTCGTTATATTCTAATTGAATAAGATTACCAAATCATTAGGACATCTTCCAGATCGATCTTGGGTATGGCCATACAAACATCTTGTCAACTCTACGAGGGGCCCAATAGTATTATACTTCAAAAGAAATTCGAAGAAACAAATTCTATCTTAACTACAAGCACAACTAATGAATTTCACAACACTTCTTAAAAATTACCCTTATAACTACCAGTTACATATCAAAACAAAGTTTAAAGTGATTAAACATTAATAAAAAAGAATATAGTCATGTAAAACACACACACATACACATGGAGTTCATTATAATGATCATGTGTTCTTAATAGTATGATGGATGTCGAAAATAGAGAACGCGGGAATTTGCCACATGGTATGCACTTTTGAATAAATTCGAAAAGGGTATGCACCTAGTATTAAACTCATTTTGTTAAAACAAATAGTAATAAATTGGCCATCATATGAAGAAAGAATTTGTTTTTACACTAGTGATAACGTTTTTAGTGTATGCACGTGCATAAGTATTGGGATATTTGTGTTCAAATACATGTAAATAGATATTAGGTTATATTAAGAGAAGAGATATATGTTTGAGAACAGATTGAGAGGAAAAAGCCGCAAAGAAAAAAGCCGGTGATCTAAGAAGAGACGCAAAAACATTAAGAAATGGCTATCCAAGCAGTATTTACCGGTTGAGGCTCCTATCACAACTGTCGACGGGGCCTTTCTAGGTGCGGCCAAGGGTGTTATTTTGAGTCTTCTTTATAAGAGTGCATGCTACGCCGTTAGTTCCAATATGACTCCTGAAGACGCTATTGTTATTCGAGAGGTATATAAGTTTACTTTATGTTTTCAGGATTTGCACACAACATGTTATTTGTTACAAAGTTGTTTGCACTTTGCATTCATCAGTGCGTAGAAATATAAAAAAGGCTAATAACTTCAAAATGTATTTTGTCAACTTTTCTACTTTTAATCCACAAAAGGATAATCATTTCAAAATGTATCAAACTTTTCCACTTTTAATCCACAAAAGGTGTGAGTTGGATGGAATACCTCCTAAGCCTGGGTGCCTTTTGGCATAAAACATTGTCCACTCCACAATGAATAGATCCGATAACTCTCCTAGCCCAGTAGAGTACCAACTGAAGAGAGCACGAGCCGAGACTCGAACCCGTGACCTTCTTCTATCCGCAATCTCTCCAGTGGGCCCATGGGTTTTACCTATGTGGGTACCAACTGAGTCAAAACCCTTTGGTACTTTTCCACTTTTAGTCACTTAACAAAAAACTTTTCAATTGTTACCCTAAACTTTTGAATTTCATCCTTTTGGTGTATTTTGCTCATATAAAATGATCATTTTACCCTTCTTTGTCAATAGAGTAGTTACATTATCTGTCACTATTGTGGTTACAAATATAAAGGTAGAATAGTCATTTTACATTAGCAAAATACACCAAAGTGACGAAATTCGAAGTTCAAGGAAACAATTGAAATATTTTTTGTTCGATTATTAAAATTTGAAAAAGTGACAAGTCAATACATTTATAAGTGGTTAACCCTATAAAAAATTATAACAATTTCACACTACTAGTCGTAGAAAAAAGAACATAATAAAACTTGTCCCACATACAAAGTCTAGAGATCGACTTGTAAAATCATTGGTGGAGTCACAAGGTTCACGTGTCCTTTAGCGAAAAAATTGTAGTTTAAAGTTGTTAAAATATCTAGATTCGTTTTGTAATTGGCCCTCTTCTAAGAACCAATTTATAGTGTAGTTTCTAAAAATTGTTAAAATGTGATCTTTCGAGCAAAATTTTCTGACTCCGCCTCTGTGTAAAATCATAGACATGTACAATATGTTTACACTTATGATTGCTTATGTATATAAAAGATCATAACGCTATCCACACTAGTATATCTCTTTGTTGCGTGTGCATATCAAGCTTGTTTATGTTGGTTTGTGGGAGTTAAAACCACACGTAAATGACTAGAAGTGTGTGAGCCTATGGGGGCACACACATTAAACACGAGAGTACGTGACGATCGTATGCATGTATACCCGATCCTTTAAACGACCCATGGACTTGTTCATATTCAAAGTGGGTCGGTTTGGTGCCTTGGGCCTTGTCCAATAACCGATCGGATATATGGAGTGTTTGGTTTTGTTTTCTTTTCGATCAAGCATCGAGCCAAAGACATAGGGTCGGTTCTATACCCTATATAAACAAACACATACCCTTGCAATGCATCATAACTCACGTTTCACATATATCCCTAAACTCTACCTAAAGCTAATCGATCTATCCCAATATTTCAATACCCAATCGGATTTCCCAATATCCGATTAGGGTTGTTTGGTTTTGATAATTTGCAACACTTGCATCGGTCTTGATCCAAGAAGAGGTTTCAGATTTTGGTTTTCTACTTATTCCTTGTTCTCGAACTGTAGCAGCAAAGAGGGTTTGTTTGGTTTTCTGTTTGCTCGTTTTCACGGATAAAACAGAAAGATATATCAGACAGTTTCTGAGGTGGAAGTGAATCTGCTTCTCGGGCAGATTTGGTTCTCGGACAGAAAAAAGAATAAGGTGTTCTTGAGTTTTTCTAGTTTGTAGTATTCAAGTATTCAAGTTGTTGATTGGGTTAAACGGTTCCCGACTAGTGTTTATTCGAACGTACTTGGTTTAAGTGTTTGTGTGTGATACTCGTAGAGGTATCTATTTTAGATATTTGGTTTCTTGGTTTTCTTGTTCGTTGATAAGCGTGCAGTTGACTTCGAGGGTTAGTTTTCTATTTACCTTTTATTTATTATTGTTTATTAAATACGTGTTTACCTAATTGCAATTACTAGATCCAATTACGCCACGCACTCGCTTATGCTACTTGGCTAAGTAGGTTCTAAAATCCCAACAAAGGGCATCACGAGTCAACCTGTTTTGCGATTATGGGTTACACGCTTTAATAAACATGTTTAAAAGGCTGCATGAAATCTAATTAGTTATTTGTTTTATTTTTGTTTTGATAACTATATGCAATACTTGTCAATTATTAATAAAAAATAACAAGACACACACAAATTAAATTAAATTGTTAATTAGAATTAATTTGTTAATTGGAATTAAATTTGTTAATTAAAATTAATTGTTAATTAGAATTATATTGAAAATTAGAATTACATATTGTTTATTAAATACATAAATAGCGTAATTAATTCTTAATTAAGTTTGACATGCTTTTTATGTGTTTTTCCAGCCACAAGACCCACTCAATTGCTTTTTGTGATGTATGGGGCGATCTAGGTATTGCACCTAGTGACGGTCTTATGGTTCTCCTTTTGGGGAAGACTCGCGAGAGAACTCGGAACAATATGTGTTTATATATTGATGTTTATGATTATATGTTTGTGATTCCTTATGTGCATTATTGTTACTTGTTTTTTACACCTAATTGTATGCAATATGGAATAATACATATCGTAACCATACATAACATTAATATTGGTCTTTATTTACACGCCTAAATATCATGCTCATTGTGACCTGCTATTTGTTTCGTCGAAAATTGTTTTTTTTTAAATAAAGTGACATAAACTATTGAAACAAGTTTTCATGAATTTAAAAACTAGACGCTATGGACACTTGGGATGTACTTGCTACCCACTAGAATGACTATAAAGGGGTTTAAGGAGGTGCGACAAATACACCTAAAGGATTTCCTGTTATTGCCTTAGCACCGACTGGTCCTCCGCCTCCATGCGAGTTCGATTGGAGCTACCATGAACCATGATGATCACTACAGTGTCATTACCAAAAGTCTTTAAAATAAGTGTTACAAAGTTGTTTTGCATGCTTCTTTGTACACAACTTTTACCACATTTATGTGCATACCCTAATTGTTAATTTTAAGTCTATGTCATCCAACTATGAACACGTGCATTTGGCTTGACTTCTTTGATCAGACCTTAGAGCCATTCCAACCCATGGTGATTATTTCTCTTATGTCAGACCTTTGGTTATTTTTGCAAGTTCATACTTGGTCGACTTATTTCGAGTTTGCTTGGTCAGACCTTGAACCCGAGGCATAAGATGAGAACTAAACATGCTTTTGACATTATTACTTGATACTAATGCCTTAAACAGTCTCATAAAGTCTAAGAGTTGCATTATGCAGTGCTTTTGATCATGAGGCGATGAACTTCAAAACGGGCTTGTCAGCTGCCACCACTCGCCCATTGCTTACCGAAAGGCAAGTTAAATAACAAACGGTCTTTGTTATCAATCAGTGACTTTTAGTTTCTTTCGGTTTTTGTGCTTTTAGGAAGGGAGTGACAAAATGAGGCAGACAGATGATCAGATCTTCGTGTTCTAAGTTTATCTTTAGAATTTGCTCATATTATATTTCAAAAAAAAACTTTAACTTTATAGGCTTGGATGCATCCATGTATGTTGAATTCCTGTTTTTGTACGGTTTCATCTTTTCTAAATTACGACTATGGGTGGGTATGCTAAGTAATCTAACGGAAGTCGACTGTATGGTGAATGTTCTTAACTGTTGTTTTCTGCGTCTCGCAGTCTCTATTAAGGTGTTTGGGGAGATCTTCCACACAGCTTATCTTAAAACATATGGTAAGTAATAGGTGTCACATTATTTTTTATTTTTATTTATTTATTTATTTATTTTAAAGATAAGCTCGAGTGGGGAAGATCTCCCCAAATCATCAAATACGACATATTGAACATATATCTTCCCACAACAATTTACCATATGTAATGCAATGTCGAGCTATTATCTAACTCTAATGTAATAACTTAATTGAAATGTCACAATGTGCAAGTTTCTAAAGTTCACTCCTCTACTTATATGCCTCAGCAGTAATGTGCGATGTCAGATTAGGAAAATCTCAACCATGCCTTCCTACCTCCTTTCGTCATCCCATTCCTGCAAACACGAAACACCATAAAAAGGAAGTTTAATTTTGAGTAGTATTTTCATTAGATTTTAAAACAAGAACCGCAAGTATTTGTAATATTACTTACCTGTCAGTTTGTGATGGGAGAGTGTCCGCGGTTAACAGGCCTCTATTAAAGCTCATTGGATTATGATCAAGACCAAAACCAATTCCGATACTAGAAAACATGCCTTTGGTTTTATTATGCCCATTATCTTCCGCTTGTTGCCGTGAGGCGTGTTCCTCTAACTGCATATAGGTGCGGGTCAAAATGGACAACTTGGTATTCACATTTCAATGGGTCAATGGATAAACCCAAGTGACCCGTTTATGACTAAATAAATCGAAAATATCACAGACTAAAAAACTTTCATAGGAAATGTGAAGGAAAAAGTAATATGATCACCTTTAGCATTGCACAATTGACAACTGCAAATAGAACACCAATTGACATTACACTCGGACCCCTCATACCGCTAACCAATGATACCATGACTCCGGAACCAAACCCTGAAACCATACTGTAATGAAAAAACATAGATGAATACAAAATCATATTTAACCAAAAAAAGCACATTTTTTTACGCATAGACAAGAGATATAGCAATGCTTTCTTATTATATCTACATTTAAAGGAACTGCAACTTATTAAGCTTACCGTGTCTGCATATCCTCCTTTCCTCTTAATCTTTTCATGACACAAGATATGCCCGCATTAACACCCGTCATAACAGCAAAATTACGAGCCTGTTCCATGGTCCTTCCTAATATGAAAGATTGTACCAAAGGTTTGTATCCTCCTATAAAAGAAAGAACCTGCACATTCAGCAAAAGATTAGTTAAAACGTGAAAACCTATTCTTTAATTATATAAAAATCAAGGTAAATCTGTACCTCTGGTCTAATGGTTCCGCCTTCCGAAGGTGATTGAATGGAACCAACGGAGCATGCACCCTCGAAGAGAGCATCCACAACGACACCCATGACAGCTCCTCGGAAGGAGCCAGTAAGGGTTGTGATAGCAACTTCGACAGGGAAAGATTGCTTGGAAACCAAATTCGTAAAGTCTGCATGTTTTCTCAAAGTCTTTGGCTTGTTGCTCGTTAATAGCTTCTAAAGCTTCTTGCAATTTCATTTCATCTCCGATCAATGAGAAACTAACTAAACAGAAAACAAAGAACCGTCTTTCTCAAAAATACGTACACTCCACTATTCAGCAAGAAACCAGCACATGTTAGTAAACTTAAGAACCTAATAACCACACAGAGCCATACAATGTACACATGTTTTCCTTTATCGTCTTAGTTTCTTTGTGAAACTGTGAAAGGTATTGAAGATTAGAGGCCAAAAAAGCCAACTGTTTAGAGCTCAAGGACAGACCCCATTGAACTTTTCCTTACAAAAAACGGATTAGGTTTCCCCCGAGAGGACGAGTTGATGTATGCAGCCTAATCAGAGTTCCCCATGACCATTTGCGACTATTTCCATATACGGCCACCCTTAAGTTGTGTATCTAGTGATGTTTTTTGAACCTAAGATCTCTTGTGAGGACATCACTGTTGGAATTATATATCAAGACATTCAAATAGATAATCACAAAAACATCAAAGTAATATTGCGGAAGCGTTTAGGATGTATTAACGAATAATTAATTAACATAAAGAATATACGTACCTTTGTTGATTCTAGCCGAACAAGAATCAAATCCACAAACTAGCAACGGATGAACCCTAATTAGATTTAGTTAGGATTATATGAATTACCCTCACCGCTTTGTAATTCAATCCAAGATAATAACAATAGTGTGTTATTACTATGTTCTTGTACACACGCATTTAAACCGAATTAAAGTAATGCTAGTTTTATAAAACAAATAACTTGGTTTTGTGGAAAAGACTTGGATCGACCCTATAGGGTGTCGACCGGTTTTGAGAGCAAAACACACACAAACAATTTAGGGTTTAGCTTGTGAATACAGAGATGCAAAACAAGACCCTAGCCTTGTTTATATACCCAAGCAAACTTGGTGAACAAGTTGTGGATTTCTTTCCTTTTCCCTTGGCCGATCGGTCCAACACATCCCCAAGGGATTCCGGAAACTTCCAAACTTTGCAATCTAGTCCTTTTCCAAATACCTTTAACGCCCGTTAGTCCATTACATTAATTACTTAACGTCCGTTAGTTATTTCGTTTAATAAATAAATAAATATAACATTTATATTTAATTATTAACTTTAAATTCTCATACGTAAAGTGTGCAATCCCATAGTCTCGAGTTCGATCCTAACTCACGTCTACTAATTTATATCCATAAAACCAACACCCCACTGGATATATCTTAATAGAGTGATCACATTCGTTAGCGTCTAGCAACACTTCGATGCCTCTAGTACAACTCGAGCAAGGCTCCTGGAAAACCTTTAATGATTTCTCATTATTATTATCCTTTGTTTCTAATACCACGTTAAATAAAGATATGGAATTATGTCATTCTTTATATAACTATTCTTTCTCGTTTGTAAGTGATTGACCAAGATTACCGAATCATCTAAACATATTTAGGGAGATTTGGGTGCGCCACCAGACAAACATCTTGTCAACCCTACGAGGGGCCCAAGAAGATTAAACTCCAAATAAATTTGAAGGAACAAATTTATTTTGACTACAAGAATAACCCACAAGCTTTGTAACATTTCGAAAACAACCCTTATGACTACCGATTCGTATAGCGTTAAGTTGCTCCACGAAATGCACTACATTCATGACACTTATCTGGTATCTCAAGTCTGAGGATAACTATTCATAATTTACTTATAACAATATCCACAAAGTAAATTATGTAGTTGGGATAAGTCCTATATTCAATTCATTGAATATCATCCGAAATTGATATGCATTCTCATCAATATACTTTCAAGTATATTCTACCACATCTCTCAAATTTGTCTTAGTTTAATGATACTCCCATATCATTAATCGACAACGGACATTTAAAATAACTTAGTTATTTACGGATTAAACATGCAAATATAGGACAACAATATTATAAATGAAAATAAACATAATCCAAACTTTATTTCATCAAAATAATAAATGTTTTACAATATCCTTTATCCAAATACTAATCACGCTTATGCATGAAACTTTAGCTAAACGAAGTCCAATTCCATTGGCAAGTCATACAAGCTTGTCTTTAGCTAAAGCCTTAGTGAACGGATCAGCTAAGTTATCATCTCAGTGAACTTTCGAGATTTATTTCACCTTCCGGACTTGTTCCCGAACATAGTGATACTTCAGAAAATGTCCGGTGCCCTTCATGACCTGTGTTCATTGGCAAATATGATTGCAGCAGAATTGTCACAATACATATCAATAGGCAATTCAATTGAAGGCATAACACCAAGCCTCAAATGAATTTCCTAATCCAAACAACCTCCATTGCGCCTTCAAGCAGCTATGTATTCGCTCACAGCACATCGCAATCGTAGTCTCGCTTCTTGCTTCTTCCAAATAATCGCTCCTCCATTGATGACAAAGACATAACCCGTCGAGACTTTGTATCATCTTTATCACATCGCCAGACGATCACAAGAATCTGTAACACCAAGCTCGTGTCCGATTTCCACCATACACTAAAAACATATCTTTAGTATTTCGAGATACTTGAATATGCTTAACAAAGAATCCAAAGAAGTTCACCCGGATTCTCGTTGATATCGATCGGTCATATTTTGAGCTAACGCCACATCTGCCTTGTGCATTTCACAAGATACATAATAGATCCCACACCAAGCATAAGGAACTTTCGCATGCGTGCCACCTCAAGCAGTGTCAAGCACACATATCGCTACATAAGCCATGCTTTACTTCCATCGGCAAATATCCTTTCTTGAATTTTGCATATTGAATCTCTTCAATATTTTATCAATGTAAGCGCTTTGACTTAAAACCAATTAACCGCTTTGACCTATCTCGGTAGATCTTAATTCCCGAATGTATGCACGACTCCCAAATCCTTCATAGAAAAACACTTCCCAAGATATGCCTTAACATTTTGCATACTTGGAATGTCTTTTCCCATAATTAATATGTCATCGACATAAAGAATTAGGAAAATTACATCACTCCCACTAACTTTGTGATATACACATGGCTCATCAAGATTTTGAATAAATCCATACCTTTTGATTTCTTCATCAAATCTTTTATTACATTTCCTTGATGTTGCTTCAATCCATAAATGGACCTTTGAAGTTTGCATACACGGTTTGAAATTGTGGATTCACGAACCCTCGTGTTGCTTCATATAGATGTCTTCATCTAAGCGACCATTTAATAAGCGGTTTGACATCCATTTGCCATATCTCATAGTCATAGTATGTCGCTATAGCTATGAGAATTCTAATAGCTCTAATGTCCGCTATGGAGAAAAGGTCTCCTCGTAATCAATGCCATAAGTTTGAGTAAAACCTTGCTAACTAGACGAGCTTTATAGACGTGTACATTGCCATCCATGTCGGCCTTAATCTTATAGAGCCACTTACTCCCAACCATCGAGGCGTTTGGAGGTAAGTCAACCTCTACCCGACTTTATTTTCTCTCATGGATTGCATTTCCCATTCATTGCAACTGCCATTTAGCCTTGTCGACTTGCCATGGAAGCTTTATAACTAGTAGGCTCTCCAAGATCTCCTAACATAGTTTCCTCAACCTCTACGTTAAGACATAGACGTTCGGTGCACGATATTCCTTACGGATCTACGAACGGAATCACTTCAACTTCCGTGGAGGACCCGGACTATCGTGCCTCACCGAAGTACGTTAGTGTTTTCAAGGTAATGCATCTTCTTGATCATCTTCCGATCATAAACTCTCCCATCAATTCTTGAGATATGAGATCCTTTTCAAGAAAATCTCCATACCTAGCAACAATTACTTTATTCTCGGTTGATAGTAAAAGTAGTAACCCATAGTTTCCTTAGGGTATCCTACGAAGATACACTTTACGATCTTTGTTGGAGTTTATCCGTGAGTCACGCCTAACATACGCCTCGCAACCCCGCACCTTTAAAAAGACATGTTAGAGCTTTACCATGCCATATTTCATATGGTGTCTTATCAACCTTCTTTGTGGGAACCATATTTAGAATACTAACACAGATTCTAAAGCATAATCCCAAAAGGATAAAGGTAGAGTGGTAAGATTAAACATAGATCGATCATGTCCAAAGAATGTACGATTTCTTCTCTCGATACACCATTTTGTTGTGGAGTATATGGAGAAGTGAGATTCTGACAATTCCATTCTCACTAAGTAATCTTTAAACTCTTGGCTTAGATACTCGCCTCCTCTATCGGATCGAAGAGCTTTAATCTTCTTTCCCAATTGCGCTTCTACTTGACTTTGAAAACCTTAAATGTTTCAAACACCTCATGTTTATGCTTATAAATAAACATAACCATAACGGCTGAAATCATCAAGAAGGTTAAGTAGCTAGCACCTCTCTTTGACACATTTCTAAGTGGTCCACACATCAAGATGAGTAAGACCAAGTAGATCGAAGCCCTCCATATTGCTATGAAAAGGTTTCTTAGTCATCTTCCCGAGATATGCATGACTCACATTTATCAAATGATTCATCATTGATATTTTGCAAAAGCCCTTCTTGTTGCAAATTATGCATGCGAGCCTTGCTTATATGAGCAAGTCTACAATGCCAAAGATAAGAAGAATTCAAGTCTAACTTTATCTTCTTGTTAATGCTAAACATTGAATTATTATTATTGTTAGATTCATTTCCAATCATATCAATTTCAAACACACCATTCACAGTAATTGCTTTAAAATAAAATACACCATTTAAAGAAACATCAATTCCATTATGTGAAATAGTATGAGTAAAACCATCATCCAACAAACTGAAAGGAAACAACACCTCTAATTATAGAAGGTGCGAATGACAATTGTTCAATAACGAGACTAAGCCAAGGCAATACTAAACTAAACGTTCCTATGGCTTCAACAATGCATGTGCGCCATTTCCCACGCGGATATTGCTCCCCATAGGCAAGCTTCCTTTCCACTTAAACCCCCGTTGTATTACAAATGTGAATACCACAAATTGTATCATATACCCGTGAATTATTATGATTTAGAGTAAATAATTCAATGACAAATAAATTACTCAAGCACCCACCGCAGACCCTTCATACTTCATCTTATTTGCCCACAATTCATCAAGATAGAGAGCACGCTTTCTTCCAATGCCCAACGCCTACAATGATGGCATGCTTGATCCTTTTAGGATTATCCTTCCTAGGAGTAGGGTTCTTCTTGGGTTGAGGTTGATAGGCCATCACCGTTTGCCTTTGTCAACCTTTCCCTTACCCTTCCCCTTCTTGTTGTTCGCACGCGGTTTTGGCTTATTAATTCTTCCACCGAATAGCAAGTACCGGGCGGTAGGAACCTTTGAGGCAACCCTTTCTCATAATCAATGAGTAATGCGTGTAGGTCAAGAATCGCCTTCCCACGCAGGCATATTGAAATTTCTAACAAAACCATTAAAATCCTTGTTAGGGATCGATTAATCGATTCACGCCATGTCATCATCATAAGTTTTGCCAAGTGCTTTTAGTCGGTCCATGTAACCTTTCATTTCCAAAGACATGAGCACTCACGGGTTTACCCTCTCCGCTTACATTGTGTAACGCGTCGGTCAAGTCATAAATCTCGACAAGAAATGGTTTTTCAAACATAGTTCAAGTTCATTGAGCATATTATATGGGAAATAATGTTCGAACCGCTTTTGAAGAGCAGATTCCATTGTTCCCAACATAAGACAAGCCACATCATTATGACGCTTATACTCAGCTTCCACTGTCCTTTTGAGCTTGAGTAGCTTGGACCGCTTGGTTCAACAGGCAAGGTTCATAAAGATATTTCATACGGTCAAGAACTCTACAGACAATTCTCAAAGAGCGGTGCCAATCATTGAAATTTTAGAGCTATCAACTTTTCTCGATCAAAAAACTTTTGAACGCAATTTAGAGCGATGTTAGTGTTATCGGTGTTTTGAGCCATTTCTACCAAAAAGTTCAAGTATTAGTATTTTCGATAATACACTTTTCAAGAAAATGAATATACCCAAGTTCATATAACCATATAATTTTCTCGAAAACTAGGATCCAAATTATCATAGGTTCATTACATCGCTTGATCTCGCTAGCAACAAACGATATAATAAGGTAATCATCGAACATTAATTGGCAAACAATTTCCAACTCCTAGATCATTATGGGATTTATATTTTCCAACGCTATTGCAAATATAAACATGTTTCATCCCATCTTATGCCATTGAGTCCATGTCTCACTTCCTACTCAACTTAAGTGTCTAACTTAAAGAACTGCAAATATGTCCATGTAAGGTCTGACTTTACATAGAGATTTACCTCTCCATTACAATCTCGCCAAGTATTGTCATGACGTAAATTGCAACTTCAAGTGTTCCTTTAATTAGATGGCATATTCTTAATTTAAAAGGGTACTAGTTTTGATTTTATGTGGTCAAATCAAATATGTACAAAGATGTCATGCATTCATCTTGTAGCATAATTTAATAAAAACTTTTATTACAAATTCATAAAGATCAAATTATCAAAGTTTTGATTGAGGTATTGGGTTCACCAATCAAGGAATTTAGTATTAATTATCATCCATTATACCGTACTTTTTGCATAAGTGTAAACACTTAGTGTTTCGGATAATTACCACCGAAGTGGCGATGGAATTAAAACTAATTACGCCTTAAGATGAGCTTGTACATTATATGACTTACTAAGTAGCTCCATTCGAATTTACAGAGGCGAGGACCGTGTAAGCGCAAACGCATAACCTTAGACATCCATTCAGTGATTTGTCGCACTTCTTAAATAACCCCTTTATAGTTCATTCGAATGGGTGAGCCGTTCAGTCATTGTACCAAAGTCGCCATTGTTTAGTCCGTATTATTTTTCTATTCAAAATTACCCTTTGCCTAAAACTGTCTAACATAATAAACAAACAAGTAACAAAAAATAAAAAATAAACTACTAAAAAACAATGCGCACATAATAAACAACTTTATACGTGTAAACAAGTAGCCTCATGCAACTTATTCGATAAAATCCTATTAATAATCAATATCTAGGTTAAATTAATGTATATATTAATTTAGGGTTTTCACTCCAAAGAATAGAAAGTGAGCTACATACATCGATGAATCGATTATGTAAACCCTTAATTAATTTATACCAAATTGCACATAATTGATTCATTAATATATATAATTGAGTCTTTCCCAATTCAAGATTTATCGTAAATAAATATGTCTCAACAATTAAACAATATATCAGCAACTTATCCATGACTAACATGCATGTATAATCATGGATATCATAACAATTTATACAAGTAAGTCACAAGATCGCATATAAAATTCCATGACACATAACAAATTATTCATGAATTAATCACGTAATCAATATTAATTCTAGGTTTTAATAAGGTTAGCAAACAATTTTCAAAACCCTAAAAATATGTATATGTCGATTTTAAAAAAAAATGGTACGCCCCAATTTTAAAAAAAAAATATCCGACCAACACATAAATTAAGCATAAACCCTAGATTAACATAGCAAACAACATACAAGTATTTGTTTTATTACGCGTTTATGTAATTAATTACTCATTAAAACCAATGACTCGTGATGCCACTGTTGGAATTATATATCAAGACATTCAAATAGATAATCACAAAAACATCAAAGTAATATTGCGGAAGCGTTTAGGATGTATTAACGAATAATTAATTAACATAAAGAATATGCGTACCTTTGTTGATTCTAGCCGAGCAAGAATCAAATCCACAAACTAGCAACGGATGAACCCTAGTTAGATTTAGTTAGGATTATATGAATTACCCTCACTGCTTTGTAATTCAATCTAAGATAATAACAATAGTGTGTTATTACTATGTTCTTGTACACGCATTAAACCGAATTAAAGTAATGCTAGTTTTATAAAACAAATAACTTGGTTTTGTGGAAAAGACTTGGATCGACCCTATAGGGTGTCGACCGGTTTTGGAGAGCAAAACACACACAAACAATTTAGGGTTTAGCTTGTGAATACAAGAGATGCGAAAACAAGACCCCTAGCCTTGTTTATATACCCAAGCAACCTTGGTGAATAAGTTGTGGATTTCTTTCCTTTTCCCTTAGCCGATCGGTCCAACACATCCCCAAGGGATTCCGGAAACTTCCAAACTTTGCAATCTAGTCCTTTTCCAAATACCTTTAACGCCCGTTAGTCCATTACATTAATTACTTAACGTCCGTTAGTTATTTCGTTTAATAAATAAATAAATATAACATTTATATTTAATTATTAACTTTAAATTCTCATACGTAAAGTGTGCAATCCCATAGTTTCGAGTTCGATCCTAACTCACGTCTACTAATTTATATCCATAAAACCAACAATCACTACGCCTAACCACAAGCTAAGCTACGTTGATTGTGGTTTTGAACTTTTTGGTAGAATGAGCTACCAATTCAACCACACTCGTGTGGCCTAGTGGCAAAAGGTTTGTACTAGTTTTCAAGACTATCAGTGAGTAATTAAATTTTTAAATAAATTGTCGAGTTTTATAAGTTTTCTTGCTTGAAATTGTATACAATTTTGGGAGAAGACTAAAATAAAAAGACAAATATTCGTGAGGATCATAAAAATGATATAAAAGTTAAAGTCTTTGAAATTTCACTACGTTAGTTAGTGGATAAAAACTGTGTAAAGAGTAGTAGGGCTGCTCATCGGGTGAAAATCGGACCGGACCGAGAAAAATCAGACCGGACCGAGACCGAATCTGGCAACAACCCTAGATCGAGACCGAGACTGAATGTGATCGGTCCGGTCTAACAAAGCAAAATTTTTGGTTTGTGGTCCGGACCGGATCGAGACCGAATTTGCCAAAAACGATAGACCGAGACCAGACCGCCGGTCCGGTCGGCCCAGTCCATCCGGTTCATTTGCTCACCCGTAAAGAGTATTAATAGAAGAACAAGGGCAAATTAGTCAACAAGTTTTTAACTTGTCCATTTTGTTGTTCTATGGAGTAAACTTTTTTTTTTTTTTTTTCCTCCAAACTTTTTAAATTTCGATCTTTGTGTGTAATTTGTTCATATACAACAATCATTTTAACCTTCAATGTTAACAAAGTGGTTAAAAAACATAAAAGTAAAATTGTTACAAGATACACACAAAAGTCGAAATTTAAAAAATTTATATTTTAGTAGCAATAAAAAGCTACACATAATAACAAAATAAACAAGCTAAATACAACATTGTATATACGTTTAACCAAACACCACTCTTACTTTAATCACTCATAAAAACTTAAACCAAACACAATAGTATATATTTCCCGCCAAATTTAATCACTCATAATTGATACGTTGATTACTTGATTAATTAGTCCACATTGTAATTGATATCGAGTTTTATCGATTGTTGTTTGGATACGTACGTATTTTGTATCGATTTAAGTATCTTTTTTAAATATCTGTACATATGTGTTAGTTTTAGGCTAATGTGTGGTTAACTGTAGTCGATAAGCTTAGTTTTGATCGGTTGTTGTTTGGATAAACACGTATGTTACGCGTATTTACTATTTTGTATCGATTTTGAGTATCGTTTGTTAAATATCCGTACATTCATGTTACTTTTAGGCTAATGTAGTCAATAAGCTTTACGGTATGTTAGGAGTAGCCGTTTGTTATAAAGTAGGCGTATATGTAAAAAGACGAAAAAGTAAACAACGAGCTTTTACCTAAAACTGCTAACCGCTCTCAAAGGCTGCTTGGCATTTGAATGTAGTTAGGTTAATTGTGATTATTTGTTTGTTTAAGTTTTGCTTTGATCAGTAGCTGATACTGTGATATAGTTTAATGGTTATATCAGGTTGTAGTTACTAGTTCGCTTTGTAATTGCTGTGTTATTTGATTCAATCGGCGTTTGTTAGGTTTTAGGTTATAGTTGTATTTGAATCGATACTTAGTTATAGATCATACAGTTTGATGAGTTAGGTTAGGTTGACTTAATTAGTTTTGTAACTAATAGGTTAGTTCATATATTATTCGATTAGAATCCGATTATGTAAAGGTTTTAGCTGTATTGTAATTGATAATAAAATGAAATGAACATAAGAGAAAAAATGTGCAGATGAAAAAAATGGTAATCTGAGGTTATGTGCATGATTAATAAGACTTAATCGACAGAATCGATTGAGTTAATAATTCGATTAATGAGACTTAACACGTATAATTTGGTAAATATACTCAGGAGGCCCAAGTGGTTAAAGTTGTTTGGTATTTCTCCCCCTCCCCCTCCGCCTCCTCTTCCAACTGCTTATGAGAAGTTTTGTGCGTTTGCTGATGATTTTTGGGAAGAATCGAAGCAGGTATTGAAGGTGTCGATGAGGAAACAGCTCATAAAAAACATACAATTCATAGATGTGTTAGCTTATGTGCATGTGGCGAGTTTTTCACTTCTTTCATCGAGAAACATAGTATTTTGGGCCTTCGTTGCAGTTTGTTGGTTCGTGTTTAGGTTAGGGATCTACGTTCTTGTTAAAGAACATAAATCAAAGGAGAATTCTAAGCCTAAGTCACCAGTGAAGGATGGTAGTAAGGGACAAAAATCAAGTCGGGATTCTAAGCCAAAACCAACTGTGAAGGATACTAGGTAAATCAATCATTGTCTAGCTTACTATATGGTTTTAAGCAGCATATTTTTTGATATTTGTGTGATTATCTGACAAATCCACAGTGATAATGCTTCTGCTGGGATGGAACACTTCTGCGAAAGGTTTTTCGAAGAATCCAGAGATGTTTTCGGAGCGTCTCTTAAAAAGCAGCTTGTGAAGACGTTGCTAGTGTTGGACTTGGTAGCTGTTCTTCAGATTGCTAAGCTCTACCCATCCTACAAAGTGCTTTTGGAAAGGTTTGGGCCCGTTCTTTCTGTATTGTGGTTTGTTGTTCGGTTATCTGCTTATACACTCATCAATTCATCAATAGATAAAACAAAGGGGTAAGAGATTGTGACAGTATGGCGAAGTAAATGTACCTATTTCATTTTCTGTTGTATGAATTTAGAGCCTATGTTGCCTTCTTTTAGAGCTGACATAGTACGAAGTCTATGAAATTGTAAAGAAACATCTGAACTAGTGACTGATAGAAGATTCATATGTAGTTATCATTGATGAATGAAGGAATGCCAATTGGCAATAATTGTATGCTTTTGAATAACTAGTTTAGATATGCAAGCTTGAACTTCCTCAACATGTATCAAGACACAATTAGCAGATTAGCACTTTAGACATACTGATATTAGACCAGACGCACCCGCTGTACTTATATAATCACAATCACAGCTACGCCATGACCTATAGGCTATATAATTTATATTGAAACTACAAAGTCCGTGACATGGTAATGTATTTGCATACAAATTTACCGCTACTTTATTAGAACAAATTAAGCACCCCTAACATTGAATCCTGGTTCCGCCCATGATCATCACTAAGACGTGAGAGGTCGCATGTTAAATTTTGCTAAGTACAAACAACTTTGAATCGGTCATGCCAACCTCCTAAATAGGGAGAGTTTTACTGTGTGTGGCGATGGTTCAAACTTGAGGGATTAGTCCAAAAGCTCAAAAATCATGATTAACAAAAACAAAACAAGAAAAAAAAAAAAAAAAAAGACCAACAATTCAGTAACATGTTTTTCCCTTATGGTAATGCGTAAAAATAGATTTGGTGGTCCCTAAATACCATTTAGACCCATATTTGCAATGGAAAGAAAAAGAGACCTGTGTTTACAAGCTGAAATAACACCATTTTACAAAAACTCGGTTCTAGTTACAATTTTTTTTTTTTTTTTTTTTTTTTTAATGGGGAAAAGCATATAAAATTTAGTGACTCTTATTTAATAATTTTGGTGACACTTTTATATTTTTAGTGACATATTTTTGAATTTTGATGACACTTTTATTGTGTGTCATTAGGAAACAATTTTTTTTTAGTGTTTGATGTAAACAATTTTTTTATTTTTTTTATTTTTACTATTTGGGCTTTTTTAAGCTATATACTATTTTTTGTGACTTTTTTTACATCATATTATATCATACCTTTTGATAATCCCTTTTTGACTATGGATTATCACTTTGCGTACCTTATGTCCTTATCTAATAAATTACTTATTTACCCTATTTATTCTTTTTAACCCTAGTAAAAACCTTTTTACAGCCGGATATTGTACGTACATCATCATGTCTCCCAACTCATGTTGCTGTAAATGTAATTGTTCCAACATAGCAAAAGATCAAAAGGGTATCTATCTATCTCTTTTTGTTTCTGTTTTCTATCTATTTTCTTTGCAAAAAATCACATATATGTAACATATTTATATACTTCATTATCGTGCAAGGAGTCTCTTTTTGATGATATTGTTTAAATGTCGTTTAGTCGATGATATAGTTTGTAATTTTGTTTCTAGCTTCTTGGTAGTTCTCTAATATCCGACGTTAAAAAAAAGTTTCATTAACCTGCAAGAATGTTGTTTTTAGTATTCATGTTATGCATTTATGATATATGTGTTATTTTTTACGCATTACCATAAGGGAAAAACATGTTGCTGAATTGTTAGTCTTTTGACCGACTAATCCATGAGGTTTGAACCATCGCCACATGCAGTAAGACTCTCTCTATTCAAAAGGTTGGCGTGACCACATCAAAATTTTTGTACTTAGCAAAATTTGAACATGCGACTTCTCACGTCTTAGTGATGATAATCGCAAGCCTTTTATCACTAGGCCACCCTCACGGGTGGTTGAATTTGTTGGTTTTATTTGTGGCTCATTCTAACATAAAGTTCACAATCAACGATGCCTAGCTTGTGGTTAGGCGTAGTGATGTCCTCACAAGAGATCTTAGGTTCAAAAAACATCACAAGATACACACCTTAAGGGTGGCCGTATATGGAAATAGTCGCAAATGGTCATGGGGAACTCTGATTAGGCTGCATACATCAACTCGTCCTCCCAGGGAAAACCTCATCCGTTTTTAGTAAGCAAAAGTTCAATGGGGTCCGTCCTTGAGCTTAAAACAGTTGGTTTTTTTGTCCTCTGATTTTCAATACCTTTCACAGTTTCACAAAGAAAAAAAGATGATAAAAGGAAAACATATGTACATTGTATGACTATGTGTGGTTATTAGGTTCTTAAGTTAACTGACATGTGCTGGTTTCTTGCTGAAATAGTGGAGTGTACGTATTTTTGAGAAAGACGGTTCTTTGTTTTCTGTTTAGTTAGTTTCTCATTGATCGGAGATGAAAAGAAATTGCAAGAAGCTTTAGAAGCTATTAACGAGCAACAAGCCAAAGACTTTGAGAAAACATGCAAAGACTTTACGAATTGGGTTTCCAAGCAATCTTTGCCTGTCGAAGCTGCTATCACAACCCTTACTGGCGCCTTCCGAGGAGCTGTCATGGGTGTCGTTGTGGATGCTCTCTTCGAGGGTGCATGCTCCGTTGGTTCCATTCAATCACCTTCGGAAGGCGGAACCATTAGACCAGAGGTATACAGATTTACCGTGACTTTCAATATGATTGCATATTAGATTTTCACGTTTTAACTAATCTTTTGGTGTGTGTGCAGGTTCTTACTTTTATAGGAGGATACAAACCTTTGGTACAGTCTTTCATATTAGGAAGGACCATGGAACAGGCTCGTAATTTTGCTGTTATGACGGGTGTTAATGCAGGCATATCGTGTGTCATGAAAAGATTAAGAGGAAAGGAGGATATGCAGACACGGTAAGCTTAATATATTGCAGTTCCTTACATGTTAGATATTATTAGATAGCATTACCATATCTCTTGTCTATGCGTAAAAAAATATGTTGTTTTTGGTTAAATATAAATTTGTACTCATCTATGTTCTTTCCGTACAGTATGGTTTCAGGGTTTGGTTCCGGAGTCATGGTATCGTTGGTTAGCGGTATGAGGGGTCCGAGTGTAATGTCAATTGGTGCTCTATTTGCAGTGGTCAATTGTGCAATGCTAAAGGTGATCATATTACCCTTTCCTTCACATCCCCTATGAAATTTTTTTAGGGCTATGATATTTTCGATTTATTTAGTCATAAACGGGTCACTTGGGTTTATCAATTGACCCGTTGAAATATGAATATCAAGTTATCCGTTTTAACCCACACCTACATGCAGTTAGAGGAACACGCCTCCCAGCAACAAGCAGAAGATGTTGCGCATAATAAAACCAAAGGCATGTTTTCTAGTATTGGAATTGGTTTTGGTCTTGATCATTATCCGATGAGCTTCAATAGAGGCCTGTTAACCGAGAACACTCTCCCATTGCATACTGACAGGTACGTAATACTACAAATACTTGTGGTTCTTGTTATATAATCTAATGAAAATACTACTCAAAATTAAACTTTCTTTTTACGGTGTTTCGTGTTTGCAGGAATGGGATGAAGAAAGGAGGTAGGAAGCCATGGTTAAGATCTTCGTGATCTGACATCAGGATATTAGTCACATTACTTGTCGTCCAGTAACCACTTAAACATGATAATGACATATTTACCCAAAACATGCTTTAAATACATTGTACATCATGCATTTAAAAATTGTATTTTGGGTATATATGACATTTTCATGTTTAGATTGGGTAAATATGGAATTATCCCTATTTGTATTGTAAAAAAAAGAGTGGGACTTTTATAAATTTTCTACTTGGCACTTGCTATTTTGAAAATAACAATATCATCTAGATTGATACTCATATAACTCAGGTGATTCTTTAGTACCATTTCTGTAAGTTATCAGTTGGGGTTACTCATTAGTACCTGTCAAATAGTGAAATAGGCGATCAAACTCACAACAATTTTGGTAATGTAGAATAAGTTGCTGGTAGTATACAAAGTGCACTACCAACTACACAATGTCCCTCCTCAAAGATGATTTGATGTGGAAAAAAAATTAATAGATAATGACGGTGTAGAATTTTTCCATTTTGAGGACTCGAATATATGTGTGTCTAATGGCGAAAATGGAAACGACATATTAAAAAGTTGGTGCACAAATGTTAAATATTACTGTACTACGTAACATCTTCAGGGGTGTCTACGCCATGAGCATCATGGTTAACCTTGATGACTTGCTGAAAGATCAGACATTAGCTTCAAACTCAAACAATTTCATATTCTGTCTGTCCGGTTGCTCAAGTGTTCACAGCAAGTAAATAAGATCCAAAATCACATTTTTGGTAAAACTTTAATTTAATAAAATCCATTACCACAAACTATTTGACGCGAGCAATAAATGATAGCCCAAGAAATTGTTAAACGAAAGAAGCAAATTTCTAAAAATAACGCCCACGGCCTTGTAATTTGCAAACATACGTATACTTAAACTAGAGCTCTACTGTAAAAGGTAGAAATGGATTATATCAATTTTTAGTCAACAGGACACAACCTGTCCATTTTAATCTACAGGACACATGAATTCCCAATGTTTGTTACAGGAGGTATATATAGTTCCCAACATATAACGTTGCATCGAATGACTTCCTAGATATACACATATAATAAGGAAAAGGTCACATACATGACTTTAACTGTAAGCAACATACAATCACACCTTCTCAATAACCGTTGCAGAGCTCGTTCAAATATCTGATATGGAGGCCAAAAAAGCAACATACACATGAATCATTTTTCATGATGCAAGCATGGGGATTGAGGGTTGGAATCGGATTGAAAGCAACATCTAGTAACTAAATTAATGATATTAAGTGCGTAAAAGGATATTTTAATTTATTGTAACGAAAAAGATTTTGAGGTGAAATTCCAACTTCCTGTGACTTACTAGTGTGAGTATAATTGTTGATTTCGACAACAGTGACACTAAAATGCAAACTAAATATGAAAAAGAAAGAACTTGATATTTCTTGCAATGCTATGGTTGTAGAAGCAAGCATATGGATAATTTAATAAGACGAGGTTTCACTATATAGTAGATAGATCATTTAACGGATCAGGTTTTTTTCAAACAGGAAAGTGGTCATAACTCATAAGAGAGAGTACTTTACACATAATCATACCTTCATCTTGTAACACACGGGTATAGATGAAGTTTCAATGTAACAGTTTGTGCAAGAAAAATGATAACCAAAATTTAAAGGTGGAAAGTTCGAACCTATGGGTAAACACGTCAAATCGGTAAATTAGCTACAACGAAAATGAATTTAACATCCTAAATCTTTTAATTTAAAAAATTAGATTATTACTGAAAAGAGTACTGGAACATAAAAGAAAAGAAGTGTTTGTGGGTCGACTAGACCCGACTCTTAGTACAATCTACCCTATTTAAAAGGTTACCCAACCCACCCATTTTACCACATCTGGCCAAAGTGCTTACTTGTTAAATGGGATAATTCCCCTTGAAAAATGTATTGCATCTTATGCTTTTAAAGATGTGACAGCAGTACTGAATACAACATCAGGGGATGCCTGCAAATACATGATCATCATAAATTTATGTAAATAACAATAATCCAACAATCAAAATACCCGTAAATCATACTCCCACTACCTGAATTACTTAAATAAATCTCACATATGTTTGATTTGGTCAAGAACTAAATGGGCCTAAAAGTTTCTGAACAGATTTATTAACACATACATATTATATGAATATGATCAAGGGTGTGAATGTGTGATGGTAAGGTTTTCGACATTATTTTCATCACATGTGCATAAATTATTGTAGCTTACTTGCAAAGCTTTTACAACCCCATCATTTATTTCAGGCTCAATGAGTGGCTCGCTGCAGCGTTCAGTTCCTAAAAGTTGGTCATGCACAAAGCCATAAACTCACGGTCATTATATCATGGGGACGAAAATTATATGGGCATAACAAGAACCTTACCATTTCGACAAGATTCAGATGTCATTATGACATCAGCTCCAAATCCACGACAACAATTTGCAATCCTCTCATCATCTGTAGCCACAACTGGTGTAACACAGGTGAAGTGTATTAACTAAAATCAACTTGGTCAAATATTCGTTAACATTAATTCATATAGCATTGATGAACTCACATCAAGTCGTGTTTTAAAATTAAAATATGAGAGTTCCAAATTTATTAAGCCCCTTTTAATTTAATACAAAATAAGTACACAAGACTATGTACAATCCCTCCATTTTGAAATTAGTTAAGTCAATTAAAATTTTCTTGTTTAGACTAAACTAAGACAAGAAAAGCAAGTTAAAGAAAAGAAAGATCCCTTGCTTCAGAGAATTAAAGGAAATCAGTGGACACCATTAGAATTCAAAAAGTAGTCAAATAAAAGGAGTCATCTACAAGAATCATTTCCATAAGCTTCACTCAAGCATCACAATCATCATAAAAGGCCACCCAAACATTTAGAGTCCAAAGCTACAAATATACCAATATTTGTGGGCCAATGTTATTAAATTCGGAGACTCGTGCAAGAACTTGTTGCAAAAGAAAAAAAACTAAATACGTTTATTAAGGGTGTGTTTGTATGTGCATATTTAAATTGACGAGTGATTGACAATCCTAAACTTATATATAAATCAATAACAAGTTTTCTTACTGATTTGGACCCTTTAGAGGGTGTATGGGATTGCTTATTTGCTTATTTCAAAGTGTTTTTTTAATAAAAAACTATAATAACCTATATAGCCTCCCATGTCTTTTAATCTAAAAACCTTTGCATATTCATCAATCGACTTGCTATTGCAAAGTGCTTATTTCTATCGACTTGTTAGTAGAAAAAACATCAATCCCAAACACCCTCTAAACAATCAACAAGTTATACGCACTTTCTGCCTAAAAAGAAAATCAAAACTATAGACTATATTATTTTTCTTTGTAACACTTGTTTCTTATCTTTTGGCCGACTAATCTACTAGCATGAGTCCACCGCCAAAACAGACTCAAATAAGTCAAACTCCGCAGAGCCAATACTTAGAGTTGAATCCAAACACCACCCTTATAATAATTTAGTAAAATAGTACTAATAAACCTATAAAGAAAGAAAGAAAACAAACCCAATTGATTCAATGTAGTAGCAAGCTTTGCTCTTTCCCATGTCCTTCACAAAACAAAACCGCAAAAAACATGGCTTATTTCATTTTTGGGTTTATGTTTCATAAGCTCACTTTTTGTGACTTATTTTGAAACTTTTCGGCTTATATGTTTATGTGTTTCGAAAAGTTTCAAAATAATCCACAAAAAGTGAGCTTATGAAACATAAGCCCAAAACCAAATAAGCCATAAGCCGGCTATATAAGCCAAAACAAAACCCCCTACTTGTTTTCCAACCATGCATGACGGCGTACCCCACCGCCATTGCTCCTGCTGCCACTACAGCCACCTCCTTCACTTGTGGGCTTATTGGACTTTAAGGCCCAACCATTTATTTGTTCGTTTGGTTCGCTGTAATCTAGCATTATGTAGGCTGTTTCGTTTGCAAAATGGAGAGAATTGTAGTTCAGATTACATTACGTAGGTTGTTTGGTATTTCTAAAAAACCTAATATACGGTTTGATCTTTCGTTTTAGCATAAGAATGTCCATCTCGTCTCATGTTAACTCCTAGTTATATAATTGATCTGAAATTATTATTTTTTTATTATTTCTTTAAGGTCAACCAAAAGCGTTTAGTTTTTCAAATTACAAACTCGATTACAATTCATTTAGATTACAAATCAAAATTGAACTCTTGATTTTGGGATTTGCAAAGAGTCACATAATCATAATTTGACCGGTTGTATTCTCTTGAGGTATCGTTATTTTCTAGCTCATTTCGTAGTTCGATGAATTTTTGCCGGTGTTGTGCGTTTGATTAAGCATGAAACAAATAACCTCCTTTTATTTTTTTTTTTTATTTATTTTATTTTTTTAGGTTCATCCTTATTCATTCACTTATGTACTTTGAAGTTTGAACATCAATATTTTAGAAGTATTGTGTGAAAATGGTTTTTGTTAAAAATTTTGATTATCATAATTTGCAAATGATCACATAATCACAATCTCTATTCTTGGTTGCTATTTGCTATTGTTACATTATGCCAAATAAGGAATGAAGATGATGAATGAATAGTATAAAAGTGTGTTCAATAGATTGATACATTTAAAAAGTTATGTGTTTATCATTTAGGTTTTATGTTAAATTTACAACACTACTTAAAATTACTTTTACTTCTCTATATAATATTAAAAAAAAAACAAACACTTGCCTGTTACCCGAGTCTTAAACTAGTTAGATCTTATATAAAGGAAATTAGTACATTATTAAGCATTTGTGTAAAAGCAATAGAACAAATGCACAAGATAAACAACTACGAGTTTTTTTTTTTTTTTTTTTAATCAATCTCATATGTAACTGAGGTGTAATAGTACAAATGCACATCTAATTTCTTTTATTGCGAAAACACCAAACATAAATCGTACGAGACACATAGATATAAGGCTAATAACCTATTAAAGACTATACTTGTCACAAATCTCGGTTCGACGTGGCGAACAAAAAAATAAATTTCTTTTAGGCATTAATGTTGACATTTTTGTCTTCCTTAAGATTATGACCATTTTACCCATCCAAATTACATAAATGGTCCCCTGGGTTTGCGAAAATTGCATCCATCGTCCCTAGGCTAAATTACATAAATGGTCCTCGCTGCTTTGGAAAAATTAGTCCATCGTCCCTTTTTTTCAAATTTTGTTCCAATTTTTTTTTTTTTTTTTTCAGATTTAGCATCAAAATTAATGCAATAGTTGTGATTATTATATTGCCATACACGACTTGAATAAACATGTCGAAAGATATATGTACTATACAATTATACGTATATTTTAAAGTTTAACCGACTAGTTAATCATTTTTAAACTAATGAACTAAACACTTTACTTGTACTAAATTTCTTTGTAGCTCCTCAAGTTTACTCTGTAGAGCTGCATTTACGTTGCTCTCTAACAAATATCTCTCATCCTGCTGTGATAGAAGCAGCAGTGCTTCAACCTAAAAAGGTTTAATCAATAACAATGATCAGTCAATATTAGTCCATTTTTACACCCCTTTGATGAAGGGCCCAGAGATGTTGAAGTTGAATATAAGTTGTTATGCCCACATGATTTTTCATATCTTATCGGCCACATATTTGGATATACATATATGTATAAATGAAATATACGAGCATATGAACACACACCTTCTCTTTTAATGCCTGAGCAAGGGGTTCAGAAGCATCCTCTCTTCCGGAACTGCAAGGTTTGTGCATGCCAGACAAGAGAAAGAATCAATGAACGGTGACATTCTTATTGAGTATAGCTAGATTATAGTAGTAACGGTGACATTCTTTTACCAGAACAAGAGAAAGAATCAATGAATCATACACAGATACACATGCATCCATACACAAGTACCTCATCGTTCAGAGTCAACAAGGGCTTCTGCGCCATCCACGTCCCCTCCAGAAATGGAAGTGCTTGGCAAGTCAGACTCATTTTCCTGCAACGAATACCAAGGCATCACTCTTACACAGGGACGGACCCAGGATTTCTAAAAGGGTGTTGCACAAAAGAAATGTTGGGCTAACTAAAGTTACACCATAAGAAATGAAAGTAGCAAAAATAATTTGGGGGTTGCACATACCACAAAAATGGCAGTTTTGAATTTTTTTTACACTTCGTGACCTAAAATCGGGTGTAGCCCGTGCCACACCCGGCATACATGTGGGTCCGTTCATGCTCTTACATCATTCATCAGATGACAAATTTGGTACCTTTTGACCAAAGTCGGTATCATATAAACAAAAGATAATACAGCCACCATAAATACCTGTTTGAATGTTTCATTTTCAGTCTCTTGTTTTTCTAGATTAGTCTGAAGTGTAGTTGACAGTTTCTTTTCTTCATGAATAACCGAGCTGAGTTCTTCTATCCTGGTCCAACCAACCAAATTAGCGAGCATAACACAAACACAAGGGAGTTAATTTTACCAACATACACATCATCTTTGTTCTCACTCTATCACCAACATACACATACACAATACTTTCGAAAAAGAACCGTGGGTGACCTTTTTAAAATCTACTAGGCTATGGGTCAAGAACATAAATGAGTATCGATTTTAATAGCTGGATACATAACAAAACTAGATGATATCTAAATAAGATTCTAATATGCTGATCAATATAAGGACCTCTTATCCTAAAACAGCCTATTGAACCAACTTAAAGCTTGTGCAAGAGCTTATTCCTTAAAAGCTTTTAAGCCAAATGAGTTGAGACTTAAAGTCAGCACTATAGAGAACTCATATAAAGAAATTGAGACCAAGAAGAGCTTGTTGAGAAATTGAAATGAGCTTGTGAAAATGGTGAGACAGAAGGTCTGCTGTTGCACAGGGGACACAAGGCACAAACCTCTTATTTTGAAAGCAATTTTGATCTAACAAATGGTATTGGAAATGTGAAAAGAAAGTAAGAAGATAAAGACAATACTCCAAACTTGCTCTAAAACCTAATTAAACACTTTTTCAAAACAGTTTGGACCCTTAAAATGATCTGAGATCAGATCAGTTTAGCACATATGAACACAGAAAATTGACTTTTTGTAAAACTTGATGGTTTGACTTTTGTGAACTTTGAATGTTTCTAAATGACTTAAACTGATGTGAAAAGCTGTTTTAAAACCTAATTAAGCTATTCTAAATAAGTATGCAACTATATGTAAGCTTATGCAAACTGAGTTAAGCTTTTTATGCAGAAAATGAGTAATTAAAATGGATTTTGACTTTTTTGTGAAATGAGCTATGTGTTTTATGCAATTTCTGATCTATATGAACCTAATGTGATCTATATCAACTAGTCCTAACCTATGAGATAAACTAGAACACCAAAGAATCCACTAATCCAAACACCACTTAAGCTACTGATTTGAAAGTTTGAGAAGCCAAATAAGGATCTAAGCTATGATACCTTTTAAGAACAGATTATACTACTGTATTAAGCTAAAATAAGTGCAATATAGATACTCTAAACAATAAGTACTCAAGATAACTGAAATTGACAGATTGATCAAATAAGAATGCAAATATGAGAAACAAGCTATCGAATGATGAAATAAACTATATTAAGCTAAAACTATATTACAATAAGCTAAATGAGTAGCAATAACGTAAGCAATCTCATACCCAAATGGGTGGACCCGACCCGTACGGGTCCTACCCGACCCACTTCATAGCAGAAACAAACCAAACACAACTCTTAATCCGTTTACCACCACACAAATTATATAAAATCGCTTCTAATTCAATTTAGTCCACGAAATTTGTAAATAAATATGTTAATCGAAATTTTTAATGTAAATAAATATGTTAATCGGTTTATATAACTGAGGTGTAATAGTATGTATGAGACATCATTTACAATATTTTGTAGGTGTAGTAAAAATATTTATGTCATTGCATCTTTATCTTTCACATGCTCACGGCATTCCTTACCCACATTGTAAGCAACTTAACATAAATTAGATTCTTTCTAAAATTAAAGTCCAAATTGAGAACATGACTATATTTAAGATGCTCCGACATAAATCTATGATATGTTACTTGTAAAGCACTTCATTTCGTCTTTTTTTCTTTAAAAAGCGAAGAGACTAAATTAAAACAAACAAACAAAGGCTGAGTTTTGTAGGAATATACGTAGTAACAAACTTGTAAGAACATAAAGGTAAAAAAAAAAAAAAAAAAGAAAAAGAAAAAGAAGATGCTCTCATTTTCATGTATTAGTTTGCAAGCAAAGTATCAGAGGTCTTATTATTTCTTACTATAAGTAATAGCATATGAGTTCAACGAACACCATTCTTGAAACATACAAATATAATTATAACAATGAAGGTCTTTGAACATGAGCATCCACTGGAGCTCGTTGATTTGCAGCCGCCAAAGATTGTAGATGTATGGGAAGAAGAATCTGATGATGATGATGATGATGATTTGATTATTGAAGAGGAGTTCCGACGTCCATGTAACCGGTGCTACCAAGACATCACTGTGTACCACAGGTACTACTATAAATGTACTTTAGGTTCATGTGATATCTTGCTTCACAAATTCTGTGCAGAGTTGCCGCCAATGTTAGACCACACATCTCACACACATACTCTTCACCAAGGTATCTACCGTGGGAGGTGGGTATGCACTTATTGTCAAAGCCAACTCAAGACTGGTGAAGTATATTATTCGTGTCGCGAATGTTATTACAATATTGATGTCAATTGTGTCATAGATGTTGAAAAAAAGAGCATCCATCACCCAAGCCACCCACACAAGCTGGTCTGTACTATCTCTACACCCATTTTGTGTCATTGCAAGGCTTGTGGGAGAAAGCATGAAGGGATCTTCTATAATTGTACCACTTGTTTCTTCACCATACACAGCGATTGTGCTTTCCTACCAAAAAAAATGTTAATTCAAAAGACAACAGATGATGCTTTCTCCCATCCTCATCCACTCACCATTTCATATTCCTTCCCAAGAGCAGACAAAAGAGCTAAATATTTCCCAAGATGCAGAGTATGTAATTACGGTTTTTATGACCATCTTTGGATTTACAAATGCGAGAAATGTATGTACTATGCCCATGTGGATTGTGCGACGTCAAGAAGAGAACCATTCATGTCCATCTTGTCAAGTCCTGGTAAATTATTCTATGATTTCTTCAAGTAATTAGATTAGTATTCGTTATTAACTATATAACAATTGAACGATTATTCATATAAGATATAATAACCATATATGCATGTTATTCCATTTTCAGGTTCTGGTAGACTCGTTAAAAACTATAAGGATGCAGACTATCCTGATCTTCTCCATCTACCATTCCCAGATCAGACTGACAACATTCTGAAACATTTATTTTTCAAAAAGAATGTACCTGGAACCTCTGAAACGGATGAGGTAAACCAACAACTTATCAAACATCAACACCAGGTAATTTTAGTTGATACAGAGTGCATTGATAGTAAAGTAGGGTCAACCTCTTCAAACATAAATTCATTCATGTTACATAACCCGATGAAAAAGATCGAACTACTATGCAATGGATGTTTGAGACCAATAATGTCAATGCCATTTTATAAGTGTGCTCAGAATTGTGGCTTTGCTCTTCATGAGTGGTGCACTCGACTGCCAACATCAATAGAGAACCACCCAGATCACCGGCAACATACCCTTATTCTCCTGCCAAATGTCCCCCTTAAGTTTTTCAGCGTATTTCGTTGTGAAGTTTGTCGTTTGTATTGCAACGGATTTGCTTATGGTTGTGTCGAATGCGAATACTATGTTGATGTTAGTTGTGGGTTTATTCCTGAAAAAATCACACATAATGCACACCCAAACCACCTTCTTTCAAGAGTTAAATTAGATAAATATCGGAGGTGTCATATATGTTGCAGGCATATGTTTCCTGATCGTTTTTCATTCAGTTGCAGCATTTGTTATAATATTTTTATCCATCCCGAGTGTGCTTTGTTATTGCCCGGGACAATAAGGCACAAGTATGACAAACATCCCATGAGCTTGAGTTACACCCCAATTGAGAACCACAAGAGTGAATACTTTTGTGAAATATGTGAGGAACCATTGAATCCTCATCAATCTTTCTATCACTGTCACAAGTGTGTTCAGTCGGTGCATTCTCTTTGTGCTCCGTTAATACTTCGGTCTGAAATGGCAGATAGGCCTTCCCGGTATGGTAAGAGCATCTACCAGTTTGTGAATGTAAAGTTTGGGAGCATTCATAAGACACCCGGTCACCCACATCCTCTCTCTTTCACTCAAGGGATAGCGAGTGATGGTGAATGCAGTATTTGTGGTGACGAATTGCTGTACGAGATGATATTTAAGTGTCTCGAATGTAAGTATGCGATTGATTACAAATGTTGTGAGAACTTGAACAGATCATGAAACTTTCTGTTGTATCCAGTTTCTTGTACGATTGATCGATTGAATTTATATGTGTGCATGTTCATTTCACTCTTGTAATACAAATGTAAACTTTCTGTTGTGATTCAAGATATGTTTTTATCTTTTTTTATGATCAGAGTGCAACTTGTGTTGTGGGATTTTTTTATGATTTGAAGAATAAATTATAAAATTACCTTTAGGTCCTCGAAGGTTAATTAATTTTAATATTTTAGTCCCTTGATTATTCATAACATTGAAACTTGGGTATATAATAATAATAATATTACAATTTTTTTTTTTTTTTTTTTTTTAGTTGATTTCAAAGATGTGTTACGTATACCCGGCTATTTGAGGCAGTTGCTTTTAGTTATGTATCTTGGATATGTATTATGTTAGTTGTAGTTGTTGATTACAGTTAGGGTGTTTGGGATTGATTAATGCTTCTACCTATATGTCTTCTTATAAATAAGCACTTTTAAGCTACTTAAAAGTAGGTAATTCAGGAACTAGTGTTTGGATTTTGCTTATCTTGTAGAAAATGCAAAAGAAATAATATTTTTATTTGATTTCAAAGATGTGTTACGTATACCCGGCCATAAGATAGAGGTTGGGACCATTGTACGCTTTCAAGTCAAGAGGTGAGAAAAATTCTTTCCGTTTTTATTAGTTTATGCTTCTTTTCCTGATTATAGCTATTCATGACAATGTCTCTTTTTTATTCACATGTCTACTTTGTCTATCTCTCTATATGTTGGCTGAGGTTCACATGTTTAATCTCCAATTTTCAAAACTAAATGTGAGGTAAAAATGTTCATACGTAAATCTCTCTCGGGTTTTTTATGACGCCTGAAAGTTGGTCAAAGATAAACTAGCACTTGCCTTGTAGTGTAACTGACCAAATTATATCCCCTTTAACTGACCAAACTAGCGTCTATCGGGTTTTCAAAAAATACAAACTAACCCGGAACCCGGCCCTATAAGGAATCGGGTTATCGGGTTTGGGTCTATCGGGTTAGACAGTTCATCAAGCACAAAATGTTGGTCAAAAAAAGTTATATTTGCATGTGTTTGGAAATTGTGAATATGAATCGTTATTTAGATTTTCTTTTAAATGGGCTTATCAGTTAAGAGTTGTGACTAATGATCTATGATGAATGGGCTTTAGTTGAATAATTAAAGATGTGTAAATCTATTAATGAGTCTAATAAGGTTTAGTGGGTTAACCCAATAACAAACTAGCTAAAACCCTAATCCAACCCTATTAGGCTATCAGATCTATTGGGTTGACTAGATAAATCCAATAAGGTATATTGGACCCAAATCAACCCGACCCTATAATGCCTTACCTTATTGGGTTCGGGTAGGGTCAGGTCGACCTATATGACGCTGCCGTGATTGAATTTCATATGCTATAACTTTTATTAATCATATTACTACCATTAATTAATATAACTGTTAAACTTATCATTATGCTAAATGATTATGGTTGCAAGGAGAAAGAATAAGTGTTGTGCCGGGTTTCTTTCTCATATAAGAAATTGAGATACATAAAAGACAAGTTTTTTTTTTTTTTTTTTTTTTTTTTTTTTGGTCTAACCTCTGCATCGAAACTAGTTTGTCTGGTTTGGCTTTAACCGGTGATAGTTGTAGGTATTCTTGTGAACCTTAATATTTTAAATGCTACCGAACATGTTTGCAAGATTTGTCATACAACTATTTGTAGGTATTCAAAAGGGCTAAAGAGTGAACATATGTTTTGTCTCAGCATATGCACTCTCCTCTAAAGTCTCATTTGCAGAGTGCCTTATATGTTCTCAGATACCTAAAAGAGTCTCCTAGAAAATGTTTGAAATTTTCTCATAACGGGTTATCTAACATGTTGGAAGGGTATGCAGATTAGGCTAAGTGCCCAAAGACTAGAAAAGAGAAACAAGCAACACTCCCCAATGGCGCTTCTATAACATGCTCACACCAAGCTCTTTAAGAACAAACTGTGTGACAAGTGGTAGTGGTATGAAACTATGAATGACGTTGACGGTCGTCGTAATTTGACATTACAATGGCTCGTTATTCGTTTTCAGTTGTCAATAAATTTGTGGTTTGGATTTCGTCACTCCGAAGGAAGCCACTATCAAAGATATCTTCGTACTGAAGTATCAAAAGTGCACTCAACCCGGCGACTAAGAGATCGTGGTTTGGATAAAAGGGCGACAATGAACATCTTTTTCATTTTCCTCAAAGTATGTGTGGTGTAGATATATTTTCAGGGAAAAAGTTGCTAGTGGTCATGATGGAAACATAACAAGGGAAAGTAGTCATATAGTGGTGGAGAATTGAATGAAAGAAATGATGTTACGCTGATGTGACAGGATTGATGGTTGGTCATTGATACTTGATGCTCTAGACATGGTGTATAGTTTGTATATCATGGTTTTAGTTTTGATTGTGTATAGTTTTCGCTAGTATTATATAACTAATCGTATGTTTTATGAAGCTCGTTCAAGTTGGGATCTACCTGATGACCACAAAGTTATATGAAAGCAAGTCTAGACAAACTCGACAAAATAATTGCAATTCAATGTCTTTGTTGCCGTCCTTGGTAAGACACCTATATTCTACAAAAGGTGCAGATTGGCGGGAACGCCTAAATTATGTGTTGTTTTCACATATCATACTTTGTCTTTGCTTAGTGTTCTAATATAGTATGTACTAATTCAAGTTATATTTTGTACTCAGTTTATCCATATAAGGCGATGTTCAATATTCATGTTGGGTAAATCATCTATCAAGACTAATTCATATTTCTTACTTTTATTAAATAGAAATAGTATTTTTATTATGTGCATCATAAGTATTGTATAGATACCATGATTTCAATATCTAAATATATGTGTGGAGGGTGTGGCTTTGGGTTTTTCTTTGACACATTAGTTCGACATCATCGATTAACACTTCCGATCTTATTTATTTAAATTTTTCTTCAATCTTTACAGCACATTCTCTCTTCCTCTAAATTTTTCTTATTTTTTATCACTTAAAAATACCTCAAAATACACATACCCACATATATAATACACACATACAAATAAATATTATATTATATTCTCTTTCTTGGTACTTGTATTTTTGTTGCGGGAATAAAGTGCCGCTAGGGAAAAATTATAACCTTTCTCTCAAGTAAGGGTGCAGTGTTTGCTTGATTCCGCCAGGGAAAACCTCTTTCCCGTGAGTTTCCTCGCTACACACCCTTTAACCTGATAACCAATTCAATCACACAATCTACCTGGTTAGCATTTTCTATTTATGTGGCTTCTTGTTAAGTTTGGTCACACATTATTTATGTTGCACTTAGATATGGAAGTGCATGCTTTCCTAGATTAGTAATTTTATATATATTTCAAAATAATTTTATAAACAAATCGGAGTATAACCGCTTATGCATACTGATAAACTACCCGATTCTAATATTAGTTTTTTTAGCCTTTTGGTAATAATCAAAGTTAAACCAAGATAACATGATTCTGCAATCCTTTGGGACAACAGTAAACTTTATTAGAATACAAATCGGTCTTTAGGGAGGATCCAAGTGCATTGGCGTTCTTGGGATCGTGGGACCAAGGTGATCCCAAAATTAACTTCTTCACCTTTTGGAGAAGATAACATGATTACGACATTACTTGAATGATATATACACGTCTTATGATAAACTTTATTAGGAATACAAATATTCGGATTCAAAAAAGCATGAGGGACGTTTTATATCCAAGTGCATATAATTTGGTTGCTTTGAATTTCCTTAAATGAACTAGCTTGATACCATAAAACTTAAAAAAAATTAACTAAAAATAAAGCAGGTCAAAAGTTATATAAACAATTCCTGTATGATTTATGACATTTTATTCAAATGGACCCGCTTATTCAACAACTTGAAACTTTTGAAAAAGTTGACATCATCTAGATACAATAAGAATTAAGAAATGACTCGTGAGATTATAAGTACCAACTTACCATTATAAAATGAACGTTTCTTTTCGATAAAGATTCTGCTGGATGTTCTTTAATATCTATAAATCTATATCACACACAGGTTGTTTCTCTGGTTGACATATGATGTAGTCCATGTTGATTTTCTGGTTGTTATGCAACTTTTGATTTAAAAATAAAAAATAAAAATAAAATAATAATAATAATAATAATAATAATAATAATAATAATAATAATAATAATAATAATAATAATAATAATAATAATAATAATAATAACATGAAGTTATTGGTATGACAAAATCTCTATATACATCATCATGTACGATATCACAAAAATATAATAAATAAAGAGCGATGGTGTAAACGTCATTTTCATATTTTGATAAGAAGGTGGTTAGCACATTTTAATTTTTTATTTGCACATTCTGATATACAATTAGTTAAAACATGTTATATATAAAGTACAATTATTTAATGTGTATAATTGAGTATTCCAATAAAAATATACGTATGCACGTCAATTCTCATTTTGATAGATACAGTTGAAAATTTTTTGTTAGATCCATCTGTTTTAGCTCGATTCTTATTTTAGTACTCCAATTTTAATCATGGTCATCTGGTTGTTTACTTAAAGTAGACTCCATAACTTCTTTAAATCAACTCAAAACCAACAACTATTTGAAAACCAAATAGTTTTCTCGAGATTAATAATTTGTTGCAAAAAGTTTAAAAATTGATAATTAGCCTACCTGAAAAGTCTCAAAACTATGTAAACGATAATGTTTAAACATATTCAACAGGTCAACACACGTTGACAAACATAGCTAAATTACATAACTCTGGAACATGTGAGATTTAATGTCAGGTTTATATCAAAAAATCGAAAGCTAAAACATAAGTCAATGTCAAATTTATCATGATTTTGATTTTTAGTCAAAGCTCATATAATTTGTGTAAGTTTATTGGCAAGCGTTTGAGAGCTTATGAAAAATTAGACTTCTAATAAATGTTCTGTTTTGCCACAAAATTAATAGAAGCTTATGAAATTCAAAGGCTTTTCTTTTACAAGCTACTTGAAGTAGCTTAAGAGTATGGGAACTTTTGAAATGATTGATTATGTTAATACCCTTGAATCAATATCTATATCTTTGTTAAAATGTCTATTTGTATCATTTCACAGTCATAAGCTCCAGCTTAAGCTAGTTTGTGATAAAAATCTGAAAGTATAACCCATGGTATAAGCTTCAGCTAGTTCTGCGAAATATGAACTTTTAGCCCCTTTCTTTCCGAATAAGAATAAACTGAGATAGACTAGCAAGTTTGAAAAAAAAAAGTTATAAATAGAAAGATCCCTTGATTAAATGGAAATCAGTGGCCACTATTAGAATTCAAAAAAGAGTCAAATAAAGCATTGTTTCATATTGAAGAATCATTTCCATAAACTTCACACAAGGCATATATGCGGACATCATCATCATCATAAAAGGTCACCATACATGCAGTGTGTGTTTTGGTGAGCTGCAAAAGTCCAAAGTTTCAAATAAACCAATATTTGTGAGCCAAGGTAATTAAGTTTGGTGACTCGTGGTGCTCGGTGTGGGAGGTGATTCGCCCGTCAAAGGCGCCAAAAATTGACCAATGGCGCGTTAAACCTGCACCATGGAACCCGCAATCCGGCATTTAGCAAGTGAAATCACGACACGTCAAATTTATTTATTATTTTTCTTGAGTGTGTGGGTATTTTTAATAGGATATTTTATGGGACCTATAAAGTGTTATTGAGTGTGTGGGTATTTTTAATAGAATATTTTATGAAATCACTACCACACCGAGCACTCTAACAAGTTTTCTTACCCAATAATACATACCTTGTGCTAAACATAGTTTATATTTTTGTATAATGATTTGCTAACAACAACCTTATAAGTTTAGTTTAATTATTTCATGTTTATAAAAATGACATAAGTGAACTCATATATTTCATGATTATACATTTTAATCATTTTAAACATGGTACGTGATGTTAACTATGAAATATTTGATGTTCATTAAGTGATGTATATTACAGTTTAGTCTGCTTTTATATAAGTTTCCTTACAATCGAAATGCTAATGGTATGAAGCTCGTTCAAGTTGGGGTATACCTGATGGCTAATGAACGCAGGGACGGAGCCAGGGGGTCCTGTGGGTGCCCGTGACACCTATGGATTCTTTTCGATTTAATGTTAATTTTAAGAAAAAAACATTGATTTTTCCTAACATCTTAAATGACCCCGGTCCATTGATGTGTGTTTTTAGTCTTATTTAGTTAGCATCTTAAACTCTATTATATTACGATTAAAAGAAATTTGTGCACCCAGTCATGTTTGTTCCTGGCTCCGTCCCTAGATGAACGCAAAGTTACATGAAAGCAAGTCTAGCCAAACACGAAACAATAATTGGAATTCGATGTCCTTGTTGGCTTGTTGCTATCCTTGGTTCGACACCTAAAGATGTGTTGTTTTCACATATCACATCTTGTCTTTGTTTCGTGTTCTAAACCATGAATGGTTTGTACTGACTACTAATATTTTGTAGTTTATCCAAATAATGCCATGTTAGGTAATGTCAGGCAAATCATTTGTCAAGATTAATTCATGTGTAATGTTTCATGATCCGTGTATACTTCTCACTCATGCAAGGCACGATGATAGGGGCGGACCCACCTTCAAAGATTTACAGGAACTCGATGAATGTTTGTTGTTAGTGTAAATTTTCATTAAATATCACGATTCTTTTAAAAATAAGCATGATTCTGCAAATGTGTCACATAAATACATGTTTTATTTAGTTAGTTCTTAATTCAAGGTAGTTAATACATACGTTGTGATGATGATGTATAACCACTTTTGCATTTTCAGGATATTAACCGTTTAGACCCGTTATCTAACCAAACTGACAACTAACTGTTCCCTCGATGACTTTCTGAATGGCTTCATGTTGGCTAACAGCTACGTTTCCTTGAACTAAATCTATTTTGTTTTGCACAATGATAATATGTTTAAGCCGCATCAGTTCAATAGCTGCCAAATGTTCAAGGGTTTGACTGTTTGAGGTTGCGGGCAAGTTTCAGTTGCAGATATAATTGTAGTAATGCACCGTCCATAATTGCAGCTCCGGTTAGCATAGTCGCCATTAATATATCATGTCCCTGTAAGATATAATGTAGATATAACACATGTCAGTAACGTATGCATGTCGACCCCTTAAAGGTCCCAATGTACATGACTAAGTTTAGAAGCTCGTGACTTACCGGGCAGTCGACAAATGACACATGTATATCTTACGTAGCAGATTCTATAATCATCTTTGTATGTTCAGTCAAATCATCTTCAAATGCAGCAACAAGAATAGCAGCAAAATAAACGGACTAAAAATCCAACTCTCATTATGCACCAATAGACTATCTTTGTATGTTTCCACCTTTCTTGCTGGGTCAAAATGGGTAGGTTTTGTCGGCACACATCAAAGTAGGTTGGATCAACACATAAACACTTGTATGTATCTCTGCCTACCATATAAACGATGAATATCTAATAATACATTTTAAAACTCTTTTTTGATCCCATCATGCATTAATATGTTGCAAAGTAAATCATGAGTGACAGAATGCACACATGAAGTGATTACACTGCATATCCGTAATAACGGTAGTGCATACCCACTCAACAAGCACATTAATGCAAATATTTCCTCAATCACCTATGGATAACCACAAACGAAACAGGAGGTGCATGACATACAATGCTAAACGAGATAAAATTTTACAAGTCACAACCTACAACAAAATAAGCTAATATTAGTCTTGACAAACAAGTGATTCCACATGCGGATTTTGAGTTTAAACACTTTTATCATCTCAATCTCTCAGCCATTTCCTCTTCATGCAATTACATCAACTTCAACCTTCCTTTCTAAATTTCGTCACTTGTTGGAGACTTACTTTTCGATTTGCTCCTTCCTATATGAGTCAATAAAGATAACAAATTCAGAGGGTGATAGTAAGAAAGGTGGAAACATATATATATAATTGACATTTATAAAGATTAACAAATTCACGGTGTGCCTTGGAATGTACACAACTCATATTTGTGATGTACATTTACTAGTGATTTCCGACTATATTTTCCCATGTCTCCTAATTCATTAGCTTTCGGTTTCCATATATGTTGTATATCCACTGGACTCTAAGTGAGGATGACTAATCACCATCAGCCAGTATCATGCCACAACTATGCTCATGTAGTACACATTTCCTGTAATTGTTCCATGTCAGCACACATGAGTTTGTATATTTTGGCAGCTACTGTATATTTTGACCCAAAAACAGATACATGAGTTCAGAATTATATCATAAAATGAAGTGCAGTTCTAAAATTTTAAGGCCATCTTTGTCCATACATGGGATCAATGACATAAACTTTATCCAGTTTTTAATTCATTGTCTTTATGCATAGGCCATTTATCACCTCTCGGTTACAGGATTTGGTCCCAAGTTGCGAGGAATATTTAAAAATGGGATGGTGCATCATTTATACAGAAACCCCTTATTTGGTCTAATAGAAAACTCGTAAAAAACCTAACTCGTGCTAAACAGATGATAAAAAGCGTGCAAGTGATAAAATTTCACAATCACGATATTCCAAGACTGCGCTAACTCCGAAAGTAAGACACCCTTATTAAAAGAAAGTAATAAAAACCAATATTATTAATAGGGGGAAAAAAAAGAAACAATATTTTTTAAGTAAATGACGAAGAACATACATACCAATGTTTCAAAGTTGAAACTCTGGACGAGTGAGTGCCAAGACAGTACGATCACGATCACCACTGTCAAACCAAACATACCTTAGAGAAGGCATATTAAACACAGAACTGGTAACAACTTGCTCGCTAAAGGGATAACCTCTCAGTTTTAGCTTTCTTAAATTTGGACAACCTTCTGATAACTTCACAAGTCCTGCATTAGATAACTTCACGAGTCCTGCATTAGAATTTCCTTCACGAGTAAGATTAAGAAACCGCAAATTAGCACCATACTTGCCGATATATTCCAAACCCACATCCGTCAATCCTCCATGCCAAATATCTAGCCTTTCGAGTTTGCTGCAACCCATCAGCATAGCCCGAAGCACATTGTCTAGCGGTGTCCCATCTTTCTTCATCACCAGTATACAGAAATCACGCAGATTCTTTAAATAAGTTCCTACACACTCCAGAGCTTCATTTAAAATATCTTCAAGGGAAAAATATAAACACTCCAAATTAGTACATCTTTTTACCAGAGCAATCAGTCCCACGTGGGTCACATCCTCATTATAGGTAAGTTTGCGCAATTTCTTGCAAAACCGACCAATGACTTTCAATCCCTCGTCTCCACATCCATCCGAGGTATATAGATCTTCCAAATTAGGACACCTCTTAAACACTAAACAATGGCACTCATACCTCATACCTGTAGATAAAAAAAGTTTCAATTTCGTTATCTGATTCAGTAAAGGGAGTACACTCGAATATCGAGTTCCGAACATATTGATTCCACTTAATGAACGCAAATTTAGGGGTAACTGGAAATTAACAAGCTCACTCTGCTGATCAAAAATATTTCCACCAAAATGTTCCAACCTAACAGCATATCTAAAGGCATCTCCTAGTTTACTTAGATAGCACGCTCCAATCTTTAACGATATTAATGAGTTACAGCAGTTTTTTGCAACAAGTGTAAGATCTTCTACATCAAAAAAATCCATATCCGTAACATGTAACCTTTCCAAAACCGTGCTATTCAATGCCAATTGATGTAACCAAATCCCATCTTTCGTATTGATATAATCAGAATTTTTCAAACAAAAAGTTCTCAATTGGTTACAATACTTAGAGACATGCCTTAATCCATCTGTCAAAAACCTTTTACACTTCTTAATCTTCAAACTCCTTAAACCCTTACCACGTGTTCTCGCCAATGTCTCGAGATCTTCATCATGAACAGCCAGACCACAGACATAAAGTTCTTTCAAACACCTAAACTCGAGAGCTAACTGTTGGATCCATGGGGTGATTGGCGTATCATAAGCATCTCTAACATTAAAATGAGATGGAGGACCTTTAAGTGTTAACGACTCGATGAAATGGAATCTTTTACTTAAACGCGGCGGATTAGGGTAGTAACTAGTGTGGACAGTTAGGCGCCTACGCGTAAGGCCATCAATCTCATAAAACTTACGGGAAACTAAAGAAACAGAGTTTCGGTCCTCAACATTGTGTATATAAGGTATAACTAAGTCTAAAACTTGCTCCCGACTTTGGCTTTTTCGAGCTTACGTGTGGTGGGTGCCATTAAGGTTTGGATTCGTTTAAGGTTTCAAAATTCAATTAACTAACTAACCCAACAAACTAGCAATAAAAATACAATATTTAATTCATTGAGACATTTTACCAAACAGTTGGTGTGCAAACACAAATGACCCACAAGCAAACTTTGCTCTGTTATATGCTTAAAATCACCAGTCACGTGCAAGGCACGTGCCTCTTCCTTTTAAAACAACCGTTCATTACTTTTCCCTCCAAAGGATCAAACTTGCTTCTTCTCTGCTAGTATCTTCTACATCTCTTTGTCATCAATGCCACATGTCATCTTTCTATTGGATCCAACACGCCATACTCTTCTTCGATTGGTTCACCACATCACAACTACCTTTCTCTTGTATCTACTCCTATAAATAGCTATGTTCATGTCATTTTACTTAGCTTGTATGAATTTCCTTCTTGTTTCTCTAGTTTCTTGTAACAAACTCCAATGAATAATAACAAATCCTTTCCACATTTCACCCAATTTACATTCTCGCGCTTGTAAATTCAAATGACTTGTGAGTGTTTGACTACCAATCCTTATGATTCTAGTTAAGCACGCTACAATTGGCATCGAGCGGTCTTCCGGCCTCTAACTCCATTTTCCGATCAAATTCGGTCAACCGACGCTTTCCGGTCAAATTTGACGCTTTTCCGCGAACTTCCGCGATTATTGCTTATTCCGTGACGCTTTGGTGTTTGAAGTCAGATAAGATGGTTAACACCGTGAATAATGTTATTGGGGTCAAATTGATCCTAATATTCAAAATTGGGTGACTAATCATATAGATATCGTTGTTCTTTGGAATAATCGAGCAATTAACTACTATGAATGGTACAATCCAACAGCTACTCACATCAAATCAAGATTTTACTACTAGATTGGCTCATGGTGAAGGCAATAACAGATATAGCAGTGCTTGGTAAATGGAATTTCCAAAGTTCTATGGAGATGATGTTATGGATGGTTGTATAGAGTCAAGCGCTTTTTCACTATCGACAATGTGGATGAAGTCGAGAAGGTTAAGATAGTTTCAATCCACATGTATGATAGAGCTCGACTTGGCACTTGCGCTTTATGAGAACTCATGGTGAAAATGTTACTTGGCAAAATTATGAGAGGCGCTCTATTGAGGTTTGGGATGCCAATGAAGATCCTATGGCTGAGCTTAAGAACTTGAGGTATAAGTCCACCATGAAGCAATACCAAAGTGACTTTGAAGCATTGTTGACCCAAGTGAATATTACTGAAGCTCAAGCCATTAGTATGTTCATTGCTGGATTGCCTGCCAGTATTGAAGTGAATGTAAGAATGTTTAAACCAAGGACACTTGCAGATGCATTCAGTTTGTCTAGTTTGCAAGAAACTGCTTTAGTATTGACTAAGCAAAGGTATACTCCTATTTTACCTACTCCTAAGCCTATTGCTAGTACTTTATACTAATAGGAATGTCAATTATCCCGCAAAGAGTACTAGTACCTTAGCTTTACCGCCTCCTACTCAAACCGTGGCTAAGTATAATAGTGAGGAAGGCATAAGGCCTAGGAGACAATTGAGTCAAGTTGAGTTGAATGACAAAAGGGCAAAAGGTTTATGTTTTTATTGTGATAAAAATACATGCCCGCCACAAGTGTGAGGACAAGTGTTCACATTGGAGGTAAGAGGAGAGATAATGTCAGAAGAGAGTTGTTTTGAAGAAGGAGAATGTAGTGGGAAGAATATGTGTTGCTCAAGAAACAACACAACCACACATTTCCTTGAATGCTTTATCTGGGTACCCACATTTAACACCATGCGAGTCAAAGGTCATGTGTTAAAACAACTGCTCCACATTCTTATGGACTCAGGGAGCACACATAACTTTTTAGATCTTCATACAGCTAAGAAATTGGGGTGTACAATTTCAAAGACTTGTCCACTCTTGGTTTCTGTAGCTGGAGGCTCTAAATTGGTTAGTCAATATATGATTAAGAACTTTCAGTGGAAGATACAAGGGGTTCTTTTTCAAACTGATGTCATGTTGCTTCCTTTGGGAGGATGTGAACTTGTACTTGGCATTCAGTGGTTATCTACCTTGGGAACTATTATGTGGAATTTTCATGATCTTTACATGAAGTTTGTTCACCAAGGCACAAAGTTGTGTTGAGGGCACTCATCAATGAGATAGCTTGGTTGAGTGGCAAATGATGAGTAAAGAGATGAGTTTCGGTGGTATTACTCGCTTTTCCTCTTTGTTTTGTATGGAACAAGTCGCTACATTGACATTGGTGCAAAGGTAATGGTTCAACCACACCATTGAAATCGATCGCCATAACCATTACCGGAGGAGTTTGCGGATGTGTTTGCACTACCAATGATTTGCCACCTTCTAGAAGTTTTGATCACAAGATTCCTTTGGTCTCCACAGATGTCAATGTCAATGTGAGACCTTACAGATATCCTCCGCTCAAAAAGATACTATTGAGGTTATGGTGAAAGAATTGTTGGATTCGGGGCAATCGACCTAGCAATAGTCCTTTCTCTCTCCAATAGTCATGGTTAAGAAGAAGGATGGGTCATGGAGGTTATGTATTGATTACGATAACTAAACAGTAAACAAATAAAGACAAGTTTCCAATTCTCGTGATAGAGGAATTAATTGATGAATTGCGAGGAGCACAAGTATTTTCTAAGTCGGATCTCGATCGGTATCATCAAATTAGAATGCAAGAGGAAGATGTTTACAAGATCGCTTTTAAGACTCATGAAGGCCACTATGAGTTTGTTGTGATGCCTTTGGACTCACCAATGCTCCTTCAACCTTCCAAGCCTTAATGAACTCAGTGTTTAAACCATTCCTGAGGAAATTCACATTGGTGTTCTTTGATGATATCCTTGTTTACAGTCCTTCTATGCAATCACATGTGACTCATCTCCGAATGGTCCTACAAACTATGCGAGATCACTCATTATATGCCAAGCAAAGCAAGTGTGTGTTTGGTACAGATCAAGTGGAATACTTGGGACATGTAATTTCATCACAAGGAGTGACTACAGATCCAAGCAAAGTGCAGGCTATGCAAGATTGGCCTATTCCTGTTAATTTGAAACAATTAAGAGGATTCTTGGGCCTCACTGGTTATTACAGAAGATTTATTCAAGGTTATGCAAGCATTAGTCATCCACTTACTGTTCTATTAAAGAAGAATGCTTTCCATTGGAATGTTCATGCTCAGCGACTTTTGAGAAGTCAAGGCGCCTATGATTCACTCAATTGCTCGCTTTGCCTAATTTTCGTGAAGAATTTGTTATTGAAACAGATGCTCAGAGTTGGCATCGAGAGCGAGAAGCAAAGAAATGATCATCCTATTGCCTATCTAAGTAAGACCTTAGCTCCAAGACATCAAGCTCTTTCTACTTATGAAAAAGAGTTACTTGCAGTGGTGTTAGCTTTACAAAAGTGGAGAGGCTATTTGCTTGATAGGCATTTCAAAATTAGGACTGATCATTTCAGCCTGAAGTATGTGTTGGATCAGAGGATTACTACACCCTTTCAATCCAAGTGGCTTCCTAAGTTGCTTGGTTTTGATTATGAGATAGAGTACAAAAAGGGCAAGGAGAATTTAGCAGCTGATGCTTTGTCTAGAGTTGAAAGACAAGCAGCTTTATTTACCTTGTTGACTGCTGGAATTTCTAATGAGCTCATGGATGCTGTGATGGTTACTTGGATTAATGATCCAGTTATTGCAAAGATAGTGGAAAGTTTGAAGCAAGGTTCCAATATCAACAAGTACACATGGCATAATGAGCAGTTGAAAAGAAAAGGAAAGTGGGTAGTGGGTAATAATATGGAGTTGAAAAAGAAATTGGTTGAGCATTTCCATGGGTCAGCTATTGGTGGTCATTCAGGGGTGTATGCAACCACTCAAAGGCTCACTACTTATTTCTATTGGAAGGGCTTGAGGAAGATGGTTAAAGAGTGGGTGAGAACCTGTGATACATGCCAAAGAAACAAGCCTGATCTTTCTGCTTATCCAGGTTTATTGCAGCCTTTGACTATTCCTAGCAGAGTTTGGGAGGACATCTCAATGGATTTTATAGAATCTTTGCCATTGTCCCATGGGAAGACAGCTTTGTTAGTGGTGGTGGACAGGCTCTCCAAGTATGCTCACTTCTTGCCTATTGCCCACCCTTTTACAGCTTCACAAGTGGCACAACTCTTTCTTGACAATGTGTATAAGCTTCATGGGTTGCCAAAGTCCATTGTCAGTGACAGAGACAAGGTCTTTATGAGTTTGTTTTGGCAGTCATTGTTTAAGATGTTGCAAGTACAATTGAAGACTTCTTCTGCCTATCATCCTCAAAGTGATGGTCAAACTGAGATTGTTAACAAGTGTTTGGAAACTTACTTAAGGTGTATGACTGGTGAATCACCTAAGGATTGGCTGAAGTGGATTTCTCTGGCAGAATATTGGTACAACACTAGCTTCCATAGTGCTATCAATACTACACCTTATGAAGTTGTGTATGGACAAGCTCCTCCATTGCATGTTCCTTATATGGCTAGAGATAGTCCAGTGGATGCAGTGGATAGGTCACTTCAAGCTAGAGAAAGAATAATACAAATGTTGAAATTCGGTTTAAAAGAGCACAAGATAGGATGAAGAATCGTCGACAAGAAGAGGGTTGATAGGAATTTGAAGTAGGCGCTGGGTCTATTTGAAGCTCCAACCTTACAGCATAATTAACTGTCGAATTGGAAAGCAAACCAAGCTTTCTTCCAAGTTTTTGGGCCCTTCGTGTTATACAAAGAATTGGAAAAGTTGCTTATAAGCTACAGCCGCCCATCGCCAAAGTCCATCCTGTTTTTCATGTGTCACAGCTTAAGCCTTGTTTCTCTGATTCTGCTTCAATGGGCACTTTTCCTCAATGTAATGATGAGGGCTTGTTAGCTGTTACTCCATTGAAGCTATTGGAAAGAAAGATTCTCAAGCAAAACAATAGGATGGTGGTGATGGGACTTATACAATGGACAAATGGCAGTATTGAGGATGCAACTTGGGAAAATTTGGCAGACATTGTCCAGCGGTTTCCTGAGTTTGAGCTGGATCCTTGAGGCCAAGGATCCTTTGAAGGGGAATGGATTGTTATATGCTTAAAATCACCAACACGCGTGCAAGGCACGCCTCTTCCTTTAAAACAACCGCTCATTACTTTTCCTCCAAAGGATCAAACTTGCTTCTTCTCCGCTAGTATCTTCTACATCTCTTTGTCATCAATGCCACATGTCATCTTTCTATTGGATCCAACACGTCATACTCTTCTTCGATTGGTTCAACACATCACAACTACCTTTCTCTCTTGTATCTACTCCTATAAATAGCTATGTTCATGTCATTTTACTTAGCTTGTATGAATTTCCTTCTTGTTTTCTCTAGTTTCTTGTAACAAACTCCAATGAATAATAACAAATCCTTTCCACATTTCACCCAATTTACATTCTCGCTTGTAAATTCAGTGACTTGTGAGTGTTTGACTACCAATCCTTATGATTCTAGTTAAGCACGTTACATGCTCGAATGCAATTCTTAAAAATGGTGGCTGATTGATTCTTATGGGGTTTTGTGACATATGATGTGTGTGTGTTTTATGGTGTAATTAGTGTGTGTGAAATGAAAGGTGTAATTAAGAGGGAGGAGATGGTTTGGTTTGGTCACTAGAAAATAAAGGGTAAATTGTAAAAACGCAAGAAATACACCGAGACAAAAAATGTTGCAAAAACGATCTTAATGTTTTATTTTTTTTACTAACGCTCGTCAGTTATCTTGTTAGTTAAGGGTAAATACATATGAAATGACTACTATACCCCTTCATCTTCAGGTACAATCTTCATTGGCTCCGCCGCCCTAGCTCGTTACCACACTAAGGCGACCACCTATAAAATCCTCATTGACTTATAGTTCCGGTTGTATTACATCGATCTTCCTTGCCTTTGCACAATACGGTAAAAACAATGCATTTTATTGTTTACTTAAATATTGTTCTTTGTTTTTAAAGAATGTACATTTGTTGTTAATGTTATGGATTTATAATTGTAGGTGGTCCTATGAAAAATGTGAAAGAAGTCGAGGTGGATACTAAAACAGAAGAAGACAGTGGCGAGAGTGGTTCAGAGGATTTGGATTATAATCCAAATAATGATGAAGTGTTTGATGATGATGATGATGATGATGATGATGATGAGCATATACTTGAAGATGTTCCTGTAAGTAACTCTAATATGATTGTCAATCCAGACAATAACATGATTTAAGTATACCTGTTTTTAGGAAGCATTATTCAATGCTTAGAGAGTATGCCCAATAGTTGGTTAATCAAAATCCAAGCACAACTGTTAGGATTGATTTACAGCTAGAACCAATTCTTAGGATTAGATGGATGCTTCATGTCAGGTCCTTTTCCAGGTCAATTACTAACAGCAGTTGTGATTGATGCAAACAATGGAATTTATCCAGTATCATATGTTGTAGTTGATGCACAAAATAAGGCATCTTGGTGTTGGTTTTTGAAACTACTTGGAGAGTATCTTGGTATAGAAACCAACTGCAAGTTCATTTTCATTTCTGATAGGCAAAAGGTACACATTTCTATTATATAATTAATCATGTGTTTTATGCAAAATGAGAACATGTACAGTTTTAACACCATCCTTAACCTTAATTGTTCACAGAGAGTGATACAAGCCATTGCTAGTGTGTTTTCAAGTTCTGAACACAGGTTCTGTGTTAAGCATATTCATGAGGATATGAAGTCACATTTTAAATGAGGTGTTTACAATGACATGCTTTGGAAGGCAGCTAGAGCCACTACTGTTGTTGAATTCAACAAAGAGATGGTGTATCTCAAGTATTACAATTATGCTGCTTATGATTGGTTGATCAAGATTCCAGCTGAACAATGGAGCATATCACATTTTTCAGGTAATTCATTAACTTGCACTGGACAAAAGCATACTGATAATTGATCATATACTTATATAGTGTGTGGCAGAGCCCAATCTGGTCTACTCTTAAACAACATATGTGAGGTGTCCAATAGGCAGCTATATGATGTTAGAGATCGACCCATCATTACTTGTCTTGAATATATCAAAGAGTACTTGATGAAGAGGATTGCAGTAGTTCAGCAACTGATTGATCAGACTGTTGGACCACTTACTCCTACGGTGACAGTCATGTTTGATGCTATCAAATAAGAATCTACTGACTGCGTTGTTGTAGGAAGTGGGAGCTGACTGGAATACCATGTAAACATGTTGTGGCTGCAATAAACCACATGATCGACAATGAAACATGGTTTGGTATACCTGAAGAGTGGGTTCATGCTGCTTACAGACTAAAAACATGGGCACGTATATACTCATTCAAGATCAATGCTGTAGCGGCAGCAACTTCTAGCCAAGAGTTGAGTCTACATCAGTAATAATACCACCCATTCACAAACCTCAAGTTGACAATCCACTAAAGAAGAGGAAGTAGTCAGTTGATGAGCTGGCAAGTCAAAGTTATTCAGTTGCTATGCAGTGATCTTTGAACAATAGAAATTCTGTTAACTTTCATGTCTTTTGGATTATATGTTTGAACTCTATATTTGTAATGTTATGTGTATATCTTTGTTTAATCATGTTATGTATTCAGAAGTTGGGATGAAACAGTTACATTGAATTAAAATGAAATGAATGGTTACAACGAGTATTTTTAGTACAATGGGTCAAAATCCAGACTGACCCAAACATTGACATTCTAAAGTCAATTGTCATGTAGTGTATATAATGTCTGTATTTGGCTGGAAATTGTGCAAATGTTAATGGATACACTCATGCCAAACACCCCATTTATCTAATGTAGTCGAAACTCAGGACTCCCATTTACCAATTGCATTTTGACTTTAGAAAGTCAAACTGCACATGTTAAATTTGAACCAGATCGAAAAATCATTTTGGCCCAAAATATTGGACTGAGGACCGGACTGAAATATTTGGTCCATGCCTGAGTTGGTCCGGTTCATTGGTTCGGTCTGATCCAAAAAAGCATAATGACCAATTTCGAGGAAAATAGTGGATCGATGACCAACCAAAATACATGTGGTCCAATCCGATCAGTCTAATTCGATCCGATTTCACTTTTCAGTCCGGTCCCTAGTGTATTATGCATTTATGCTCCACCCTAGAGGTGGCAATTTCTGGCCCGACCTGAAACCGACACAAAAATTACCAGGTTCGGGTTTTGAGTCTAAATAGATTTCGGGTCGGGTCGGGTTTGGTCAACCATCTAACCTGGTACTTCTCCGTCTCAATATCGTCTCGTTGATTTTTTTTTTTTTTTCAACTGACAATAAATATTTTTGTTTGTGTTATACAATAGTCGATGAAAGCTATACCAATGAAAATTTTAAAACAAATTTATTCATATGTTTTTCATCAAGTATTATATAACACAGACAAAAATACTTAAGGTCAAAGTTGTAAGAGAAAGACCGAAAAAGTCAAACGGGGACAATAATCTTGAGACGGAAGAAGTATTAAACAGGTCAAGTTCGGGTTGGGAATAAATTAAGCGGGTCGACCCGCCAACCCGTTTAAGAATTTTTTTTCTTAAATTAAAAATTACTTATATTTTATTATACGAGTTAAATAGGTTAAATGGGTCGACCCGCAAAACTATTTAACCTGTTTAACTCGTCTTATATATAAAATGGGTTAAATGGGTCAACCCAAAACCCGTTTAACCTATTCAACCCCGTGTAACTTATTTAACCCGCTGCTCAAGATATATATGTGCTTAATGAGTCGTGCTAGATTATATATAAACAAGTTAAAGTTGAATGATCGAATTCGATAATTTAAACGGCCAATTCGGTTGTACGACCAACCCGCAACGCGAACTCGAATTAATCGCCACCAAAATAAATTAAATTGAAAGATTGTAGATTTATTTTAAAAAATAAATAAATAAATAAATAAAAAGCTGTTAAGTAATGCGTGTAAGAAAAACAAAAATAACAGAAAGTGTTAACTCCCCCAAACAGACATTCTTTCACAGATTCACGCTTTCTTCATTACAAATATCTCTTTTAACTTTTTTTTTTAATCGGTAAGGTTTTTATATCATCTATCAATTACCATTAATTTTTTTCTATATCTTAATTAATTACTTTTTATTTTCTGTTAGAAGATCAATTCATTAACTGTTGTATTAGATTTTTTTTTATTATTATTATTTACTGATTCAAACTCAAGTTAATTGCCATGTAGTTTATTATTTACCAATTACAGTATATGATGTTAATGTTATGAACCATTATTACTGATACTAGACGATTACTCGCGCATAGCGGTGACGGTGTATAGTAGCGTGTGTGTCTATAAGTAGGGGTATTTTTGTCTTACAACATTATGCATTTTTTAGGTTTTTAAGTTTTAAGCGGACGTGTTTTCTCTTTATATGTAGTAGTATAGATTATAAATTTGGTTAGTGCGATATACGGCTATATGCGGCCTAGCGTAACTGGTATTACGCGTGGCCGTCTCTGGCCATCCTAAGATGTGTACATACCCGAGACATTCGGGATGCCTTAACAGCTAGTGTAGGACAACTAAGGACTAGTATAATCCGCGCGAGATTAATTTAGTATTGATTCACTAATGTAGGAAAGTGGATGTAGGGGGTGTGTGTTCGGCTTACATAGCTCGCTTATGGCTTATTTGGTTTTGGGCTTATGTTTCATAAGCTTACTTTTTGTGGCTTATTTTGAAACCTTTTTTAAGCTTATCATGACATGATAAGCTTATATAAGCCGAAAAGTTTCAAAATAAGTCACAAAAAGTGAACTTATGAAACATAAGCCCAAAACCAAATAAGCCATAAGACGGCTATATAAGCCGAAACAAACACCCCTGTAGTCACTAGTCACTATCCTTTTTAGATTTGGCCTTATTTGCATTCCTGGTATCGTGTCATTGTTGCGTGATTTTGTAACAACTTAGGACCTTGTTTAAATGGACGTTATGAATATAAGATATACGTAGTACTATTAATCACATAATTAAGGTGGCTTTAGTTATTTCCTGCGTTTTTTGAAACGTTGTTTACTTTATGTATTTTCTATGCGCTTTATGAATATGCCATTGTATGACACTTCACGTGAATTTCCGCTAATATGAGTAGGTTTTTAGTTTTAAAAGGTGGGATACTTTAGCTAACTTCTGTATTTATTGTTGTTCTAGATTGTAGATTCTTTCCCTCAGGAGCGTGAACATTAGTGCTATCGTAAACGCCTATAGAAGGCTCATTATGAGATAATGGAATCGCCTGGTTAGCCCCTCCAAAAATTTTCCTATTTTAGCATCATTGATATTATTACTTGCTCCCTCTTTATTTGCTTAGGTATTAGTTAGTGGCAGCATTTTCGACCCATTTACTCACAAATGGGTCGATTTGGGCTTGAATAACGGGTCAAATAAAAACTGTTAGCTTGTCGGAATTAGTCCATAGTGTATTTTTCATGTATAAAACCTCAAAATATATATACAAATAATATGTTTATTGAGAAAATCATATCTAAGTATTTGGCAAACTTACTACTCCGTTTTTATTATTAAGAAAATCGGAAAAAAAAAAGTGTTTCCAGTCAACCCCGCCTGTTTTTAGTTCTGAACAAAAAGTGGCTGTATTGACCCGTTACCAAACCCCCTAACCAGCCCATTTTGCCACCTCTAGTATCTTTATATTAACAATCCAGTCGTCTATACTTTATTGCAATTTTTAGATTCTCATACTTTGCGCACTACTTCACTATCAGTTACAGCCGGCAGATCGAGGAATACGTCGGTGGTTGTTGTAACACTTGATACCAGTGAGGTATATATTATTGTTAGCTTGTCTTCTAGGACCGACACTCAGGTCATTTATATTGATCCAACGACTGGAATTCTTAGACACGACCGGAAATTGGGCTATGATGTTTTCAACTCCCAAGATGAAGCACTAAACTACATCACAGATGATTCGAGAACTATTTGCAAATATACAACGTACGCCAAAGCTATATTGGGTTACGCAGTGCTTGGGGGGATTGGTTTGCTGCTCGTTGCAACAAAGTTGACTGCTAGCATTCCGTATTTGCCAGGTGGCGGGTGTGTGTACACTGTTACCGAGAGCAAATGGATCAAAATTACACTTCTAAACCCTCAACCGCAAGGGAAAGGAGAAGTAAAGAATATTCAGGAATTGACTGAATTCGAAATTGATGGGAAACATTACTTTTGCGAAACGCGTGATATCACCCGGCCATTTCCTAGCCGTCTTTCCTTACAAAATCCTGATGATGAATTTGTTTGGAATGGGTGGTTCTCGGTTGCTTTCAGAAGAATTGGGCTTGGGCAGCATTGTGTCACTTTGCTGCAGGTATATGTATATGTATTTGATAAATACTCCGTTTTTTTATGGAAAAAAAAATCCTAGATGGCCGTTTAAATGTACACTGTACACTCTTCTTATAGAATCTGTTGACTCTATGGTTGTGATGTATGTATTGTTATTCGTAAAAATAATTTTTTTCCAGAACCAGAATAACATGCTTGAACCGTCGTCTGACTATGTAATATCCAAATGGCATCTGAGATCTAATAGGATTGCATGCTCAAGTAATCCATGTCAACTTACAGGGATTTGTAGAATATCGAACATTTGGAACTGCGAGTCAGCAAGAAGGGATTGTTGCTCTTATAGCTCGTCGTAGTAGGCTTCATCCTGGCACTCGGTACTTAGCAAGGGGCTTAAACTCTTGTTACAGCACAGGTAGATTAAAGTTTATGATTAAAGGTTTACCTTTTATAGCACGCTCATTACCTAATTGGGGAAGTCCCCTTTTCTGCTAATATATCTATATACATTATAAGCACAATGCATAACGTAACTGCAGTTGGGGTCAATCAACCATTAAAGCATGAGATATAAGGGCATATATGAATATGAAAACAAAATCGAGTATCCAGAAGTATGTAGGCTTGACCCTGTTAAAAGTAGACATATAAACTCACCCGGTTTGTTAACCCTAAAGTAGGCTGTCACAAATTTTAGAATTCGGACATAATTTATTTTTAAAGCATGTTTCTTCCTTTAGTTTATTATTATCTTTATTGGACAGGAAATGAAATTGAGTGCGAACAACTTGTATGGGTTCCAAAAAGATCTGGTCAAAATGTGCCCTTCAACACATACGTATGGAGACGAGGCACTATACCTATCTGGTGGGGCGCAGAACTAAAGATGACTGCTGCAGAAGCAGCAATATATGTTTCCGATAATGATCCTTATAAAGGAAGTGCACGGTATTACCAAAGATTAGCAAATAGATACGACACACGAAATTTGGATGTAAATCAAAATAAGAACGGCTTAGTCCCTATTGTATGTGTCAATTTGCTTAGAAGCGGTGAAGGGAAATCAGAAGCCGTTTTAGTTCAACATTTTGAGGAATCGCTGAATTATATCCGGTCAACTGGAAAACTTCCGAACACCCGAATTCATCTAATACATTATGACTGGCATACTAGTAACCGATTGAAAGGTGAACAACAAACCATTGAAGGACTTTGGTACCACTTAAAAGCACCCACGATATCCATAGGCATCTCTGAAGGTGATTATCTACTTTCTCGTGAAGATATGGAAAAATGTGAAGGTGATAAGATCTATAATGATGACATCAGTGGTTTCTTCTGCTTAAGAGTACATCAAAACGGAGTAATTCGTTACAACTGTGCTGATTCTTTGGATCGGACAAATGCTGCTAGTTTTTTTGGTGCCCTTCAAGTTTTCACAGAGCAATGTAGACGTCTTGGGATATATCTTGATAATGATTTGGCTATTGATCACAAAAATAGGACCACGAGTACGAAAGATAAGCCTTGGAAGCGTTTTGATATGACATTTGAGGAATTTAAAAGGTCGACTCTTTTATCGCCAATATGTCAACTAGCTGAACTTTTCTTGATTGCCGGTGATATTCATGCAACGATTTACACGGGCTCTAAAGCAATGCATAGTCATATTCTTAATATATTTAGCGAAGAAGCAGCAAAGTCCAAAAATTTCTCGGTGGCACAGAATGTGAAGATAGTTCTACAGAGAAGATATAATAATGCAGTTACGGATAGTTCTCGACAGAAGCAGTTAGAGATGTTTCTTGGATTAAGGCTTTTTAAGCATCTTCCGTCAGTATCAAGCCAGCCTTTGCATGTATGTAACTCTCAGAATTTTTAATTTATACTGTTTAATTTATGCACACGTTTATTTGATGTCTCTACTTTTCTTGCTAGGTACTTAGTAGACGATCTGCCTTTCTTCTTAAACCAATTGCTAGTGTCGACCCGAGCTTTGGTGATGGAGACTGTCTTCTTAGTTTTAAGCAAAAAGACATCATATGGGTAACTATGAATTAAAAGTTACTCGTAGTTTTCAATAAATTATGATTCGATATCCAGTGTAAAAAGGATTGATTGTTGTACAGGTGTCCCAGCAGGCGGCTGACATAATACAACTTTTTATCTACCTTAGCGAGCCTTGTCATGTTTGTCAACTTCTCTTCACTATTTCACATGGTGCAGATGATTCAACATACCCATCAACAGTTGATGTGAGAACAGGACGTGATCTAGATGCGTTAAAACTCGTTGTGGAGGTTTGACTTATCTCTTGACGTTAGGCATGTTATATTCTAAACCACACTTCTAATTTTATATAATTGGCACAAATATGAAACACATAGGAGGAACCATGGATATGTATACATGATATATTGCCCACTTTTAGCTTTTAGCTTTTAACATACAAAACTAAGGGTATTACAGTCATTTTAGAATTTGTTGTAAAAGAAACCAATTTTTTTTGCAGGGAGTCTGCATTCCTCGGTGTCCTAATGGTACAAACATGGTAATACCCATACCAGGGCCAATTAGTGATGAGGATATGACTTCAAAGGGAGCCGGAGCAAGCGTACCTGCCACCCAAACTAACCTTCCATTCCTATATGACTTCAAAGGACAGGAGAGCGAATTGGACTTTCTTACTCGTGTGGTTGTACTCACATTCTATCCAGCTGAGTCTACCATCTCCCCAGTTACTCTCGGTGAGGTACATTGAACATTAAGTATTGTAGTCCTTATACGATATACATTGTAGTGTAAACTATTAACGCGTACTGGTTTATGTGACAGGTAGAGATACTTGGAATTTCTCTTCCATGGAGAGACATCTTTGCTTCCGAAGGTCCTGGCCTAAGGTTATTGGAGCGTGTTGCTAATAGTAAAGATGAGGCCAACTCGTTCTCGTCTAAAATAGATAACACTACCAATGTTTTCGCCTCAAAAAATGATGTCTTGGCACCAGGAAAATCCAATGCATCCCCCAGCTCTCAGATGGATCTCTTGTCGGGTGACAACATTATATCAGGATCCGATTCACTACCAATAACGGAAATCAGTTTGGAAGAATTAGGTTACAGTTCGTGTCATGATCACAATGCTGAGAACAACTCTCAAGAAAATTCAACGCAAGATATAATACAGATCAAAAGGGGTGCAGAGCACTACATAAATTGCTTTGAAACTTTGACTGCCTTACATGGGGTATGCTATCTTACTCAAATTATCTTAATGTTGCATTGTCGTTGTTCTTTTTGTTACTGTAAAAAAAATGTGTTTGGTTAACTCTGACTCTGCATGTTGCGACCAGCACAAAATATTTCCCATTACCCAACCAGCTCGACCACCCTTTTTGCCATCTCTATTTCTATGTAGTCGTTTCTGAATGCATGTAATTGTGGGCCCTCTATTTCTCTTCAATATCTTCCATATACGGAGACACAAAAATAACTGACTATGAATCTTTGCCTTTGCAGGGTAACAAGTTAGGTTTTGTAGAAGCAATGAAACTTGAAATCGAGCGACTTCGCCTCAATCTCTCTGCAACTGAAAGGGATAAAGCTTTATCTTCTATTGGCATTGATCCCGCTACTGTAGATCCCAACACATTGGTAGAAGAATCTTGCATAGCTTCATTATGCAAGACATCAAACGCCCTTGCAATTCTTGGTCAAGTTTCTTTAGAAGACAAGACTACTGGTTCTATTGGTCTTGATCCTCTTGTTGATGATATCGATATAGATTTCTGGAATATAAATAGAATCGGCGAGGGTTGTTGTGGGGAACCATGTAAAGTGAATGCAGAAACTTTGAGTTTAAGTTTGACTTCATCTTCAGAGTCGATATTTTTGTGCTCTGCATGTCAACGCAAGGCTTGTAGAGTTTGTTGCGCTGGTAAAGGTGCTATTCTTTTGAAAAACAGTAATAGCGGATCGAGTTCTAATGGCGTGGATGGGGTTATATGTAAGCTGTGTTGTCATGATGATGTTCTTGATGCATTGACGTTGGACTATATAAGGGTTTTAATCAGTCAAAGAAAAAATACCCGTGCCGAAATAGCTACTTTGAAAGCTTTGGATCAAGTGGTAGGGAATAATTTTGTCTCCGGAAAAAAGGAGGTGAGCGATAAGTATGGAGACGTCAAGGCCCTTCAACAGTTACTTAATGGAGAGGAATCGTTAGCTGAGTTCCCATTTGGAAGCTTTTTGCACTCGGTATTTTCTTTCCTACGATTCTTTTACATGCCAGAAAGTTATTAATACTAATACTGGTTCATCGTGGTAACACGTCAAATGGACCAATTGGAAAAATAGCTAAAACATAATGTAGCTCTAAATTCTGTTTCCTTGTTGTTTTTTCAGATTGAATCAGCATCGGGTTCAGCTCCACCCTTGTCATTGCTTGCGCCTTTGAATACTGGATTACGACAGTCATACTGGAGAGCTCCAGCTGGCACCACTTCTTCTGAGCTTATTATTGTTCTTGGAAATCTTTCTGATGTCTCTGGGGTGGTTCTTCTTGTTAGTCCCTGTGGCTATTCCATGTCTGATTCCCCTACGGTAAGTACAAAACAAGAATCTTTAACCTTCGTGTAAACTTTTCGCTAAACACATTAAAATAAATATCTATATGAATCGTTTCTAATTATGTGCGATCCTGATTATACAGGTTCAAATTTGGGCAAGCAATAAAATACATAAGGAAGAAAGATCATGTGTCGGAAAATGGGAAGTTAGATCACTCATCACATCTTCCCCTGAACTTTGCGGTCCAGAAGAATCTGGTAAGGAAGGTCAAGCTCCTCGCCACATCAGATTTGATTTTAAAAATCCCGTTCGTTGTCGCATGATTTGGATAACGCTAAGTATTCAGAAAATTGTTTCAAGTTCTGTTAGTTTCGGGAAAAATACTAATCTTCTATCCTTGGATGAGGACGCTTTATCTGGGATGGGGAGGCGGGCTTCTATAGCAGGAACGTCTGAAAGTAATCCATGCATTCATGCAAAAAGATTTATTGTAACTGGATGTGCGGTGAAAGAAGATATAGGGAGGATATCCTCGCGAAGCTCTGAGCATGCTAGTAGCATAAGAAATTGGTTGGAAAAAGCTCCGTTATTAAATAGATACAAGGTATGGTTTAAGATCATACATTTTCAAATGATATATATGAAGTACTTGACCCGAGAATTATTAGCCTATTTTTCAAAATATACTCAATTGACCCATTTGAAACAATGTATAACCCGAGCTCACATGTTTGCCATACATGGAAATTTTTACTGCCATCTCTATTTTCATGCAACCACTATATCATATCGAGCTTATCCTCTTTGTTGCAGGTTCCGGTTGAGTCTGAGAAGTTGATTGACAATGATCTAGTACTGGAACAAAACATATCTCCAGCTTCACCCGTGATGGCAGGTTTTCGCCTCGATGGTTTTAGTGCTATAAAGCCTCAACTAACCCATTCACCTTATTCATCTACAAATTCAATGGACGCATCATCTATACTTTACCAGCATAGATTCTTATCTCCGGCCGTACTACATATTCAAGTACTTGCATCACAGGTACTTTCAACTATAATACGTGCTGATGTGTGTGATTTTTATGTGGTACATTGTGAGTTTGTATGATTATTAGTAATATGTTATAACGCATGGTCTCAGGGTTCGTCGGATGAGATGGTGGTAGTTGGAGAATACAGGATTCCAGAGGTGAAAAGCGGGACACCCATGTACTTTGACTTTCCAAAAATAATCAGCAGTCAACGGGTATGGTTCAGGCTGGTTGGAGACGTTACACGGTTTGCAGATGATCCTGAAGAAGGGGAAGGAGGGCGGCCGTTAGCAGCAGGGCTAAGTTTGTTGAACAGAATCAAGTTATATTATTACGCCTACCCGTCTGAACTCGGGAGATGGGCTAGTCTTTCTGGTATATGATTTTGTGTCTATATAGCATTATTTTATTTTTTATTTATGTATTTTAGTACAAAATAATCAATTTCATTTTATACCAGGGGTGTTTGTAGATTTTAAAAAATTGTGATTTATCAACAAATTGATTTTTAGCGTAAATATAAAAATCTTATTTTATTATATTTTTATTAAAATTCTATATTTTAAGGTATTTAAATTACTTGGGCTATATATCTTTGGAAGTTTATGTAAATGAATAATTATAGACTAAATCGCATGCACGCGCAGTCTTTGCAACTTTAAAAGTGCAGGCATAGTCATCGTAGGGAACTTTGTTATGCAGTTATCGTCCCAGTAACGCACTTTCAAAATTTATAAAATGAAAGTTTTATGAATTGTGATGTGTTGCTATACATTCTTATACCGAGTAAATTGCAAAAATCATTCATGTGGTTTGGTCAAATTGTAGATTTTGTCCTTAACATTTCGAAAGTGCAGACACCGCTTCTTTGTGGGGAACTTTTGGTTGTAGTATTTGTTTCTGGGTTGCAGTTTTTGACAAGGGTATTTTGGTCATTTTACTCTAGACAAGGATGAAAATTGCAACCCAAAGTTTATAGAGATGGTGTCTGCACTTTCAAAAGGTTAGGGACGGGTTGTAAAATAAACGGGTCTCTGTCTGCAGCCGTCAGGAGCTTGCCAAGTGTTTTTAGATCCACTTTTAGATCCAAGTTTTAGGCTTATGTATCATTTCTCTTCTTTTTTAGATCAACAACTACAAACTAACCATAGGACAGCTTTTCATTACTTCCTACATTTATAGAACAAAATCAAAAGCTATCATAATTTAATTTAAATATAAAAATGACCTAAGATTGATGGCATCAATCATTGATGAAGGAGGCTTGCAAAACACTTTAATAACAACAATGTGGTCCATATGCTTATATAATTCTTGAGAATCTTTATAAAATTTTGTATAAATTATAAAATAAGTTGAGACATTATAGTTATGATAAGATTAAAGGCATATTCTAAGAACATGCGTAATTGGTAAGCTTGTTGAACCATCAAAATAAAGAAAATAAAATATAATTAATACATGTCTAGTAGGTAAAACTTGTTGGATCATCTATATATAATATTTCTTTGTGGACTTAATTAGAAAGAGTGATCTTTAATTAAGTCAAGACAATGACATTTGTATCAACCAAACAAGAAAGCCACAATAATTGGTAGAGCATTCTTAAATGGGTTTTAACATGCGCCAAGATAAAGATAATTAAAGAGTGAGGGCGAGACCACTAAAAGGACGTCCTGACCCACATTTTTATTCGAAAAGTGTATTTTTGTGGGTCCGGACGTCCTTTTCGCGGTCCCTATTGTCGCTTTAAACACACGCCCCCAAGACACGTTAAAAACCCTTCTTAAATTTCTATATTTAAGTGTTATTTCCTATCTTTATTTCCTAAATATCTGCACTTAAATTTATCTATTTTTTCAAAATGGTTCATGAAATAAAATGATTTTTTTGCCTTGTTTTACACACGTAATATCTACTTCGAGCCAAAGGCTTCTTAACCCAATTCAGATGCTGAATAAAACAACAACCTAAAAGTTTAAGTGCGTGTTTCACAAGACGCGTGAGAGATAGATTTGTGAGATTATAAAAATTTGCCGTTAAAAAAATACCTTATGCATATGTCGATTTAAAGTTACATCTGCTAAAAGCTGAATTAACCTATATTGGTTAATACACACTTATTTAAGTTTTGATATGTTACACCGAAAAAGTATCGATCTTTAGAAGTACATAACTTATGAAGAACTCATATATCTGGTAACTTCAACTCGTAAAACATGGCAATTCGGACAAGTAGCATATCAACAGCTCGAATAAACAAGAATCTAGCTAAAAATGAATCGGGTCAAAATTCGTAATGCATGTAACTTTTTAAGACGCTTTAACCAGTTAGATCGTTATCATAACACTATAGTCCGTTTCGATAAATCGTAACATTTATACTTTGTGCCATATGTATTTAACATTTAGGTTTCCAAAAAGAATTTAGACTAAAAAGAGCTAGTTGTCAATACTTGTTGGCTTTACCTAATCCATCGAGTAAGTTTGTTGTCATATTTTGAAGTTGAAGGCAAAAATTCAAAGAATGACCTAATAAACAGTCGAACTTGTAGACTAGATTTGTTGCATGCTTGGACATTTCCTTTTGGCACAAGACTAGTGGTAATAATATCACAAAAACGCGCCCATCGTCTTATGTGGCACCGTAAGACTTACTTTCCTTGTTAGACTAACCCTAGTCACACGCGTCTTGAGGCTGAAATTGGAGAATTCGGTCGTCCCCAAGACCAAATCATGGAAGAGTCTTGTGCGGGTCAAATGTAAGTTGTGTAAGCTGTTTAATTATGGGGTATATTTGGCTAGTGAAATTGATTATTTTATTATACTAAGTTAGTATAAAAATTGGTTGTCGAAAAAAAAGGTTGATGTAGCACTAAAATAACTGCGATTAAGTTGGTTGTGGTTCTCTCTTATTATCACTAGCCTAACATGTTATTTTTACTAGTTTTCTATTTTTTTTTAAATATCAACTTATTTGTCTTTCTTTTTCTTTTTTCTTCAATAGAGGTAAACTAACAACAAACTCATTACACTATACACATTCACATATTTGTGAGTACTTTTAATGACTGTTTACATTATACTCAGTATTTGTTTCATACTCAGTTCCGGTGAAATTAAATTGTGTTGTCACGACACTAAATACAATCTCACGTTTTCCGAGATGAGATCCAAAACTACAAACACTTGGCATGAGAGCCATAGGGGTTTTGATGTCAACAACACGCTTGTCGCAAGCCGCCACTTAAACTAATAACATCTTTATTAGTTTTGCATATAACATATATGATGAATTAGTTCAAGTTTATATGCAATTTCTTTTTGATTATCGTTGTAATAAAGACTTTATCATATCGCTTAAAAAGTCACCGAAAAGTATGGACATTCCGATGAGAGTATTTTACTAGATATTGTTAGGTTGTATGTTTATCAGCAAATCTAACTTTTTTACATGTCTAAAACATAAAATAAGAAAAAACTTACATCAACTTAATTTTTTGTAAATTTTTTCTAGAACGGCAACTAATTATTTCACAAATTAGAGCATTGGGTGTGGTATGTATATCATGGCTCTTCATCATCGTCACCTCAGCGCCACATCAATATAACAAACCTCCACAACTAACCATAACAAACCCCCTCCCTCATAACAAACTTCAACCTCTTCATTTGGGATCCACCATTACGCACACTACACACACAAAAAAATGTGTTTTTATCAATTAAAAGAAAAAAAATGTCAGAGTATCACCTTCGTCGTGGTGACGATGAAGCAAGCGACGGCGAGCCATGGCGAAGGGGGCCGCCACACCGGCGAGCCATAGCGAGCTGCCATGTAGGCTCACGACGAGCCATGGTTTCTCCACGTACACCCAATGCTCTTATACACCATAATCATCTTACATGTCATAAGTATGACTTGAACTCACAGCCATTTAGTTAGAAAGATTCTCACATAACAAAGGATACCATTGGGTAACAAGCCTTTTTTTTTTTGCTTAATCAAAATATTGGAGCTCTATGCAGAAATGATGTGTATAGTTATGAACAAATAGTTGATAATTATATTATTTAACTGATTTTAAATTCTTTTACCTAGTGAAAATTATGTGAGGAATAGTGGTGAGGTGTATGGTTTGACTATATTTAGTTTTTCATTTCTACAAAAAGTCAATGCTAAAAATAATATGTACAAAGCGTATTTAGGTAGCCGTACATATTTATTTATTTCAAATACACTATGCAAGTTTTTCTTTTGTCATTTGTCTATCTTTAGACAAGCTTTTTATATATTTAGATGTGTTATTTTAATGTGATCATTTTATTATCAAAAGTTTAAGACTTTACAACTCCTTCAACATAATTTTAGCTTTAAACGATTACAAATGATGATAATCATTTTTTATCAAGCAATCAATATTAATTATTGTAGCTTAAGGTGGCATCAATCACTTTAAAAACATTTAAAACATCTCTTATTATCTTATCTTATTTTAACTGGAGGAAATTGCATTTTGGTCTCATGATGGTTAAATTGCGGTTTAAATCCTATAAGATTTCAAAGTCACAGCTGAGAATTCACATTTTAAATGTTTTGTTGCATGTTTGGTCCTAAATCGCAGATTTAATCCTAAAACTTTGAAAGTTTGTTGACGTGTTTGGTCCCTAAATTGTAGACAGGACCAAACACGCAACAAAACCTTCAAAATGGCGACTATCATCAGATTAAATGTTAGAGACGAAACCCGCAATTATTCACATACCCAGGACCAAAAATGCAATGTACTCTTCTAACTATATATAAAGTATTTAAGATGACTTTTTACTATATTAAGTTTACACAATATTTTTATTTTAAGACTTTTGATAACATATGTTTGTAGTAAATATAATTAATAACAAAATTCAATTTATTAATGCATTATGAAAAAAAACATGTAATTTCAAAATGACATAAAGTTATTGGGTAATAATTGTAAGGAAATAGATAAATGTTAGCAATAACGCTTTATACAATTAAAAAAAAGGTCAAAATATAGTATAAAGTTTTATATTTTAATTAAATAATGCATTAGTAATTTGGTACAGTTCAATACTTATGTACTTTATATCTATTTTAAGTTATCATTTTTTATTTATTTTTTGTAATCTACATTTTTTACCACAAAACACTTAAATTTTATGACAAACTATAGACACATACATTCGTCTTCTTTTTTATTTCTTGTCGCTTCTCATTTCGCACTCGTATCGCAGCATAACGTGAGTACCATGCTATTCTACTAAAAAAGTAATGAAATGGATAAGTAGAAAATAGAGTTGATACTTGATAGTGGTCAAATAATTGACATAATGGAATATGCTAGTTGACATGAAAGACATCTCATTATTGCAAAATTAACTAAGCAAAAGTTTGTACCAATCGGAGGTTAGAACCATCTTTGACAACTAAATATTCCAACTAATTAATCAAACACAAAAGTCACTTTTAGTACAAGAACTCAATTATAGATGTTCTTCATGAGTACTTTCAACTCTTTTTAGACTTATCAAAGAAGATCAATGTCGTTTTGCTAATGATTTTGTTTACATGTTATGATCATTATAGATTTTTGGATAATTACCTGAAAATATATCTAACTTGTCATTTTTTTGTTATTGTGTGTATTGTTTTATTAATATTTTTTTCTATTATAAAACAAACTTTTTGAATCATGCTATTATGTGTATTTGCTCATGTAAAATGACTATTTTACCTTTATATTTTGTAACCGCTCTATTGACACTCAAAAGCAAAATGATCATTTTACATGTATATAATAGTAGGAATTCAAAAAGTTTGTAAAAAAAAAAAAAAAATGCTACACACTATAACAAAAAAATGACAAGTATAATATCTTTCCAACCAATTATCCTTATATTTTTTACCGCGCAACTTGATAGTTATATTGATTGATCACCTGTTACAAATTAAAAAGATGACGCGTAACCTTAAATGTTTCAAAATGATTCATTTTGATGATTAGAAAATTTAAACGACCAAGTTGGATAATTAAATTTTTTGAAACATACCATCGCTTTCATGTAACACTCGACATTGCACGTTATATAAATTACAAAAAAATAGTTTTAGAGCAACTTGTACGTAAATTCGATGTGACATGCACACGAGGACGAAAATAATGTATGCCGATACGGGTTGTGCATGTCTCGTACCCTCTTCTATAAGTTGGTAGATTTCTTATCATAGAAATAGAATTCTAACAAACACATTATTGATTGACAATGTTACATTGTTTTAATTCCAACAATTTTTGGTTACTTGTTATTCATGTTTTGTAGTTTTTGAGCAAGTTGGTTTAGCATGAAATGAAACTTTTCTGTATTGGGTAATCCGTTTTGTATACTTAGGGTGTGTTGTTAAAATAGAATGAGTTGAAGGAGAATGGCCATGCATGCAGTGGAGATAATGGGTCAAAAGTCACGCGCCTCTTAAAAAAAAATTATAACAGAATTTTCGAAAATATTCGACTTTTTTGTAATTTCCTTTTCAAACCAATTTATAGTGTAGCTTTAAAAAAAAATGCCTCTCAAAATATTTCTGCTTCACTCGCCAGAACTCACCCGCTTTTAAAAAGATTAAAATTAAATTCTTAAAAATTAATTTAAGTTTTTTTCTCAAACGACTACTAAAATTTAAAATGATCATTAATCACTGCTCTTCGCCCTAAAAAGCTTCACATCACTCTACGCCAAACATAACTTTAATGGTTGTGAAAACTAAGTTGATTGTATTGAATTTTATGTTTAAAAAAAGTTGTAATGAATTTTAGGCACTTTGATATCAACATCATCTTGATTATTGAGTAACTAAAGCAATCTTTTTGTTTCATTTTATGATTTGAAAATTTAGATGATCACTATGCTTTTAAAAAATTGTTTTTGAAAGTTTGGTTAAAAGGTCCATTTTACTTTTTAGATATCTCTAACTTTTTAATTTTCTTCAATGCTAAGGATTCATTTTTTTCACTTTCTAAATACATTTTGCTTTTGGGAAAGAGGATATATATTTTAGGTCATTTTCATGTTATTAGTAATCTACTAAAACATTGATAATGTATTAATGTTACGTGTAAGACTTGCTATACATTTTTGAATTTTGGGTAGTTTCATTTTTCAAACAATCTCACCCCATTAATCACGTAGTTAATTAATTAATACACATCTTCAATTAAAAACCAAATTCATTGCACACTCACATAACATTATCTTTTTAAAAACTTTATAACATCCTCTAATTTACATTTGTGTTCAGAAAACCCGACAAACTCAGCCGAACCACTCAATCCGAAATGAAAAAACCCGAATCGAACAAAACCAAAATCAGAAACCTGCTATCATGGTTCCGCTTTGGTTTTTATTTTAAATATTCGCTTAAACCAACCGAATCATAGATAATTTACTTTAAAGTTTTCTAACTAAATATTCAAATAGTTTGCACTACTTATTGTATAACGACTTTTGTTGTTACTAATGTAAACATTCGCTAAATATCTATATGTGAAAATTGTTTAATGTGGTCGTAACTCTTAAATACCAAACCAACCCACTAAATGCAAATAGGGATCATGTTAAAGTTTTTTGTTTTTTTTTGTTTTTTTTTTATACATGTCTATTTTAATGCAATTATTATATATTTACATGGTCTTACAAAAAAGAAAAAAAGAAAAATATTGATGTGTATGTTAATTTGTAAATGAAAATAATATAAACAAATTAAAAAAAAAAAGACATATTTAACACACAAGATTATAAGATCATGCTTATTTTTTTGAAAGTGCCTTTACATATATGTCATTGCTTATTTTCAAAATTATATACATATTTTTTTGATGCATTAAAATCATTGTACTTTATATATAAAAAACTAGTAAGAAGGAAATATATATGTAATTATTCATCTAGAGAAGGGATATATGAATTCTCTATTTTTGAAAAATTAAGCTATTTAACTTATGAGACTTTAGATATATAGTCTTTGATAATCTTATAAAATAAAATAGTACTACTTTATGTACATTATAAAAATAATCTTAATTCTCGCTCTATTTACAACTACATCTCCGTTACAACAATTATTTTCACCAAACAAACTCAAAAAGAGATAATACAATAAAGAATCAGGTCAAACCTGACCAGAACTAACAAAAATCGGCTCGACCTGAAAACCGAAAAAGAAAAAAGCTAAAACCGAGAAATATATAATCAAAACCGAAATCAAATCGAATAACTCGGTTCGGGTCGGTTTTCGAACCGAAAAACTGAATCGAACTGAAACTGACAAAAATCAAAATAAATATTCAAACCGAAACCGAATCAGAAAAGGTCGGTTTATTTTGATTCGATCCGATTTTCGATTGATGTATCGGTTCATTTCGATTTTCGAGTGGATTTGCTTAGCCCTGCATAAGTGTTACCTTAGCACATAAACGTATGAAGATTATTACACGTATATATTTCCATTATCTTCTTCCACACTAGTAAAAATTTATTTATATTTTTATAAAATTGATTTAAAATTTCTTTTAGAAAGTAGTAAGTAGTAAGTGGCCACCAAAAAGACATAAAAACATAACGGAAATAATAAAAATACAAAAAAATAAATAAAAATTCATAATCCATTTTCTCTGTGTGTATGTGTGTGTTTATTTCCTCTTCTGGATCATCTTCTTCTTCTTCACCATCAAATCAATCACACCTTCATTTCTTTTCATTTCATATTTTTAGGTCAAAATTGGCTGCTACTCGATTGCATTATTTGGTAAATGTGATATTGACCTAATTTGGACTCTTGTTTTACTTGATCTGATTGATGTGATAATGAAATGATGCTTTGATTCATTAATTAATGTGATTATTGTGATGTTTATGTTTCGATTTAGTTTTGTAGAAATGTGAAAATTTGGAGCTGTTGATATATCGGAACATTTTACGCGATTTTTGAATTAGTTTAGGGTTTAGGTTTAGTTTTTGCGCTAGTCGAGTTACGGTTTAGTTTATGTGAAAATTTGAAGTTGTTATGGTTTGGATATAGGTGTTTTATCGGTAAAATTGGCGCGATAGTTGAATTAGTTTAGTGTTTGCGCAAGTCGAGTTACGATTTAGTTCAATGAGAATTTGATTGCTGTTTCGTATAAATTTGAAAATTTAACGCGATATGGTGTATAGCTGAATTAGTTTTGGTTTTAGGTTTAGTGTTTGTGCAAGTCGAGTTTCAATATTGTTTCGTGAAATTTTGAAGTTGTTATGGTTTGGATATAGTTGTAGTTGAATTAGTTTAGTGTTTGCGGAAGTCGAGTTACGATTTAGTTTAATGAAAGTTTGATTACTGTTTCTATTTACTTTTGTAGAAATGTGAAAATTTGAAGCTTTTATGGTTTGGATATAGATGTATCGGAAAATTTTACACGATAGTTGAATTAGTTTAGTGTTTGCGGAAGTCGAGTTACGATTTAGTTTAATGAGAATTTGATTACAGTTTCGTATAAATGTGAAAATTTGAAGTTTGTTATGGTTTGTATATAGGTGTAGTTAAGTTACAATTTAGTTTAATGAGAATTTGATTACTGTTTCGATAGTTTTGTATAAATGTGGAACTTTGAAGCTGTTATGGTTTGGATATAGGTGTTTTATCGGAAAATTTTAAGCGATAGTTGAATTAGTTGTGGTTTTAGGTTTAGTGTTTGCGCAAGTCGACTTAGGATTTAGTTTAATGAGAATTTGATTACTGTTTTGATATTGTCTCGTATAAATGTGATAATTTGAAGTTATTATGGTTTCGCTAAATTAGGTGTATTGAAAATTTGATTTAGTTGTGGTTTTAGGTTTAGTGTTTGCGGATGTTGAGTTAGTGGTTGCTAGAAATGGCTGTTGAATTGGCGGTGTTAGTGATTAGTTTATCTGGTTGGTTATGTTTTGTTGTTGGAAGTTCATGTTAGCGAGTAATGTATTATAGTTAAGCAGTCGAATTTACCATTAGACTACTTAGTGTTTGGGTTTTGCATATTCTGTAGCATTTAAGATTGCGTTAAGGGACTTGTACCGGTATTAGATTAAGGCGGTGTTTCTTTAAGTTTATATGTGGCTTATGAGCTTATTTGTTTTTCGGCTTATATTTCATAATTGTCAATTTTCCGGCTTATTTTGACACTTTTGGGCTTATATTAGTTTATTATAATATGATAAAATTATATAAGCCTATAAGTCTCAAAATAAGCCGGAGAATTGGGGCTTGTGAAATATAAGCCGAAATCGAATAAGCTTATAAACCCACATATAAGCTTAAACAAACACCCCCTTAGTGGTTGCTAGAAAAAGTTGAATTGGAATGTTAGTTGCTGAATTGTGGTGCTAGCAGGTAGTTTATTCGGTTATGTTTTGGCATCAGAAGACTAGAAGTTGATGTTAGCGTAAGATTGTTAAGCACTCGGTTTTACTGCGATACTTAGTGTTTAGTAGTAGGTTCATATTTTATCTGGTTTGCATGTTTTGTAGCGTTTAAGATTGTGTGAAAGGACGTGTATAGGTTAGCAGAGCAACAATGAATTTCTAGGAGTTTTTGCCTATGCATTTATGTATGCTATCCTCCACGTGTGACTATAGATCAGAAGTTTACGTAAATGTAACTTCTCGACTAAGGAAAAGTTTATGATTATGGGTGCAGAAACTTAAGTGGAACTTCGTTGATGTGGTTTATCCGTCAAGTTTGGCTGTTAGTGCCCTTTCCAGCTCATCATTGGCTAATTAATGTCAGTATAGGAACATTTTTATCATGTCAGAGATTCCCACTATGCTTCTAAGTCAATACGATAAGTTTTTAGTTACACCCAAGTCTTCTGACCACTTTTTTTGTTCCCTGTGTGTAAGTAGGTGTTATTAGGAATCGAAGATGGTGGCTAAAAAAAAGGTTTTCTATTTGGTTTTTGAGACAAGCAACTTTAGATTAGATGCCATAGGTCATGCTCGCAAGATCTCATACTACATAGGTGATAAGTTGTGAACCTTAAATGGCTAGGGTTTTTAGTCACCCCCATCCGATGGAAGGTGAAGTTTGACTTTACCTCTAATTATTGGAAATGTCTAATTATTAACCAGTTTTCTTTAGACCATTTATTCATGAAATATAAGGGAACCGTTTCCAAAAAAATATCATTAATTTTGTTTGATGACGACAATGTGCAACTAAGTGACTCTGATTAAAAATTTCACAGAAAGGAAAGTTTGCGATTCCATGAGAGAACTTCAGGAATGAATTGCTTCACTTTTTATGGACTGAGGAAGTAATTGCTATTTTCCAAAATATATTTTTTTGTTATCTAGCTTGGCATTTGTTGTTTTGAGACTCTTTCTTCTATTTATTGACCACATATATTAATATTGGACTCGTTTTTTTGTTTATAAACACATGATTCACTTATTGGATGTTACTTCTTTACTACATTGTTATTTTGGAGCTTTATATCTGGTGATTCTGTGTAATAATGCATAGTGTTCTGTTATTCTGATTCTTATGATGGACTTTGCGTATTTATTCATTTTACAGCGAAGGGAAAATTTCGATTGCCGCTGTCTGTTGCACTTCATTCTTTTCGCGTTGCAAACGGCATGCAGAACAGTGGCAGTCTTCCCAAGAGCAATTCGTTAAGAACCCCTCAACAGTCACTCCGCCGCCTCAATTTTTGCTCGCAAGTGGCAACGGGTCAGCAAACATCTCCAGTCGTGTATCCTGAAAAGCGTACTAAGAATAAGGCATCAAGAAGAAATGATGTCAGCGCCAGCAGCGATGATTCCAAGAAAGCAAAGAGGGAGGAACACAGGATTGATATTGGAGATGAGCAATCTGATTTGTTGGGATATGAAGTCATTTCTGGAAAGCTAGTTTTGGATAAGAGAAAGAACATAAAAGCTACCGATGCAGAAAATACAACTGAAAATGCACACTTGGATACAGTTGACGCTAAACTTACAAGCAGGGTGTTGGTTTGGGGTTCACATGTTTTAAGCCTTGACGATGTCGTTTCAGTAAGTTTTCTAAACAAAGCGGAAAACGGCAACAAAATGCAATGTAGTGATCACTTCTTAGTTTCTTACCAGTATTTAAAATGCACGTTTTTTACATGGTTAAAAAGTACGCTTCATGTATTTGGTAAAAGTGAATAGTACATCACATTTTCTTGCAGCTTGTCGAATAAAAAAGTTCAGATTATTCATGCTTTCGTTTCGTTGACTTTTTCTATATTGATGGTTATTTTGCCTCCTCACATGACTTGTGCAGGTGACGTACAACTATGGTCTAAGACATTTTATAGTACATTCATACCCTAAAAAAAAGTCCTCATTTTGCTTCTCGAAATCTGGCAGAAGCAGGAAGGATTTTTGTTTCCTGGCTTCTACTCCAGACGAAGCTTCACAATGGGTTACTGGGTTTGCAGATCAGCATTGTTTTGTGAATTTAGCTCCTCATCCTTTGGTCTCTTCAATGAAGCAGGATTCCGAAATAATGGCGTTAGATTTTTCTTACACACATATTAAAAGTAAAAGTCCACCTCGGATGCTTGTCATCTTAAATCCCCGGTCTGGACGTGGTCGCTCCAGCAAAGTTTTTCATAATTTGGTTGAACCTATATTTAAGGTAACACATAACCTCTGATTTCAACATCGTAACAACTTATTTTGGTTAATTGAAGTTCTATCTGTTACCGATGTTATTGCTGATAATTATGCTTTGCAAAGATCAGTGGATTAATTAGACATTAGATATTGATAATTATACGAGTCTGTGTTTCTGGACTTGTATAGATTCAAGTTGTTTCTCAAATCCTCGGTTTCCTTCCTTTTATATAGTTGGTAATATGACATGTATGTTCAGTATGGCTTTTCTAGGAAAATTTTTATCATAAAATCCTCTAGGACTTCTGCTTTTTATGAATTTATCACATGATCTAATCTGTTTCGAGCAAGTTCTGTTTGCGAGGATTAATTTTCATTTATCCACATCTATAGCTTGCAGGGTTCAAGCTGGAAGTAGTCAAGACAACATCTGCTGGCCATGCCAAGAATCTAGCTTATAGTGTTGATTTTAGCACATGTCCTGATGGTATGCATTCTGTATCCTTTTGTTTTTATCTTAGTTTGCATTCTTGGAGAATAATTTGTCAATCCTCAACTATTTGTGTTTTTTTTACCTTATACCAGGAATTATATGTGTTGGAGGCGATGGAATCGTCAATGAGGTTGGTGTTTATTTCTTCACTTAGTCATATGTAGAAGCTTAATTTGTTTTGAATAGTAAACCCCATCAATTATGTTTTTTCCTACATTTTACTAGCGCTCTAGCTGTACTTACTAAAATTTAGTATGATATACAAGACATTGATCTATAGTCTTACTGGTAGTTTATTTATGTGAATGTCATTTCTTGTGCAGGTACTGAATGGTCTTCTTTGTAGAGACAACCAAAAAGAAGCAATTTCAATCCCGATTGGTATCATACCGGCTGGCTCTGATAATTCTTTAGTATGGACTGTTCTTGGAGTTAGGGACCCTGTATCTGCTGCACTTGCTATAGTGAAGGTAATGATTGGTACAGGTTTCGAGTGAAGCATGAGGTCAAATGGAAAAGTCTGCAGTCTAAGCTAATTGTGCATCTTTTTTCCAGGGAGGTCTGACTGCTACAGATGTATTCGCTGTCGAATGGATTCAAACAGGTGTCATTCATTTTGGAATGACCGTTTCATACTTTGGATTTATCAGTGATGGTAAGCCTCATCACTCTCTAACTACCGACTCTACGTAAAGTTTTATAACAAGCATGTATCTTTACACTTTGTAACAGTGTTGGAACTTTCTGAGAGATACCAGAAACGCTTCGGTCCTCTACGTTATTTTGTTGCTGGTGTCCTCAAGTTCTTATGCTTACCAAAATACAGCTATGAACTAGAATATCTACCCGTATCCAAAGAAAAAGCTGATCTAGAAAGACAAGCCTTAGCTAACAAAGATATGGTGGACATGTCAGATTTATACACTGATGTAATGAGGAGATCAGATGGCATTCCGAGAGCTTCTAGTTTATCAAGTATCGACTCTATAATGACCCCTGGTCGGTCTGGAGCTGATATGGATACAACCTGTAGTAGCACAGAGCCATCAGATTATGTACGAGCCATCGATTCAAAGTCAAAGCGCCTTTCAAGTGGAAGAAGCAATGTGACATCAGAACCAGAAGTCATTCATCCTCAGCCTCCACTTTCATCAACTCCAAATTGGCCAAGAACGCGGTCGAAGTCAAAGACAGATAAAGGATGGAGTGGACTGACATCATTACAGGTGAGGAATTTAGAGACTTTTGGAAAAAAATGTGTTTTCACGATAAAGGGTTGTTGTTATATACTCGACATACAACATAATTAGCAGTCTAATACACATTGCAAAATACATATTTATACCCTTTAAACATTTTTTATTTTCCTAACCGTGTGAAAAAAAAAAAATACAAATAATAATGATAAAAATAGATATGTTGCTGATTCGTGCAATAAATCAAGAGATGGCCATTTCGAGTTTTCAACACATTGACTTGAAATGTCTGATTAGGTATCTTAAATGGGTCGAAAGTCGCCATAAGGAATGTTAATGCACCCCGCTAAATCTTATTATTCAAAGCTTTATATTGTTATTATCAAATATAGTTTTTGCAATATTCATTATTTTTAAAGTTGGACAAAATGGGTTAATCCCATCTGATCTGTTTTGACCTCCTTTGAAAACCCTGCATTTCAACCGGAAGCTTTTTTGACCCATTATCTAACCTGCCTGCCTCGTCACTTTTGTAAAATTTGATCAGCATACCCGAGAATATTGATTTGGTGCATAAAGTTTGATAAAACTTTTGACAACAGGATCCTACTAGATCTTCTTGGGGAAACTTAGGAACACATGACAAAGAGGATATATCATCAACAATGTCAGATCCAGGCCCGATTTGGGATGCAGAACCTAAGTGGGATACAGAACCCAATTGGGAATTGGAAAATCCGATAGAATTGCCGGGCCCACCAGATAATGATGGAAATGAAGAAAGGAGGGAAATTGGGATTACATTGGAAGAAAATTGGGTAGTTAAAAAAGGCAAGTTTCTTGGGATTCTGGTATGCAACCATTCTTGTAAAACTGTTCAAAGTTTGAGCTCTCAGGTGGTGGCACCAAAAGCGGAACATGATGACAATACTATGGATTTATTGTTGGTTCATGGAAGTGGGCGATTAAGGCTGTTAAGATTCTTTATACTTCTGCAGATGGGCCGACACCTTTCTCTTCCTTATGTAGAATATGTGAAGGTATATCACTTACCTAAAGGTCTTAATTTAAGAGATATAGGAGTAGTTTTTTATAGATAGTATATTGAAATGTCGTTAACTAGCGAACAAAATCTGTGCAAGTTTATGAGCTTGGTAAACGTTCATCTATTCTTCTTTTGGGTCAATGGCTATCTCGTTCTCGTTAGAGAATAGTCTAGAAGTGGCATTTTGGACTTAGTTGAATAGGATTATGTTTTATCTCTTAACAGGCTTTAAATTAAAAATATTTGAAAGGCAATAGGGTTCACAAGTTTGTATCACGAATTCACGACGATTATTGTTAGAGGTAGCGAACTAGGCAGGTTGAGCATGTAAGGTAACAAGTCAAACCGGGTTAAAGTCCGAATTGGGACTTTCTAGTGCAGGTCAAAACTAGCCAGGTTGAACTACTGACATTTTTTGTTCTTTTTACTTTGATTCCTGTACGTGATATAAGAGGATATAAGCGCATTTACACACATTTCAGTCACTTTTGACTGTTTGACCCCATTTGATTTTTTACTTGGTTTATAAACATCTGCTTGACCGTTTAGATATAAATTATTAACCAAAATCAACCCATTTCTAAGTAAATTAGTCAAACTAAACACGTATAATTTTTGTCCAAATCTGAATTGACAATATTGCTTTGCAGGTCAAGTCAGTTAAGCTGAAACCATTAAAAAGCACACACAACGGGTGTGGAATCGATGGGGAACTCTTTAGAATCTCTGGTCAAGTAGTCTCATCTTTACTTCCAGAACAATGCCGGCTCATCGGCCGCCCTCCAAGCAACAATGTGAAATAATAACCATTATAGCCTCCAAATCTGATCTGGACGATTTACCCCAATCTTACCATATCACTGTTACATATCTGAGGTCACTTGTATAATTTGATCCTTTTTCCCCTCACCCGGCTTGATAACTTGCTTGTTCTTTTGTCTTCCGTCCGTAGTATGTCCCATCTTATATATATACATACATAAGACACTTTGTATCTATTCGTGCCTAGAGTGCAATCTTTTTTTATGGACGGAAACAGTATTTTGGACTTTGGAGTTGATTTGAATTGGTTGATGTATTGTAAAGCATCGTTGTGTAGAGTTGGATGTGTTGTTTCCACTTGTCGGCTGCTTTTACATTTTATATAGATTGTCGGATTCGGTAACTGATTAGTGTATTGTTTAATGTTTGTGTAACTGTCTAAAGCTAACTTTCTGCTATTATAAGCCACATGTATCATAGGTTCATAGTATGCTACAATCACTACATTCATCCTATGCTATCCTAGATTCATGATTAGTGGTGAAAAAGTAGGTAGGCAGGCACCAAATTTTTATGATAGAGTTTTGCTATATCCTCCTACTTGATATTCTTACTTATCTTCGTACGTGCTTAAAAAATTTAACATGTGTATTACACTCATTATCTCTCTTCGTCTAAACTGTCAGTTCTGTCACGTGTCAGGATAGCTAGACATGCATTTCAGTTCACTATCAAGTTAAAATCTTAATATACTATTATGGACCATTGTATTAAAGAATACAAATGGATTTAACTTCATCTTTTTGTCATCTTTAATATGTAACAATGAGATGAAACAAAATGTTCCAAGGACAAACCTCAGATGGCGAGTGTTGGAAATAGTTCCTAACAAATCTTCTTGTCCGTCACGATATTATAATATATTATAAAAGTGGAAATTTGATAGTACAATAATGGAAGCCATTAGTGGTTAATTATCCCCTAATTTGGAACCTCATTGGTCTATGCTATGTGGTTTAAGCGATAACAGTTGCCATAAGTTGGTAGGTTCGATGGTTGTCAAACTACTATTGGCTGGGAGTAGTTTGCATTTTTACTGTTCACGGATAATACTTGCTAACTACTTCGTAATATATCTTATTGGTTGGAATTTAATTATGCACGTATTATAAGGCCCAAACAGTACATCCATCTATAGTGTGGCAACTTTTGATTGGGTGTGTTGTGGTTTGTAAAAAACTGTTCACTTTTGGGTTAATTACTCCGTAATACACACCAACTATATGTACGATACCATGCAAAACACAACACATGTACACCATATATGAAAGTACAATGCCATTGGCAGATATGAGTAAGAAGGTTCTTGATCATCCTTATGTATATCTTAATTTTGCTCAAAAAAATCACAAACAAAAGGAAAAACGTAAAGGAAAAAAAAAAAACAAAAACCCAGGTGACATCGAACGGCAGAATACCATCAGAGACGAAGGTGTTTTTCAAAGCGTTTACGACTATTATCAGAAGTAACATAGCCTAAATTGGTGCAACTTTGTGATACAAGTATGTTTTTTCAACAATTGTTGTTTCTACACTTTTCCCATGCATCATACACTAAATCCATATATATGTTTGCATACTTACTTTTTTAAATGTTCTTTACCTTCTGTTAGATTTACTCTAATTCTGTTTCTCTTTGTTTTTTTTATACTTATTACTGATTGATGGAATCCCATATGAGATATATGTTGAAATAAACTTTTACAATTTACAATTGTCAAATTAACCCATAAATGTTCCAAACCCAAAAACACACTTACATTAAGCCCAATATCTAAAAAATATTATTACATTTGGGGTCCATTTAAGGGTGCATAATACTTACATTCTGTTAACTCATGCATAAAAAGGAAAACACAAACTCACAATATACTGTAAAGATATCTATGTTAAAACATTCCCTCTAAATACACATTATTAAAATTCTTCCGGACGACACCAATCCACCCCGCAGCAACGCGCGGGCTATTAAGCTCGTTGGTTATAATAATTGTCTTAATATCAGAAAATGATGTTTTTGGAGTGGTTTAAAACTTCAAAACATTAAAAGTCGATAATTAAATGCGGCGGCTTGTAAATGGGGTTGCAGCATTTTATGGATGTTTGGTATGTGTTCTAAATAGGGCCGTAATCAAGTCAAACTTTTATCGAGAAATTCAGTTCGATCTTGACTCGATTGAATCAGCTTTATCGCCTCAGCCTAAAAATTAGCTCGAAACATATAGCAGACAAGCTCAAGCTTTTAATACTTACCGAGCTCTATCGCTTTTCGAGCTTTAATATAAATTTATTTCCATTATAAATTCGTATAACTAACTAGGGATAATTTGAGTATTAACATAATTATAAGGACTTACTTTGTAAATAAAGTAGGCCATTATGACATGAACCTATGGATATAAATTTGACTTATGGTCAAATATAATTAAATAAAGTGGGCCACTATGATGGTGAAAAGTTTGGTTCATTCTCGCAAAACAATAAAAAAAGTGCAGTTGTTTAAGTTTGTTTTATTTTATACATATATTTATTGATGAGTTTGGCTATTAGACCTAATGTCTTTGTATACATTCAAGTTTTTCAAGACAGTTTCGTTCGAGCTTTAATCGAATTTTTTTATGTTCGTTTGGATGATTAAAATTCGCCAATTTATCATGCCCCTCAGCCTAACTTATAAATTTCAATGCCTCAAGCCCTGCTTCGAGCTCGCTTCACCCGACATAACCCTAGTTCTAAAGAGATCATTACGATATTCTAAGGATAAAAATAAGATACTACCTACGCACTTTCGATTTGGTAAGTGTTGAGTGTTGTTTTGTTATTGTTAAAAGCATATACCCAACACAACACGTATTTTATTGTTAAAAAGTACCCGAGATATGATCGGTAGGACCCCAAGATATGATCAAGGATGAAGAGTTGGGGTAACACACTCACGTACGACTTATAGTGTGTGTAATAGTATGAAGATTGATTAACTTCACTTAATCGTTTTTTGGTCCATTCCGTGGAAATGAACCTTTATTTTTGTGCCACCCATAAATGCGATCCAATGGTTAAGGACGGTCCACATGACGGACATCCAAATTGGGAGACAAGAATGGTACATGGCGTGACATTCTTGGCTCTTCTTGGTGCATGGAATGTTTCATGCATGATTGTTCGTGTCAGCGAGGTACTCACATCACTAACTTTATACCAATGAGGTAGTGACACATGTTGTTTGTTGTAACGACCCTTTGGGATAAGATCTTAGGCCGGCCTTTGCCTGGATGTGTTTTATCCAGACTTGGTTTGCTCGCTCTCAGGCATGGGAACTTGCTTTTCAGGCAAGGCGTGATGGGCTTTATTCTTGTGGCATGTCTTGTTTATGTGTCAATTGTATGAATTTTAGTCATTTGGGCTAAAAACCCTACACGCTATCACTTAAGAAATTATGTGAGTATACATGTGAATAAACTCCCTATACAGATAATTATATATGTACATATGTATATCTACATATAAACGAGCTTAAATTAAACAAAAGAGCTAGATCCTAATGTACTTAACAAGCCGGTCTTAAGTCGAATTATATTTCGTCTCACAATATAAAAAACGAGCCGAGTACGAGTCCATAAAAAATTTCAAGAGACGAGCTCGAGATAAAACCTTAAGACTTGAAACAAGCTCGATTGCTCGAGCTCAAGCTCTCAACTCATTTTTAACCAACTTACCCTAACTAAAATCAATTAATAACAAATCACAACGGTAATGTTTAGTTCTCAAGTTTTTTAGTAAGGAAAAGTAAAGAAAATAAACAGTAAAAATTTTTAGCTCAATTTTGAAAGGAAATATTTCACTAAAGAATAAACTAAATCACCATTCTTTTTCAGTTCTCTCCATATTTTTTCCTTTCAAATAATACTCGAGAACACAATTTTTATGTTTCACTTTGTTTTCTTTTATTTCCTTCCTTAATACTATGTTCTCAAATTTCTTGAGTAAGGAAAAACAAAAAAAATAGTAAGCAAACATTTTCAGCATAATTTTGAGAAAAAACATTTTATTTCGAAACTAACGCAATCAGCTTTATTTTCCGTTTCTTTTCATTCTCATTTCCCCTTCTAAGTAATACTCGAAAACACATTTTTCTATTTTTATTATTATTTTTATTTTTTTTAAGTGATACTCATAAACACAGTTTAAGGATGCGTTTGATATCTCGGAATGAAAATGAGAAAATGAATTTTCATTCCAATCATGTGTTTGTTTAAGATGCAAATCTTTTAAATATGAGAATTAATAATATATATATATATTTCATATTTCATATAGGGTAAAACATGAATCTTTCATACAAAAGAATCCACCGCTATTAAACTCATACCAAATTCATGACACCATCATAAAAAAAAGAAAAAAAGAAGAAAAAAAAAAGAAGCAACTTTAGTCACACTTAAAGGCCCGTTTAGTTGGGGTGTATGGGTATGAAATTATGGATCTATGACTTTGAAAGTTATTAATGTTGTTTGGTTAGTTATGGGGCCATCACAATGGAATGAGGATGACTAATTGTGAAGGTTTCCTCATATATTATGGAGTAAACTACACCATTCGTCCTTGTGGTATACATTGACCATCAAGTTTCGTCCTTTGACCAAAAAATTGCACCGCTGGTCCTTAATCGCGAAACGTTACTCGGTTGGTCCCTCACCCTAAGCGGTGTGAGTAACCAAGTTATATTTAAATGGAGGGTATATTTGTCATTTCACACTTCATTTACCTCCTCCCTCCTCCTTCTTTAGAAATTGATGCACCACCATCTTTAGATAAACTTCTGCCATTTATTTGTTTAGAAACTCTGGTATATTCTTTCATGTACTGAGCTCGATCTTTAGAAATTGATGCACCACTATCTCCTCTCCATTCACCTCCTCCCTCCTCCTTCTTCTCTCTTGATAAACTTCTGCCACCGCCTCTCAGCTACACCCGCAACACCTCCAACAAGACAAGGAGATCGATCTCCTTCCCTAGATCTCCGGCCAACAGTCACCGACCACCACACTACCTTCGGCGACACACCACCGGCTACCACACCAGCTCTCCGGCCACCACTATCGACTCACCAAACCACCAAACCATCACCACAAACAACCCGTGCCAAAAAAATCACCACCAAATCACCACCATTTTTTTTTCTCATTTAAACCAAACACTATCACTTTTCTTTCTTTTCTTTATGTTCTTATCTCATTATCATCATCCACCAAAACCACCATCACCCAACCGCCTCCCCTACCATCAAACCACCATCGCCAAAACCCACCACCACAAAAGAACCACCGTCGTCTCACTATACTTATGTGAGTTTATTCTTTAGTTTAAACAAAAAATCCCCAAATTCTACAAATATCAAAAACTCTAACTCTAGAATTTCAACAAAAATCACAAAAACCCTATCCCCCTCTCTAAAATCACAACCGTCGTCCACCACCACATTCGGGATCACGCCACTGCTCACCGGACGCTAACGCCGCCGCTGCTCCGTCGCCACTACTAAACACCACAAACCCGCCACCTCCTGGCTCAGGCCATTTCTCACCGGGCTTAGGCCGCTGCTACGCCACCATAACTCAAAATGACTAGACCAAAACACAAACACTCTTCATCTTCTTGAATCCCATAAACATGTACATCGCCCACCACCAAGACTTCTTTCCAAATGTGCACCACTACAAGCTCTTCTTTTTCGATCTTTTTATTATAGATATATCATGGTAGTTGACTAGCGGTACTGTGGACTAGTGGGTGTGGGGTGGTGTTGATATAGTTAAGGTTTGGATAAATGAAAGAATCCAGAGTTTTAAAGTGTTGGTGCATCAATTTCTGAAGTATAAATGTGTGTAGTTGTATAAATGGTAGCTGGAGTTCATAAGTTTCTTTTTTTTATTCGGTTATAAAAGAAAGAAAGATATTTGTGGAATGTTAATGATTTGAATTACTGAGTATTGTTTTGATGTAATTTGATTTTATGGGTTTTTAGAAATAAGATGATGATGGTAGGTGGTGATAAAATGAATAGAGGAGATAGTGGTGGGTGTTGATAATGGAGATGAAGATAGATAGGAAGAAGATGAAGCTTAAAAATGAAGGAAAAAGACTAAAATACCCTTACGCAAACCGACTTAACGAGCGTTATTTATCGTCATAGTGCGAGGGACCAACGCCGAGTAACGTTTCATAGCTTAAGGACCAACGCCAATTTTTTGTTCAAATAACGATACTTGATGATCAACGTATACCACAAGGACGAACGGCGTAGTTTACTCTATATTATGTGTATGGTTTGCCAAAAGCCAAACCCACCCCGAGTCCTAGAGAAAAGAAAGCAACTCAACACACGTACGGAAACAAAACAGTAACAATTAGGCACACACACCACCTCCCCCAAAACCAGAAAAACCACCTCTTCTTCTTATTATTCCATTCCATTTCTAGGGCTCACAATCCCAATTCAATTCAATTCAATTCAATCCATTAATGGATCCATCAAATCAACAACCCGACACCGAAATGTCCGACGCGCCACCACAACCACCGTCCCAACCACCGCCACCAGACACCATCCCTGCAACACTCAGTCACGGCGGCAGATTCATTCAATACAACATCTTCGGTAACATTTTTGAAGTCACTGTTAAGTATAAGCCTCCTATCATGCCTATTGGTAAAGGCGCTTACGGCATCGTCTGGTCAGTAATTTTTTTTATTATTTAATGAATAGTTTGTTGGTTCCAAATGTATTTGACTTGTCATGAAATTCTTTAGCGCGTATTTAATAGGTAATAAAATAGATTGGTACGCGCTAAATAATATCGTGACAAGCCAGATACATTTATATAGTTAGTTAGTTTTTCTAAATTTATCTAGCTTGTCACAAAATTCTTTAGCACGTATCAATCTATTTTTATCCTTATCAAATACACTAACTGTCTAATCTTACTTAAATGGCACCGTGCCGGTGCCATGTCAGCAATAGTTAGTGTATTTAATAAGGATAAAAATTGAATGATACGCACTAAAGGATTTTGTGACAAGTTAGATACATTTAGAAAAACTAATTATTAAATGTATCAGCAATAGTAAACTTAGACGGTTAGTGTATTTAACAGGTATAAAAATAGATTGATAAACGCTAATGAATTTTGTGACAAGTTAGATACATTTAATAAATAGTTAGTTTTTCTAAATGTATCTTACTTGTCATGAAATTCTTTAGCGCGTATCAATCTATTTTTATCCCTATTAAATACACTAACGGTCTAATCTTACTGTAATGGCACCGGACCGGTGCCATGTCAACAAGAGTAAGATTAGACGGTTAGTGTATTTAACAGGGATAAAAAAATAGATTGATACGCGCTAGAGAATTTTGTGACAAGTTAGATACATTTTATACTTAGTTATGTATAAATGTATCTAGCTTGTCATAAAATCATTTAGTGTGTATCAATCTATTTTATTACCTCTTAAATACACTAACCGCCTAATCTTACTACTCTATCTATATTATAAATGACGTGTGCCACGTCATTAATAGTACTACACAATAGGAAGATTAGGCAATTAGTGTGTTTAACAAGTAATAAAATAGATTGATACATGCTAAAGGATTTTGTGACTAGTTAGATACATTTACACATAACTAACTATAAAATGTATCTAACTTGTCATGAAATTCTTTAGCGCGTATCAATCTATTTTTATCCCTATTAAATACAGCAACCGTCTAATCTTACTATTGTGTGTACTAAATAAGAGATGAGATGGCACATGCTGGTGCCATGTCATCAGTAGTGTACTAATAGGGATAAAAATAGATTGGTACGCGCTAAAGAGTTTTGTGACAAGTCATATACATTTTATATTTAGTTAGTTTAAAATGTATCTAACTTGTCACAAAATTTCTTAGCGTATATCAATCTATTATATTACCTATCAAATACATTAACCGCTTAATCTTACTACTGTATCTATATTATAAATGACGTGTGCCACGTCATCAATGGTAGCACACAATAGGAAGATTAGGCGGTTGGTGTATTTGATAGGTAAAAAAATAGATTGATATACGCTAAGGAATTATGTGACAAATTAGATACATTTTAAACTAAGTGTTGTATTTATGTTTACTGATTTTGTTGCATCTGTGTTAGTTCGGCGTTGAATTCGGAGACGAATGAGCATGTGGCGATAAAGAAGATTGCGAATGCGTTTGATAATAGGATTGATGCTAAGAGGACGTTGAGGGAGATTAAGCTGCTCAGGCATATGGATCATGAGAATGTTAGTCTTTTGTTTCTTGTTGTCACGTGTTGCTAATTGTGACATTAGTTTTGCGGACTTGGGGGGTGTTTGTATTAGCTTATTTAGTAGGATTATGTAGCATAAAGTAGCGTATCGAAGATATTAGTTAGCTGTTTGGTTATTAGCTAGTGTTAGGGTGCCGCAAATAGATCAACGCTTTTGTTTGCTTAAGCTGTGAATCTGTGATTAGCTGGTAGATTACTATTTATGGGTGGTGTATGCGTAAAATATGTATTGGCAAGATGGGTTTCCGATGCTGCTTGATCATATGAGCTGTGAAAGTTCATGCATTTCATAGGTTTTACTATTGCTTCTTGGATAATGATTAGGGAACTTTATTAGCTGCCATATGATTAACATGATTAGGGTACTTTGATCATTGCTACTTTTCATTTAATTTAAAAAAAAAGAGCTTCATGTACCTTCCTTTTCTCTGGAATTATAAACTATACTTACTGTTTGTAAACCTGATGTTTTTATATCTTTTGTGTTTGTTACACTTTGTAAGTCCGGGATTAGGGAATTAGGGTTACTGGCACTGGTGAGGGACGGAAAGCCAGCAAGAGGATAATTATGTTTAGAACTTGGCAGACTCGTATTTGAGCCACCTATATGATTCTTGACTTATAAGTGAAAATTAGCCAAAAGCCGGATATGTATGGATACATATCTTTTCTGGCATTAGAAATTTAGAATTTGATCCTGATCGATTTATGATAATGTATTATGTCCAAAAGGACTTTGTGCCACTGGAATTTGAGATTGATCAAGTAGCTGCGGAGTTCTTAGGTGGATGAACTATGATTAAACTTCTAGTCTGGCTATTACATTGTTATCGCTATAAAATCTTTGGGTATTCATTCATACAATTTGATACCATATTCCCTCAAATTAGCTAGTTTCTCATGACCCAAGGCTGTTTTCCATGTACAGCGTGTACATGTTACTTATTACATGAGTGCAGTATAACCTTTTACTTTGTCTTAACGCCACTTTTTAAAGCAATACTAAGCTACTGAGGTTGGCTCACAGCATGACTATCATTTATCTACATCCACATCTATTGTTCATGACTCCCCATTTTTTGAAAATAAATTTTGAACAATAAAGAATTATCAGATTCTGCTGTTGGTGTGAATTTCTGTGAGTGACCCTTGGTCCCTCTTTCATGTAGGTCGTTGCAATTAGAGATATAATTCCACCTCCAGAAAGGATGGCATTTAATGATGTCTACATTGCTTATGAGCTCATGGACACTGATCTCCATCAAATTATCCGTTCTAATCAATCATTATCAGAGGAGCATTGCCAGGTATGCTTTTCTCGACGTACTTTCTTGGTGCTTTATGGATGTTTATCTCGACTTAATGCATATGTTCTTGATCTTTTAGGGTTTTTTTTAGACACTGTTTTATTCTGTTTTGCTTAAGCTTCGTGTAGCACTTCTGTTAATTTACTAGCCCAATTCATTTCCCCCCCCCCTTATATGATCTTTTAAGCTCATGTATGTAGTTGAAATGTTGTTTGGGCAGCATCAACCCAAGTTGGTATTTCGTTGTTGGTTATTGCTTGTAGTGGTGGACCAAATGTCCAAATGCTATTGGAACTTTCTTCTGGTCTTTTCGTGTTCCAATCTGACTTGGATTAGGTTGTGCTTTTGAGTCTGTCGGTCTATTTTAGTTTAAATTCTAATTTTTTAAAGGTAATTGATACTTTGCTATGGGCTTTGACCATTTTCTCTTCATATCATTCTCCCTTCATGTTTCATGTCGGTTGTACTGCAGCATTGGTGAATCTCACTCACTTCAAGTATAAACTGATTTTCCCGTTGTTGATAGGAAATAGATGCGCTATACCATTATGTTCATCTTAATACTGAAAGAAAGAAAGAATAGTAATAAGCAAACAAACAGTGATGGATAAATTAAGAAAAAAACGGAAAGGCTAGTTCTCCTGTCGATTTATGGTACAAGGTGTGAAGATTTGTACATAATAACTGCTTAAACAAGTTGCTGTCACTGTTATTAAGGTTACTAGAAGGGCTGTGCTGTAGTGCTTCTTATCACCCACTATACTGTTAGTTAGCATAACACGAGTGTCATTGTAAATCATTCTTCATTATCACGTTAACCAGCAAAAACAATAATGTTTGTGTTACAAAGTCATCATAGTTTTGTCGTAGAGGTTAGAGTGACAAGAGATGCAAATCTCTTTTCTCGTGCGTAGGTATTAGATGTAATTAACCTTCATGATAATAGAGAAGTGATATATCTTTTGTGGTTTTCGCTATTGTGTTTCACTCTTCTTGTTGGTTGCAATCTTCGTCTAGCTCCATGACAAGTTTATAACATATTTAGTCAGTTAGAGCTCTTCGGAAAGAAGAAGCTTAGGATGTGCTTGGAGCTGGCCCAAAACTCAACTTGCATTAGCAATCTATGAACTGATACAGAGTAGACATAGACAGTTCTTTGGATTCTCAATAGATAAGGCTTCTGATATGTTTCCATTAGTTTATGATTAAGATACATATTTATGTGTAGGTAGACTAACAATAGATGAACTTACATGGAAGAAATGTTCAAGCATCCTGTTTGGACGGATATTGTAGGCGTAAGTGTTCATGTAGGCAGTGATGTCAGAGGCTATGAAAGATCCCATGGTGTTGTGTTTATGATAACAAAGATGGAAAGTTCAAGCTATACTGTAGCTCATGATTTGTTTGCTGTGACTACTTTGTAGAAATTCAACCTACTGACTTTAGTAATGTTCAAAACTCTAGTCTTGTAGAACTATCCTTTCAAGGAAATAAATTGTAAGGCTACCACCGAGGAGTGTGGAGAGTTTAACGAGTCAAGCTTATGAGCCATTTGATGGAACTATAGGACAGAATTATGAAGCATCTGTCACGACAAAGCACCAAGATCCCAGAAGATGCATTTGGATTCACGCTGAGATGATCAGTGATTGTTATTTCATTCGTAATCAACTGATGGTAAGATATAGCAGACAATAAGATTTGGCCTATGGGATCCATTGATCTAATAAGTGCATCTGTTAGGACTGCTATGAAGTGGTGTAGTAGGTACTCAAAAGAATAATGTCTCTACAATATAGGGAATGATGAAACACACTTTGTCTGTAAAATAAGAATATGAAAGCACGCCTGTAAGACGACCTTAATTAGAACCAATTAAGAAGACCTTAATTAGAAAGCACGCCTGTAAAATAAGAATATGCCATTCATTTAAGATTCATTTTAGGCTGTCGTCTACCTTCTATAATCTCGATAGAAAAGAGATATATGGTGGTTTATCAGATACATTGTGTTGGTCTGTTGGAAGTTTGGAGATCTGTGGATTCTGAAACGTTTTGGTTAACTTAAAAATTAAACAACATAACATAATATATATAAGCAGTGTTGAGAAGGAAGTAAAAGGTGTGGTAATGCTGACCAGGCATTAACTAATTAGGAAGATACTTCTTTATTAGTTTCTATCACATTGTAAAAAAGTGAGGTATTGGTATGATAGGTAAGATGTTTGAAATGGCCAGAAGCATCGTTCAGGGCCTTGTATAAGGTTCTGAACAGCACCACTTTTATGTGCGATCAAGTGGGGATGCGATACTCTAATAAGCAAAACCTCTTAGCTCATTAGGACAAACAAATAAATAAATTTCAAGATCTTAGGTGCTCAACAAGATAATAGGCTATTTGTCTGCTGTATAACTTGTGTTGGCATGCATAAGTAAACTGATCATGCTAACGAGTCATTAGTCTTTACTAGTTCTTTGTTTTCCTTGCAGTATTTTCTGTATCAGATCCTGCGTGGGCTAAAATACATACATTCTGCGAATGTGCTGCACAGGGATTTGAAGCCTAGCAATCTTCTTCTGAACGCAAATTGTGATTTGAAAATATGTGACTTTGGATTAGCTCGTGTTACATCTGAAACTGATTTCATGACAGAGTATGTCGTTACAAGATGGTACCGTGCACCAGAGCTGCTGCTAAACTCTTCTGATTATACTGCTGCCATTGATGTATGGTCAGTTGGCTGTATCTTTATGGAATTGATGGACCGCAAGCCCTTATTTCCTGGTAGAGACCATGTACACCAGCTAAGATTGCTTATGGAGGTATTTAACATTTTCTTAAAACGAGCTGCATAGCTTTTTTTGGCAAGTAATGAATAATCATCATTATGTATTTGACCTTTAAAATCATTTTGACCTTGCAGCTGATTGGAACTCCATCAGAAGCTGAATTAGGATTTCTGAACGAAAATGCAAAAAGATACATTCGACAACTAAATCATTATCAACGACAATCATTCAATGAAAAGTTTCCTCAAGTTCATCCTGCTGCCATTGATCTGATTGAAAAGATGTTGACTTTTGATCCTAGGCAGAGAATCACAGGTGAGTAGATTGCTATATGCTCTCTTGCATGCTATATTTATTTTACGCCACACTCGATAAAGGTTTTGCTTCAAACATGATGTTAACTCTGTTTGCATATGCCTATAGTCTTCATGATTTGTTGATACCTTAATATGTTGTCGCTTGCACTTCTTTCTTGAGTTTTTGTTGGAGTAAATTACTTTTACGGTTTCTGTGGTTGCTTCACTTGACGGTATTGGTCACTCGCCGATACAGATTAGTGATATGGTCCCTGGAACACTTTACTTTTATATTTGGTTCCTTGCCCTTCATTTTTTAGGACCAAAAGTGAGATTAGTTACATACTTGAGGTACCAAAAGTGAAATTAAGTACATACTTATGGGACCAAATGTGAAAGCAAACTAGGGATCGTATTTCTTTTGTGTATGGGCGAGGGATCACTTCGTTATTTTGAGCAAATCACCATTTATGTATTCTAATTTCTAACGATACCTTAATTAATATTAAACCACATTTTGCTTGTTTTATCATGTACTATCTTTCAAAAATAAATTTAACCTATGTAAATTTTTGGTTTCAGTTGAAGACGCACTTGCACATCCGTATCTAACATCACTGCACGACATCAGTGACGAGCCTGTGTGCATGACTCCTTTTAACTTCGACTTTGAACATCATGCCCCAACCGAGGAACAGATGAAGGAGATGATATATAGGGAGGCTCTTGCTTTCAATCCCGAGTACCAGAATCTGTGATCGAGGAGTACTTGGGGTGTTTGTTTGTTGTGTGGTTTTATTAGTGTGGTAATTTGTGATTTGATAAATTTTACTATCTGTTTGTTGTATATAATTATACAATCTCATCTAAAACCTGAAGTTGAATCTTTTGGTTAGGTCATGGCAACCAAATACCATTTAGATGCCGTTGTCGTATGTTGTTTTATGATCAAATATTATTGGAACAGCCGACTTTTATATCTTTATGTTTTGTTTCTTCTTGAATTTGCTTGAGCATTAGTCTCGGGCTCTTGGCGCAAATGCTAATAATGATTCAAGCTTATGAGTATTATCTTTCAAGTCTATCATTATTATCCTAGCTTGTCAGCAAATGTTTCTTTGGACCATATTTCTGTCGTCGCCGTTTGAACTTATATATAACAAGCTTTAGCTTTTGTTTCGTATTTTCTGTCTTGGGACCTTGATTTTGATCGTTCTTTTCTTTCCGCCGTCACTGCTTGAACGCAAGTAATTAAGGATGGGTGTATAATTTTTCAGTTTTTGCGTGATTATAGTTCGTTAGATTTCATTGTGTAATGCTACCACTGGAATAAAAGTAACACAAAATTTCACTGAACAACAAATCTTCACAGACGCTTACCAAGTTCGACTTTGAAGTTGCAACTAGTTGCGTGGCGAGTAATCTTGGTACCGGTAAACCAAAAGCATCTTGCTTCAAATTTGCATCGTATGCGTATTCTTCTTTGGATGTGAACATAAATGATGCATTTTCAGAACTGTTGCGTATTCCAAACACGTTCTCCCAGGTGATCGGTTTTTTCAGTCCACATAAGTACCTTATCGTGAGTTAACCATGATTCCCGACATTTATGAAATGTTTTTTTTTCGCCATTTTATGATTGTAAAGTAAATGATAATGATAATTTGTAAAATGATGAAGATGTTTCACCACATGGGAGTACAACACATAAAAAATATATGGCTACTTTATGAGATTAAATTGCGACACAATGTCTTTGAATGTTTTGTTCGAGACATTTTATTCTCACAAGTGACTAAACTAAATTAATTTTATGACTCAAATGCTCCATGTAATGTTTAAACACGTTTATGTTTCGTTAAGAATAAAACTGATTTGTACTTATATCATTTAAACATTAAAAATAGAAAACAAACTATGTTATTTTATTCAGACTCACACATTCACACATCAGATTCAAATAAGTTTCAGAGTAATTTAATAAACAAACAACAAATTCATTCCCAAAAGCTATATTTATTATATGATACATTACAATGCATGTTAACGATTTGGCTTTAATTTCGTATTTTACCAGAATATGTCCTTAACACTTCGACATTTTTTGTTGTTCTACCATTTACTTAGCCTCGATGCAATGGAGTGAGCCATCACCTTCTATTTTTGGGAGGTAAAGGTGTTTAATACACCCGAAAAGGGAGCTATCACCTTGGCACCCAATCCTCACGCGATATCCCATTGTGATCGCATTTAAAGATCGCTGAACACAAGATAAACAATAAAACCTTTATTCAAACCTAAGCCGATAGTCAATGAATACAAGTATCCCATTGATTAGCAAGACTAGGTTCGAATCATCTCTTATGCAAGTACCATCAATAAACCCTAACTTATTATGGTTCCTTAAGGCAAAGGTCATGGCCATATTCCATATTTTGTAATTTTCGGCCCAAATGAGTTTGATAGTAATAATGGGAGTACCATTTGTGTTATTGAGTGTAAATACAAAGCATCACCAAAGGATAAGCTTTTCTCGGGAAGAACCACCACCACCAATATTATCATTACCAATAGCCATAATACAAAAATAAGACAGACCGATATAATAAGATAGACAAAAACACAGATGTAAATAAAAATAAGAGCAGATAGACAGAGATAAAGAAATAAATAAGACTTTGTAATTAAGAAACAACAAGCACCAAGCTCATGAACTGGGTAAACCAGAGCGGTATTCATACCACTTCGGTGGCGATCAAGATGTTAGTTTACCCGTTTGCACCCACAAAGACTTAAGTCTTGTTTGTTTGAAGAAGAGATTAGACTTAGACTTACGAGCAATATGCGTGGAAAGAACAAATCACAATAAGAAATAACCAAAGGATTATGCCAATAGCAATAACCACAAACCACCAAGATGTTGTTGAAGAGATGTCCCCAGTTTCCACAAAGAAACCCTTGGATGTAGAATCAATAATGATTATGAGCTTGAAGCTCGATACCATGTACGAAAGTATCAAAGAACACAAGATAAACAATAGAACCTTTATTCAAACCTAAGCCTCAATAGTGGCTTTAGATTAATCAACAATAGTATCCAAAGTGTTACAAGATTAGATTAATGTCAATGAGACAATAATCATACAAATACAAAGAGAAGACAAGATCAATGAAATGATCGATAAGAAAAGAATGTGAGACAATGACCGCACTCACGTTGTGTTAACCCTAGATTAAGGAACTTATTAAATAGGAGATTAAGATACACAAAGCACCCTCTAACGGCTATAATGACTCATCGTGAGAAATGAGATAGACTTCAGCAGAAATGAACGTCTTGGAACTTTAAACCATTTATGCTTTGTCCATGATTAACCCCTGTAATAAGTCTGCAAAGAACATAACTTGGAAGTCATTAGCAATTGATAGAATGACATGTTTGCCACAGATTAATACCCCAAAAATTAACATTCCCCCTTAATCTGATTGGCAAACATATCAAACAATATCAATTTTTCACACAGAATTTATCTTGATAAACAATGAGGTTTTTAGTAAGTATGTCTGCAGTTTGGTTTGAAGAGCAAATCTTTTTGCACTTATAACACCTCTTGCAATTTTTCCCGATGAAGTGAACATCAATTTCAAAGTGTTTTGATCTTTCATGGAAGATGCGGATTGACAACAAGTTGAAGAGTCGATTTGTTATCACGTAAAAGATTAACGGAAGATTGATATCAACTTTAGATCTTTTAAGATTTTTGAATCCAAATAATTTCACAGAAAGCAGAGACATAGATATATACTCGCTTACGTGGAAGATTTTGAAAGAGTGTTTTGTTTTTACTTTTCCATGAGATCAAACAATCATTAAAGAAAACACAATAACCTATGATGATTTCTGGTTTTCTTGCATTTAGCCCATCAAGATCACTATATCCTTCAAGATGATTTTCTAATTGTCAAATTGTACCTTAGACCTTTTCCGAAGCTCCTTTAGATATCTCGAACATTGAGGCACATTCTAGATGAGATTTTAAGGGAGAATGCATATATTGTGCCGGACAAGGAACCGAGTATGAGATGTCGGTCTTGTATGGGTAAGATAGATAAGTTTCCCAAAAGCTTTTGATAGCCGATGATGTTGATAAGTAAGGGATCATCGATGAGTGGGAATGTATGGAAGGACGAGTTGGGTTCCATAGAGTGGACACAGGTTTGCACCAAGAAGGCCAAATTCTTTGAGAGTTCCAAACAAGATTTTCTTTGGGTGAGACATATGTCATTCCAGCTTTTAAAACCTCAATGCCAAGAAAATATTTTAAGTTTCCCAAGTCTTTGATATGAAATTTTGATTTTAGAAACTCTTTAAATAGGTTTATCTCATCAATACATTTTCCAAGAGGACAATATCATCCACATAGACAAGCGAGCAATAAACTTGTTATTCTCTGCTTTGGCGAACAAAGAGTGATCATTGATGATTGAACAAAGTTATTTTCCTTTAAAACACTAACAAGTTTTTCATTCCATTTCACGGGAGCTTGTTTTAGGCCATATAGAGACTTGACAAGTTTACAAACTTTATTCTTATTGTTCTCATTACAGAACCCTCGGGGATGGTCATATAGATATCCTCATCAAGATCTCCATACAAGAAAGCATTATTAACATCAAGTTGAAAAGAGGCCATTTGTTTTTATAGCTAAGGCAATAAGACATCTAACAAGAGACATTTTCACAACAGAGAAAAAGTTTCATCATAGTCTATTCCTTCTCTTTGGTTATAGCCTTTAACAACTAATCTAGCCTTGTATCTATCAACTTCACCATTGGCTTTATATTTGATTTTAAAGATCCATTTGTAACCAATAGGAGTTCTATTAGGAGGTAGATCGCTTATATCCCAAGCATGGTTTTCATTTAAGGCCTCAATTTCGAGTTCATAGCATCAACCCAATTACTATCAAGGATAGCTTCATAACAGTAGGTTCAATACTTTTATTAAGACTAGAAGCAAAGCAATAATTTTCTTTGTTAAGATTAGAGTAATTAACAACCTTTTCAACACCATATTTGACTTTTCCTTCTACAATAAAGTCATTAAGATTATCGGGCAATTTAGAAACTCGTTGACCTTCTAACAAGAGCGGTCGGCAAGCCTCTTTTTGTTCAACAGAATCGTGTTGTATCGCCAGAATCGAAAGATGCATCGCCAGGATGTGATTCATGTGATATGGTGCCCTCAAGGTGTGTATTATCATCTTTAGATGTTGCAATCTGTTCATCAATCCTAGTAGGATGACTTACCACGTGCCATCATCATAGGATGTCACTCTCCCTTCATCATTGGGACTTATTTGTGAGTTAAAGAATTTTTGTGATTTAAATCTTTAGGCACATAAGTTTCAACAAAGGTTTTGACAAAGAATTTTTCATTTTGAAGGAAAACAGCTTCATAAAATTTGACATCTCCGAATAAAAGATATTTTTGTTTCTAAGCTCAAGAGTTTGTAACCTTTTTCTCATTTGAATAGCCAATAAAGACACTTTTTCGGACCTACTACCAAATTTATCGAGATGTTGAGAATGGTGGCATAGCATAAGCGACCAAAGACTCTAAGGAGAGAGTGAAGGGTCATGCCCATACACAAGGAAGAAGGAGACTTTCCGGACAACACGTAAAAAGGGTAACTGTTTATGACATAAGCGTGAGCTAGAACACATTCGGGCCAAAGATATAGAGGTAATTCCACAAACATAAGGGATCTAGCCACATTAAGGAGATGCCTATGTTTCCTTTCTCTCATAATACCATTTTGTTGAGGTGTAAGCACAAGAGGTTTGATGTAAAATTCCTTTTCATGAAAGAAGTGTTGAAGTTTGTTATTGACAAATTCATTCGTCCTTATCATTCCGAATATCTTAACATTTTGTTCAAATTGATTTGATAGCATATGAGTGAAATTAACAATGGAAACATAAACAACATCCTTTCCTTAAGCATATAAACCCGTCGCCCTAGAATAGTCATCAACAATGGTCAAAAATATTTGTAACCATCTCTGCTAGTGACTTTATATGGTCCCCATACATCTAGATGAACAAGTTGACCAATTTTTGTTGATTTATGTTCACTTAAAGGAAATGGTTCCCTGGTTTGTTTAGCTTTATTGCAAGTATCACAAAGATGGTCAGATTCAGAGGTTCCATCAAGATTAAATGTGGTTTTAAGTATATGTAGGACTTGGTCAGAGGGATGACCAAGTCTTTGATGCCAGAGATTTCTAGAAACATGACAAACAGAAATGCAGTTATTAGAAGCAATCTTACATGTGAATCAATATCAAACATATATAATCCATTGCATTGTTTACCGATCCCACAATCCTTTTTGATGTAAACTCAGTATATAGCAATTAGATTCATTAAATCCAACAAACATTTTATTGTCTCTAGCAATATTATGAATGACAGACAAAACGGTGACATTGTACTCGTGAACAACCGTAACATCAAAAGAGTTAGGTCATTATTGACCTTTAAATCACCAATTTTAGTAATTATACTCGAGTACCATTGGGATGACCAACGGTTAGACCAAGATTTGAAATGTCAACAACATTAATTAAAATTTTTGTAGAAACGACCATGTCCGATTTGCACCGTAGTCTACAATCCAACCAAGACTTATGTTTCGGATAAGGTTTTACTGTTGTTGTTAAAGAATTTATCAAAGTTTATGTTAAACTTGACACGCCATTAAAGAAGGTTCACGAAAATTTTTTACCCGCTACGCTGGCATTAGCGAAGACACATTGTTGTCATTAAGCTGCACTCATAAGTCCGGAGAGTCGCTCATTAGACAAAGAGACAGGAGAGTTGCTAGCTCTATTATCGCTGAAAGATTAGTGTCGCAAACATTATTCTTCTTGAAGGGTTTAGAATTAAAATTCCTTTTGACATATCTAGCAAGATAACCAACGGATCATAACATCTATCAACAGTGTGACCGTGTTTTTGCGCTAGTACATTTGAGATTCATGTTTGGTCCTCTGTTGTTTGAGTTGTTACCAAGATTAAAACCGAACTTTTAAAATTGTGGTTGTTAAATCCTTTTTGTTATCAAAAATTTTCCACCATCGAAGTTTTTTGCGAAGAAAGTCGTAGTATTGGGTTTAGCGAGCTATTCCCGGATGAAACATTTCGTGAGATTCTTCTCCGAGACAACAGAAAGCAGCTTGACATTAGCAAAGGATCTCAGTTAAAATATTGCTTCGATGGGAACATAGGAGTCATCAAGACCATAAGAAATTGCATTAACTTGATTAGTCGATTGTGTTTTTCAAAATGTTTTGCGACCTCACAAGTGCAAGGAGGCAAGCTAATCATACAATCAAACTGCTTCCATAAAGAGTTAAGGTTGTTATAATAATCAAGAAGAGAGACCCACTTTGACTAAGAGAGTTTATATTTTTATGCAAATTAAAGATAATGAACCATCAACCTTATCATAGGTATCTTTAAGATCATTCCACATTTCATAAGCGCTTTAGCATATATAGCACCAAAGAAATAGTTCGGTCGAGAGAGTTAAGAATCCAAGTAACCACAACAGAGTTACAAGTATCCCATTGATTAGCAAGACTAGGGTTCTGATCATCTCTTGCAAGTACCATCAATAAACCCTAACTTATTATGGTTCCTTAAGGCAAAGGTCATGGCCATATTCCATATTTTATAATTTTCAGCCCAAAGTGAGTTTGATAGTAATAATGGGAGTACCATTTGTGTTATTGGAGTGTAAATACAAAGCATCACCAAAGGATAAGCTTTTCTCGGTGGAAGAACCACCACCACCAATATTATCATTACCAATAGCCATAATACAAACAATAAGATGCATAAATATAATAAGATAGACAAAAAAACAGACAAAAATAAAAATAAGAGCAGATAGATGATAAAGAAATAAATAAGACTTTGTAATTAAGAAACAACAAGCACCAAGCTCGTGAACTGGGGTAAACCAGAAGCGGTATTCATACCACTCGAGGTGGCGATCAATATGTTAGTTTACCGTTTGCACCCACAAAGACTTAAGCATTGCTTTGTTTGAAGAAGAGATTAGACTTAGACTTACGAGCAATATGCGCGGAAAGAACAAATCACAATAAGAAATAACCATGATTATGCCAATAGCAATAACCACAAACCACCAAGATGTTCTTTGAAGAGATGTCCCCAAGTTTCACAAAGAAACCCTTGGATGTAGAATCAATAATGATTATGAGCTTGAAGCTCGATACCATGTACGAAAGTATCAAGAACACAAGATAAACAATAGAACCTTTATTCAAACCTAAGCCTCAATAGTCGGCAGATTAATCAACAATAGTATCCAAAGTGTTACAAGATTAGATTAATGTCAATGAGACAATAATCATACAAATACAAAGAGAAGACAAGATCAATGAAATGATCAGATAAGAAAAGAATGTGAGGCAATGACTGCACTCACAGTTGTGTCTAACCCTAGATTAAGGAACTTATTAAATAGGAGATTAAGATACACAAAGCACCCCTCTAACGGCTATAATGACTCATCAGCAGAAATGAGATAGACTTCATCAGAAATGAGCGTCTTGGAACTTTAAACCATTTATGCTTTGTCCATGATTAACCCCTGTAATAAGTCTGCAAAGAACATAACTTGAAGTCATTAGAATTGATAGAATGACATGTTTGCCACATTAATACCCCAAAATTAACAAAGACACTCCAATGTCACGTGACAGAGAGAAAAAAAAGGACGAAGGCGGCATGGTGACCACTCGGCTATTGTGCAAAATATATGTTTCATGAATGTTTTTATTGTTATTTATTTGATTGAGTGTGGTGGGGTATTTTGTGAAGCATCTTTGTATAAATTGGGTGACCATGATGGGCCAAAGGTGAAAGAAGAGTGATATGTTGAATGATGATGTACGCGAGGGTGGAAAGTGGACTTTAGCATTTGACATACATTCAGAAACTTTGATCACGTGTCACGAACTCAACATAAATATATTTAGAATTCAAAAATTATAAGGAGCTTTAATTTACATTCAGACCTAAGAGTTGATAACTAGTAACATCATAATGAGCTCCAAAACGCCTTTTTATGTTCTTCTCCTAAATCTGTTTTCTACAATTAAAGGAATTATCTATCAAGATGATAATCGGTCGCACTGACTAAACATTTTCAACAAAATATAGCTGCATGTTTTCTTACAAAATATGATAAAAGTTCATGTTTTGGATCCATAATCGCCTAAAAAGAAAAAAGAAAAATATCTCCGAATGGTGAGTCCAAGGAAGCAAACAGTCATAATTGTTAGACAAGTTTGTTGGCCCAAACCTATATGCCTAACAATGAGATAAGGTCTTGCATTCCCCAATTGCGTAATCACTTCAACGGTCATCATCTGTTTGACCTAATTTTTCTTTAAGTGTATAACAATGAAGGTTCTGAGGGGAGACCGGTTTAGGTTAAGAGGCCCACCAATTATTGTGTTAGTAGGTGAGAAAGGAAAATGTCATCTGGTGAACACGGATAATGGAGTTGTGTATTAATGTTGTGAAGATACCAAAACTAATTATTACTCCCTTTACCCAAAAAGATACCAAAACTAAAGTGGAGAGGTGACTTAGGTAGTGAAGTAAGACTGTAAGAGTACTTGATGACCACCCAACTAGCGAGGGTGGCCATTAAAGCAAAGACTATCATGGACATCCCACTCTATAGAGCAGCGGCTTCCACACCGTGGCTTGTTAAACACCCAGTTATGCCCAAGCCATATTCCGCCAAAGACACCGAGGGCCAATGCCACTTGGGTGAGCAGTAGTAGTGGTCACACCAACTAAATTGGCTTATGGGTTCTTCTACAACACGGCATCAGTGATAGTATCAATGAACTTCCCAGATTGTCGTTGAAAATTGAGGAAGCGACAGCGTCCCTGTCAGCCACACCAAGGCATCAATAACTGACCTGTAATATATAAAACAAGATTAGAATGAAACATTGAAAAGTAACATGTGGAAGAAACTTTCATTAAATTTTAAGCCCAAAAAAAAAGAAAAAAAAAGTGGTTAAAGAAAATATTAAATACCAGGTAGGGGCTGGAGAACCAATGTGAGCTTTTAGCTTCTTTGTATTTATTTGTAACATTCATTACTTGGCAAAAACTGGATACTGATATTGAAGATGTAAGTTCAATCCTCCTGACTTTCTTATGTCTGTTTCTTTCTAAGGTTCTGGATGTTGAGATAGCAGCGGGGGTGGAGCGGGATTCAGCTGGAGTAATGAACTTGAAAAAAAAACTCCTAAGGCCCTCGAACACTACCGTGACACGCCGGAAATGGGGGCCTGTATATGATGCGATGTTGAGGATAGGATGTATGAAAATGGCTTTAAATTTTTATTTTTGTTTTTCCGAAACGTTTTTTAGCTGAATTCAATCTTATTGTTTTCACTACTAGAAAATGGACTTTCAGCGACAGATTTTCCGACGGATAAAAATCCGTCGCTAAATTACCGACCATATTCCGACGAAACAGTGACAACTGTGCATTTCGAGTAACTTCCGACGGATTTCAAGAGATTCGAATGTCGTTGGAAATCCGTCACTAATCACATAACTTACCGTCAATTTCCGACGCCATTCAACATCTATTTTTGTTCGCTGCTAATCCGTTGGAAATGTTTTAATTTTTAATGATTTTTATTTTTAATATTTCCGCCGGAATCCGTCGAAATATTACTTATTTCCGGCGGATTTCCGGCGGAAATATTAAAATTATTATGTGCACATATATAATATGTTAAACTATGTCGACTCTGTTTCAACATAACTATTTTGGGATTACACTATTCTGTAAATTCTTTTCGTTTAGGCTTTTATTGTGTATGCCCTCAACTCATGTTTCAAGTTAGCCAAGTGGTTGTTACATTAATTACTCGTATTTGGCTCATGACTTGACGAGTCGGTCAGTGGTTATGTAGTTTGATGAAATCTATAACATATAGTCAAATACACTTTTGATGGTGCTTAAAGCGAATTAGTATTTTTATTAAATTTAGAATAATATACAAAACTAAACATGATGTAATATAAAAATTGTGAAGACAAGCCTATTTTGTATGATATTGTATTGTTTTCTTTTAAAATGTGTTTTATTTTAAAATGTGTTTTATATGTTTTCTTTACGAGCTTTTCAAATTTGGTAATTTTTCATTTGTCATATCTAAAGCAACTTGACGTTTCAACCGTTGAACCGTAACCCGATGAATCGTTGACTCAACCGGGTCAAATAAAACCCGGATTTTAAAACATTGATTATGAATCTGAGATGCGATGTTCTCTACTTATCATAAGCTCTTTTTCTATTGCTATTTTAGTTACTTAATTACTTTTTAACAAAAATCAAATCCCATTTAAAACTTATTAAAATCCCAATCCCATTTAACAAAATTCTCAAAAACTTCAAAAACTTTCAATCCCAATCCCATTTAAAACTTATTAAAATCCCAACATAACTTTTAAAACTTTCAATCTTCCCTCTTTTAACTGTTCGATGTTCCATTCGCCACCGCCATCCGCCATCGTCATCCGCCACCGCCAATTGAAGATGACAATGTTGGTGGTACGAGACGATGATTTTGGATATTCATAATGCAACATTTCAATGATTTTCGATGATACTGGAAGAGCAAGCCCCAAATTCGCTTGCCAAGGAATACTATGAAATGTTAGAAGTCGATGACGAGCCTTTGTGCGATGGGTGTCAAAAGTTTTCTACCCTGAAAGCTGCCACAAGGTTGTTAAATTGGAAGCGAATGCAATGTACCCGAGGCAACATATAATCGAGCACTTTCCATCTTTAAGGACATGTTACGATGGTAATAAAATGGTTGAGAACTTTATGATACAAAAAGATTCGAGAAAACTCAACCTTCAAGAGAAAAGATTCATACGTGCAAAAATCATTGCATGTTATTCTATGGGAAAGGCGATTACATCTTGACTAAATGTAAAGTATCTGGGCATTCTCGTTACAAGAATGGTGGAAGAAATAACGTCCCTAATTTAGTGCTTACATATTTTCCGATTGCCCTAGACTTCAAAGAATGTACATGTCAAAAAGATGTCTAAAGAGATGACTTGGCATCATGATCATACTATGAACTCAAATAAGATGGTACATCCAAGTGATGGTAAGGCATGGAAACATTTTGACTCAACCCATTCATCATTTTCTAGACAACATCAAAGTTGGAAATGATTTATCATTCTTAAGCCAGTATACCCCAAGTTGGATAGATCAGCCGATTGGGAGGATATGATTGATAGGCTCGAATACCCCGAATGGAAAAAGAAATCGGCTCGGGGCTCGACAAAGCAGTTAAGCGAGGTAGATGGTCAAGTGTCAAACATCTTGCCGGATCCATTACCATTTTCAAACCATGTTCAAAATGGTAAGTACAATATCAATTATTTTAGGTTTTGAATTTTATACATTAAATTTATAAGCTTTTAAATAATAACAACTTTTGTAGGAAAACAAAAAAAGCGGCTGTTAGTTTATTAGAAGGTTACCACCGTTGTCATACACAAGAGTCGGTCGGCGTGGCCGGAGAACGGATGATGAGGGGTCGAAGCGGGACGGATGAGGCGTGGGGAGGCGGAACAAGGAAGTACATCACCGAGCTCAAAACGAGTGGCGGTATTTTCTTTTCATCTCCTTTAAATTACATGATGAATAAAGTACTTAATCAAAAAATATTATTTACACATTTTAATGAATCGTAGGATCTTTGTTGAGGTCATGCTGAGGAGAAATATGGACGGACGATAGTCAACATCCGCTGATGACTTTGATCTATGGGAGGATGCCAGGGGGAAGAAGAAGGTCATTTTGTTGGTCTTGGTACACGGGGATCCAAGGCTCATGGTGACATCAAGATCGTCTAGTTCATCGAATGCTCATCAAATGGGATCGAACCTAGTGAACGTGTATGTAATATAGTTAAGCGTAATTATGGAATAAGTCTTTGGTTTCTGTCTTCACGATTAAGAAATGTAGTTCATGGCAATAGTTATTCCCGCTTGGGATTGTCCTTAGCTAGTTACCTATAGGCTCTTGTGAGTTTGCTGGCATCAAACTAATTCGATTTCTTGGTATCGTCGATAATAGGTTTATAGAGTAGGGTAGGTCAAGTGTTGTACAATGTAAGTATTCTTTGATGTTCTTTGTTAGATGCTTGTATTGGTATTGTCGGTTGTGCATTCGTATGCGACTTTTACTAGAATATGATTACGAACTTTGCATCGAACGTTTTGCTCACCCCACTCTATTTTGAGTTGGATTGCAGGTTTACTATTTCCTAGTATAGTAATACCTTAAGTTTTGCGCTTGTTGTTGCGTTAGTTTTAGGGGTGTATTGCTATTTCCTAATTTGATCATTCTGTAATGCTTAAGTGGTTTTCCACTTTATGCATATCATGGTAGAAATCATTTCCCTGAGATTTTTTTGGGTTAATTAGAGTCGGAATGATTTTGAGCTATCATTATAGACAATAAAATCTTAACTTAGGATTGTCTAGTTAGGCTTGTCAAATGATTAGGCTATTTACAATGTTATGCAATCAAATCGTTCTCGCGCTATTCCCAGTGAATCACTACGGGTGTGTCAAGACGTGGTAAATGTGGTTTCTTAAATATGTATAACATTTTGGCTTTTCCAAATGCTGCTAGTTTGTAACTTGGATTAAGTTTTCGTGCAGTTATATCGCTTAGCAAATCCTTATGTTACATTGCACCTCTTTGTTTTAACTTGAACTGCATACTTCTGTAAAAAACTCATCTGAAACTCGTTGCATCTTCCATATGTTTAGATAATCTTATTTATATCTATTGGACATTATTGTGACATTGAAAGATGTGAGGAACTTGTGACTTCGTTAAGTCGATTGCTATTCTTGCAACCACATAGGAGTTTACGATCGTAATGTCTCATGTATAGGGTATAAGACCAAAGCTCACGAGACAGATGCTTTTATAATATGAACATTCTATTGCATGGTTTGTAAATAACTACTTGAAATTCTTACACTTACATATTTTCCATTGAAGGTTATTGTTGTCGGTCATAAAACGTGTAGGCGTTTCACATAATAAGTAGCGATAGCTTGTTTAAGCACGATGACCGCTTTCTTGCATTGCTGAACACAACACGTTGTTGCAAAAGTTCTCACATAATGTTGTATTTTAAAAGCCATTATATAAGTTTGAAGCTTTTATTGGAACTTGATACGATGTAGGTGCGGATTTTGGAAGAGACAAGTGAGAAAATTGCAACAGATAACGATCAAATGAGATCAAGAGAAATTGAGATGCAAGTGCGCATTACAACGACAGTTGAACGTCAAGTGCGAGAACACATGCATCAACGGGAATTAGAGGCGAATGCTCGAAGAAGCTCGAGAGAGAGTGGCAACAAAGATGAACGACATTAACTTAATGCTAAAGAAGTTTAACAATCCGGCCCCAAAGTAGTTGGATATTCTCACGATCATTATGAATATTTCTATCTTTTATGTCATTATGAATATTTGGATATTGTTTGGATTTTGAAACTTTAACGATGTAATTGATGGCATTTCGTGATATATGATTATCATTTCAATGGTTCTATGTTTAATTATGAATTATCATTTTATTTTTATGGTTTCATTTAAGCTATTTAAATGCAGGATTACATAAATTTGAGCTTCATTATGTCTAGTTATTCCAACAGAATTGTGACCCTTTACTTTTCCGATCGATTTGTGATAGAACTTTTACCGAGCGACTTTCCAATGAAAGTTTCCGATCGACTTCACGAACACAACACCAAATTTCGACAAATGTTTTCCTCATTGTTTCGATGGAATTCCGTCGATACCACCACCGAATTATAGATAATGCGACGCATCGCTTTTGTCACGGCATCCGCTTGAAACCACGTTATCGACGGATTTCGACTGAAATGTCCGCCGCTAAAGACCGTGGTAGTAGTGATTGTTGTTCAAGATCATGGCGATGAGGACAAACATTTGCTTTTTTTTAGCGGTTTGAAGATGGGTATTCTTCAACGGTTGTGTGATGATGGGGTGATTACCTTTGGGAGACGCGTGCACCTCGCTTGAAAATGGCTCATGAAGATTAAGCTTATGAGTACAAGATGTTGGTCATATGGGTCTTGATAATCAATGATTGTCGGATAATTCTTGAATCGTGTAAAGAGTTCACTTTCTCTGCTACAATATTTCTACCCTATTAATTGGTTTGGGTTACAAGAAATTTGTATAGAGATAAGACAAGAATCAACACTCAAATTCTAGCCAAAAGAAAGAGAGCAAAACATGGAGAATTTGATTATGTGTTTTTATGATTATTCATCTTGTTAATGAAAGATCAAACTTGTGTTTATATATAATAAACACTAATGGTAGTTGTAGGAAAAGTTGTGTCTCTTGTTGAAAAGTCACCCTTTTAATAGTGATTTTGCCATCCATAAAATCCACAAAAACTCTCACTCGATGATGTCGGGGTGATTGGTTTTGTGGGATCCACATCCCACTAAAACCAATCACCACCGACATGTTAGCGAATGGAGTTTTTATGGAGATTTTATCTCAATGTAGCATACCTCTTTAATAAATGGTTACAACTCTTAAAAATACTTTCTGCAACATATTTGTGACGGTTAAAACTGTCACTAACTGCAGCCCATTGAAGACATATATCCATTAGCGACGACCAGTTTCTGTCACTAACACAAATAACCATATCTGTTGAACCATTGCAACACTATTGTGACGAATAATTTATGTCACTATAGAAAAACATCCAAGGTCTTTACTCCTTTATATACATTCACAACCTTTACCATTATTGTTCTTGAAATCAAGTTAATAGTTTATACAAGCGTGTACTCCACACTCCGAACTCAGACATAACTTAACTTGAAATCCTTTTGGTCTCGGGTAAATAACCATTACACAAAATGATTGATGACACTAAAATCACCAACAATCCTCCCCATTTTAGTGTAATCCTTGATCACCCAAATAATCAAAACAAATCAAACTCATGCATAAATGAAAATGTCTTTCGATTGAATTTTCATCTTAGTATACTACACATTCAAAATATTCGAGAATCGGGGTGTCGTAACGATTGAACCCGTCAACCCATTTGAATACTTGAAGATAATATACACACAAGTTTATTTCTCCAATGTTTATACTTGACGCTTTACAAGCCATGCGTCCATATCCATTCATGAGTATATACAAAGCCAAGTCCAAGCTTATTGAAGCGGCAAAACTTCATACTCACATAGGTAGTTTCTTTTAATCATGCACTGCTTGCACTTTTTCAAAGAACTATTAAGCTAAGATAAACTTCAACCTCTTTATTAAACAAAATGATTGATGACACTAAAATCACCAACACAAGAGATACAAATCCAAGACCCCTAGCCTTGTATATATACTCAACTAAACTTGGAGAAAAAGTTGAGTTTGGGTTGGGTTGGGATTCCTCTATGGCCGATCGGTTTTGTATCCCAAGGGGTATTCCGAAACCTTCCCAATCTTAATTTGCAATCTAGTCCTTTCCAATTACATTTAACGGCCGTTAGTCCATTACACTTAATTACTTAACGTCCGTTACATTATTTCGTTTAATTAATAAATAAATACAACATTTATATTTAATTATTAACTTTAATTTCACACATAAGTGTGCAATCCCGTGGTCTCGAAGTTCGATCCTAACTCACGCCTACTAATTTATATCCATAAAACCAATGATGACACGACGGGAGCAACGAAACCTCTTTTAACTGAAGCTGATTTCACTTCGCTGGAATGTGCTCCATTGTTGGTGACATACAGATTTCCTTTGGTTACTGAAAATCTCCTATGTTTACTTTGTTTTGATAACTAATTACTTTTGTCTTGGCATGACATCACTCACAACACCAAAAAAATGGAGCGATAACCGATCTGGAGGAAAAAAGGATGCCCTTGTGAAGGCATCTTATCTCCCACTCTCGATCCTCATTGTTGGTGAGGCGGCAAGGGCGACAGGCTGTCGGATGCTAAGCGGCGCCATTTGTTAATCGGTCACCAGCAAATTTCCCAAAGAGCCCTAGGAGCACAAACAATATTAAAGGGCATTTATTTCATTAAAACACAACTAGTTCTCATGCATAAAGGGAAGTGTGCGAACTTGACTAGTCATACAATAATAATACCCAATCTCGTATACACAAGGTATGAGAGAGGTAGAGTAGACAAATCATACCCTTACTTTAGAGTAAACCGAAAGTAGGGAGAATGATTCTAAGAAAACCTTCCGCAAAAGTAAGTATCATACAATCTAAGCTCACCCAGTTGTGGGTCGTTGAGACTTGAGAGCTACTGCTTCTAATATACTTAAACCACATTTTGTTTCTTCATAAAAAATTATTTGGAATCAAATAAAATAAACTATCAAATAACTAACCTTTATATATGATTTTGGAAGAAAATTTAGACTAATATGCAATAAAGTTTATAAGTCCAACATACCAAATCTATTAAAGATTAAAAAAAAAAAAAAAAAAAAAAAAAAAGCTTTTAACATATTACAATCATATTTCACACATAACATATATCAAGAGCAAATCATGGATCTTATAATACTTCTCAAGTAATAATTCAAACAAAACATAAGCACTTTCACGACAATATATGATATTAAAAGGTGAACTGAAACTAAAATGAGGTGATTTTTGTACCTTAATATTCCGAGACCACCTATTCCAACAAAGAGAGAAGATACTTTTTGTTGTTGCATCAAAAAATAAAAGCACGAACAATAAATGATCTTCTTCGCTAGAGCTTAAGACTAGAAACCACGACCACGACCACCTGCCAACAATGTTCATCACCACCACCACATGAACTAGGTATACTTGTGTTGGTGAGTTTAAAATGGAGATGTAAATGACAAAGGTTTACTTTATATTGAAACAGTGGGTAGGTAGCCTATCAATGCAAGCTGGAGTATATGTGCAGTGAGTGACGGAACCGGGGTGTGTCCAGGGGATCCCGGGACACTCGTGAAATTTGTGGCGTAGTGTTAATTTTGTTAAAAAACTTCGATTTTTTTTAAATGCATGCAATGCTTAAATATTGTGTTTGTAGTATTGTTTAGTTTATTCTAAATGCACCGGTTATTTTATAAATGGTTTTCTTTTCAAAATTGTTTTGCAAATATGGGTTACCTAGGAATTGCTTAAGCAAATGGGTTACTTTATTTGTTTGGATCACATTTATTTCCTATTATCGATGCTTCAAATTTATATTTTTTCATTTACATCCCTTGAATTCACACAAAAGTTTAGACAAAAGGAATTCTTCACGGCTCAAGTCTCAAGCTCAAGGGCTTGTTTCGATCAAGGCTCCGCACTTTGCACAAGGCTTACAAAAGCGGCTAGAGAGTGACAATTTTGAAACTTTTTTCAAATTTATATTCATCGACTTTCTATGTTAATGAAAACTAACTCTCAAGCTAACTAAATCAAGGAATTTGAGTGTTTCGTTGCTCAATTCAAGTGTCTACACATATAAAACCCTTCTTCTATTTTAAGCACGAGATAATGATATATCATCATTCTATAAATCTTGATGCATTCATTGATATTTTGGGCTTGAATTTGAACTTTGTCAGATACATTAAGTATTTTAGTGTTATTTAAGTCGTCATTAATATATAAGTTGTCTCAAAAACTATTAAAAATTTCTTCAGTTCAATCCGCCTCATTTCATGAAGCCCGCACCTCGTCTCAAGGCTCCATAAGCCCTTTGCGCTTTAGTGCGCCTTGAGCCTTTCAAAACATATCTAACAACATGGTTGTTATGATCCCGATCCTGATCCAAGGATCTTATGATTTATGATACTACAAAGCAAATACGATCCAATGTTACTTTTCTCCGACCACAAGTTAAAAAACTACAAATTTAGGTATTAAGTTTTGTAGAATATGAAAAACAAAATGTTAATTGTATTAAACATTTCGTAATCATAAGTTTTGCCTACATTTTCATTTGGGTAAAAGAGTTGCTTGTAGTTTTGTATTCGCAATTCCCAACATCTTTTAATATACCATTAAATAAAAAGTAATTGAAAAATTAGATATATTAATGAATTTGGTATCTCCATACCATACAATAGATAATATTTCTGGGCATGCCATGGAATGGTAATTACTTTTTAAGAAAACCATTAGTTTGTAAAAAACTCCATTTATTCTGCCATGCATAAATACGACATCATTAACTTAAATGGGCTAATTGCACGAAAATGTATTCAACTTGTCACTTTTTGTAGTTGTGTGTAGCCAACTATTTTTTTTTGTAGTTCTATGTAGCATACTTTTGAATTCGTGCAGTTTCATGTATCTAATGACCTTCTTATCAGGTTAAATATCAATTTTTTATTTAAAGAATTTTCTTTTATGCCATGTCATTAAATTAATACATATCATACTTATAAAACTCACTTCCAAACACCATCTTCTCCTTCACTTTACCAATACCATCCATTTCAGCCACCACCACCAGTCCACCACTATGAACCCACCACCTTCCATCATCTCCACCACACTCACCTCCATCATTTCTTGTCACTCAACCCCTCGCCAACTATTCCGCACTTACAAAACTGATTACCAAACAACCACATCTCTTCCACTTTTACCACCGCCATTTCAGCCGCCATCACCACCCTCCACCTTCCAGTGCAGCCACCACAAAACCCATCACCTTCTTCTTCACCCAGTGCCCAACCCGGCTTCTAGTGGGATCATTCATTTGTATCATTTTCAGGCCAATTAGGGGTCATTCAGATTAATTAGGGATCATTCATTTGTATGATATTTAGGAAGTATGTTTAATTAATTTAGATGTTATGGAAGGTACTGAAGGATGTGTTCAGAAAATGAGGTGTTTAAGGTGAGGATGAACAAAAAGGGTGTTTGGTTTGATTGAAAAAACTTTTTTTTATAATTTTAATCTACATGAAAAAACGGGCTTCACGTAGGCATTAGCCGGTTTGTAGGTCACCGAATACATGAAACTGCACGAATTCAAAAGTATGTTACATGGAACTACAAAAAAAATAGTTGGTTACACAGAACTACAAAAAGTAACAAGTTAGATACATTTTCGTGTAATTAGCCCAACTTAAATTCACTAGCAATGTAGACAGAAATGATGGGCTTCGTCTTCGCATGATTTTCTACCCATATCATCTTCTAAAGTACTATATTGAGGGAACAACTCACAAGACATGCTCTCATTCCCTCACTATGATTAATTTGGAGTACTGTATTACGTATTGTTATGGAAACAAAAGAAACATATCTTAAACACTTAAAGACATGTAACTCGTAGAGTTACATTATCTTCTCCGATTGGAAACTGAAATGTGTGTCTTAGTAAGGTTACAATTAAGAGCATGATCAACTTTTTGGTAGCCATATTAATCAATGATGCCACGTCCAAAACCGGCTTGTCGTATATATAACATCATCGGAACATCTAGTACATCATCCATTTCATAGTTAAACAAGTTTCATGCTTGATGTCTTGACTCTTGACTAAAAAAAACAAGTTCTTAACTAATGGTTTATGTGCATGCAATTAAGTTGGTAGTTGAAAGTTTGTTTAATGTCGAGTAGTTGGGGATATTAAACCCTAGAAAGACAAGTCGTTTTCCCATCCTCAAAAGTGTGTTCAGCCTAGGTGCTAGGTTTATTTCATGTCTCTTCTAAGACAAAAACATTATGGTTAGAAAGACAAGTCGTTTTCTCATCTTTAAAAGTGTGTTCAGCCTAGGTGCTAGGTTTATGTCATGTCTCTTCTAAGCCAAAAACATTATGGTTAGAAAGACAAGTCGTTTTCTCATCCTTAAAAGTGTGTTCAGCCTAGGTGCTAAGTTTATGTCATGTCTCTTCTAAGCCAAAAACATTATGGTTAGAAAGACAAGTCGTTTTCTCATTTTTAAAAGTGTGTTCAGCCTAGTGCTAGGGTATGTCATGTCTCTTCTAAGCCAAAAACATTATGTTTAGAAAGACAAGTCGTTTTCTCATCCTTAAAAGTGCCGATGCCGAAGAATCAGAAGTTCGATTAAGAAAGAAAAGCAAGAATCTTGATTTCTAGAAGGTTTATTAAAACATGGTTATGTTGTTAAAGATCAACCAAAAGGTTTAAGAATTTCGAGCAAGTACTCCACTTCTGATTTGGGTGGTGGTTATCGACGAAGAGTGGTGGGTTGTAGTGGTTGTGATTGTGTCTAGTGGGTGGAAGAATCGTTATGTCAAAGAAAGAACCATAAGATGGGTGTTTGTCATATATATTTGACGGGTTTACGAGCTTGTTGAAAATTTGATAAGCTTAAAAACTTTTTTTTTCTTCTTTTTTGTGTGTGTGTTTATTAGGCTATACATGCACTTGAGGTTATAAAGTCGACAAGTTCAAATGTATATGTTTAAAGAGTAGTGATTGGTATGACTAAATGACATGCCTAATTTCATGCCTAACAATTAGATTACAACACTTGTAATAATCAAAGGTTATCATGAAGAGAAAGAAATATCATACTTTACTTGTCATATGTTAAGTGGATTAGGCATTAAATTAGTCATGCCATTTTGGCATGACAATCATTTCCCATATTTAAAAGTCCAAAAATGAGTTTACCAGTATCAAAGTTTCAATAAATTTACAAGCCGTAAAATAAGCTTTACACAAACACCCAACAAGTTTAGAGTTTTATGATTGGTTTGTATTTGGATATAAATATTTGGTGTATTAGTTGAGAATAATGATTCTTGAAATAACACAAAACGACAAGCATTTTTGATAATATGTTTGGAATGTCATGCACCTTAATTGATACTAGCTCCTCCTTGATTTGAAAATAGTGAAAATTACTGTGAAGGCCCTGCAGAGAGGCCTGTGTCCTGCAGAGGCCCTCTTTTCTTGCTATATCAAAAAAGGCCAGGCATTTCGCTACCTAGTGGTAGTGAAATGCTTAAAGGACACGTGTCGCCATCTAAATAAATTAACGTGCGTAAATTAAAAAAAAAAAAAAAAAAGCATGTAGCGACCACTCGACAATGTGTGGGGACACCGTATGACACAAAGTTGAAAAAGCACCATTTCACATCTAATAGGTAGCGAAATCCGACAATGGTCAGAACGTGGGCCCAAATTAAAAACCGTGGATAAGTGAGAATTTAATTTCACAGTATTATGTGAAAACGAAATAAAAAGTGAATAAAAATCAATAGAATGCTCAAATAATGTCTATTATGTGAAACAAGCATTTCACAAGTGATGTTTCAAAGTAAAAAACCTTGGTTGGAAAACATTTCATCCTTTAGGTCCAAAGTATTTAAATTTAGTTTAATGTTCAACTAAATGATATTGTGTTATGTTTTGGTGATTTGATTTTTATTATGAAGGCAAAGAGTTTAATATGATACTACGATGGAGTTGAGTAGGGGTGTCATTTGGGTGACCAGACCAACCCGACCCAAGTCAATTCGGTCGGGTCAATTGCTATTTTGCTACTAATATTTTGACATAAGTTTTTTGTACACGATGATACCAATATTTTGCTACAAAATATTTAGTTATAAAAATGTAATTTAATTTTTGTTATAAAAATGTAATGAATTTATTTTTGTGTTTATGATGGTGTATAAAGTTAGAGATGTCACAGAAAAACAAAATGTATCAGATATTGTCATTATAAAAAACGTCATGTTATTATTGCCTCATATACTTGTCTATTCAATACAAACACATGCTCAAATAATGCTCAAATAATGTCTATTCAATACAAACATCACTTGTGAAATTCAAATACATAGACAGACCAGACATCATTTGGATAAGTGAGAATGAAAAGCATGATGCACAGAAAAATCAAAACATACTACTAGTTGTTAACTAGTCACATACAGCTTCTACCTTATTAAAAACCAAACCGATTAAACCAACTATTTGAATCCTGCATTTGTTGATCATCTAGATGTTGAGAATTGTGTTGCTGGGAAGTGTATTGTTGATACACTTTGACCCGTATGAAGATCATTTTCAAGTGGTTGCGCTTGGTTTTGGTGAGATAGGTTGAAATCTTGTTGTGTGTTATGTTGATCATATGTTTGTGATGTGTGTGTTTTTCGAGATATTGTTGAGATGGGTATGGGTTGTGGTGGTAAGTTTGTGAAGCGTATTGGTTTGTGTGGTATGTGTTGTCACCATATGGTTGCCAAAATGGTTGATTAGTGTATGTGTTTTGGCCAAATGGTTCCCATGAGAATTGATTGTTTCCATAAAAGTTTGATCGAGCAGGTGATGTTGTTCATAAAAGGTGCAATGTCATGTTGCTCATTAGTTGGAAATTCCTTGCTTTTGTTTACCCTTGCGGGTAGGTGGATCCGGGACAAATGATTTTTGCAATTCGACGGTTATGCCCGCTTGTTTGCACTCGCTCTGATGTATAGTTCTTGGCTCTTCTCCTTGAGATAGTATCTGATCTGTGTTTTCTGGACGACTGGTGAGGGTTGTCCATTGTTGGAGGAGTAAGAGGATGTATATGGCTTGGATACTCCCATTCGTTAAAATTTCCAACAAATTGAATTGACTCTGCATAGGTTGCTTGATATTTTTCCTTTTTGAACCAGTCATGTACATATTGCACACAATCTGTTAGGTTCAAAAACCTTGTAACAGCAATAACGTGACCACAAGGTATCCCGGAAATTTGCCATTTCCGACATTCACATTCACCGGTCGTAAAGTTCACCTCACGGTTATATTGGCCATCATAAACTTGATATCGAAATTGAGTAATTCCGTGTACAACCCAACTGACGCTTTTCATTCTTCTTTTCTCCACCTTATGCGCTGCCCAATCTGTGATGTCGTACTTCATTTTTGCTACACGAAAAATGTAAAAATTAAATTAATTAACCTATCTAATATATTTTTCAAAATGATTACCTAGTACGTTATGTTTTAAACAATAAATACCTGCAGCTTGCCGACGTTTAAAATACCACTTTTGAACCATACTTCGGTACGTGTCGGTCAACACCGTTATCGGTAGTCAGTATGCAATACTGATACATGCATTAGAGACTCGACATCGTTAGATGTACAATAATTATAACGTCTCGTGGGCAATGTGCTCGAGACCAGCGTCTAGGATCGCCTCCATTAGCTTCGGTGTGCTTCGCCAGGCCACGGCCGAGTATGTTCATTTATCGTTGCCACTCATCGAGTATACGCTTTGCATATGCCCGAAAGATAGACCTTTAACTTTTTGTTTTTCAAGAAAGGTTCATCATTAGATGTCGACAACAAATACCATGAAACGCCGAGCGGAAACTCATTCCTTACGCCGAAGCTATTGCGGGATGCCTATCGATATGATAATCATATTGGGGTTATCGCGATGCACTCTCTAAGTCTTGACATCCACCATGACCAACAATCACTAGTCTCCCTCTCGCATATTCCGTAAGCAATAGGCACAATTTGGTTGTTTCCGTCCATCCCAACGGCTTGCAAATTTGTACCCTTGTAAGTACCCTTTAAATGCGCCGCGTCCACTATAAGTAGTGGGCGAAGATGGTTCACAAACGTGCGCAACTGCGTATAAACAATTTTTAAAATTATAATAGCAAACCTGTTTTTGCATGCACTTATAAAAAAATGTGAACAAGACTTACCGATGCACCAATGGCAATGAATAAAATTTCGAAAACCCCTTGATTGCTTTTCTTGATACGTGTGACCGTCCCTGGGTTTTTTTTTTCTAAGTTGCGATGAATACTGTAGCATTTCAAACGATTCTAATGGTGAACCTCTTAACAATTGTAACCCATAATCCTTCCCTCTCCATGCTTGTTGGTAAGATATAGATGTTTTATATTGTGCCATGATATCTTTTTGTATATCTCTCCCTTTCAAATCACGGCTACCATCTTCTAATTTATCTTTCATAATGTGAGCAATTACTTTTTTGTTTGCATTTCGATGGTTAGGATATGTTTGGGTTCTGGGACACGTGTGAATATCATTCATGCTTGTAATTTGAAAAACATCTGAGTTTGGCCAACGTCTGGCATTAATATACCATGCACATTGTGCAAAATGGAAGCATTTTATGTTGTAAGTTATAGGGTTAGTTTTTTTCGAAACAAATTCATAACCATCTTGTAAAGCTTTCAACCTGTATGCCATGTCTAATTCCGCCCTAGTTAAAAAAACCTTATTGATTTTTATTTCAGTTTTGTTGTTATAATCCTTTGTAGGCATAGGTTTTGGCGTGTAAAGTGGTGGTTCAGAACTTGTGGATATGTTCAAAAAATTCGCCATTTATGGTTACCGGGTGTTTGGTTTTATTTAATTCATCAAAACAATCATTTTCATCATCTTAGTTATCCGAAGAAAAGCAAATGATGACCTGGTTTTTGTAAAATTTGCCTCATCTTTATAACCTGAGCCATCATATTCCTCTTCGTCAACTGAATGAAAAGCAAATGATGACCCGGGTTTTGTGAAATTTGCCTCATCTTTATAACCTGAGTCATCATCTTCCTGTTGGTATCGAATCCGAAAGCACATGATGACCAGTTTTTGTGAAATTTGCCTCATCTTTATAACCTGAGTCATCATCTTCCTGTTCGTTATTAGAACTGAAAGCACATGATGACCCCGGTTTGTGAAATTTGCCTCATCTTTATAGTTATAGTTTTGTTTTGAAAATCATTTGATGGGTGATGTTTTCTTCTACCATTGTAGGGAAAAATTATAAAACTACGGCACTTCTTTGAGTTGAACCAAGAATTGTTGTTTCTTCCATTGTTTTAGATTGCGAAACATACAATGTACAAGTTCGCCAGAGACTCTAAAGCACATTGAACAAAAAGTTTACCTCGTTGTCGCATCAGTAACATCGAGTTGAAAGTCAGCTGAAGGGACTTTCACATTAAAATTTACTCGGGCATTTTGCTTCAATTTAAACTTATTCACCACTAGATCAACTAACCCTGAATATGTTATATCATGATCCATAATCACACCGCGCTTTATTTCACCGTAATGTAACATACATTTGAATTTATGTAAATTCAAGGCCATTTTCTTTTTGTAAGTATTGTGAAGATGTGTATACATTCAATTTCGTGGATGTGTTATTTATAGCGTAATGTTACCACGTCTTTCTAATGTCATATTTCTTGCATACCATTCACATCTTTGTCTCTGTAAGGGCCCTGAGTAGTCACTATCATGTCATATTTCGTGTGTACAATTATGTGATCAAAAAAAAGTTTATTGACTAGTCACATATGTGTCTCTATAAAGTTTCGACAAGTCGATTCTTGTCATATTTCGTGTATAATATTATGATAAAAAAAACTTGTATACTAGTCACATCTTTGTCTCTATAAGGGCACTGAGTAGTCTCCATCATGTCATATTTCGTGTATACAATTATGTGATCAAAAAAAAGTTTATTGACTAGTCACATATGTGTCTCTATAAAGTTTTCGACAAGTCACATCTTTGTCTCTATAAGGGCACTGAGTAGTCTCCATCATGTCATATTTCGTGTATACAATTATGTGATCAACTAAGGATGATGATCCAATTATTGACGCTAAGATCGACTGAAGAGATAGCTCACTGCTACAAGTGTCTGACGAGCCAGCTTCGAATCAGGCAAGACATGGTATTGAAGCGAATGGTGGTTCATTTTCATTGGCCCATATAAAGAATCCTAATTCTTCTTAATGAACCAAATCATACCATTGTGGTTTAGTTTTAGTATTTTTATCTTGAGCGATCTCGTTGTATTATGAATGTTTAATTTTTTCCACCATCAATGAAGTGTTTGTTTTCCAAAATCATGCTTGTAGTCAAGAAATAAATATGATTAAGAAAACATATTATTAAGACAATCTTAAATCATACACGACACATATTGAGTGATTATGACTATGAATACCAATGATTCTTTCATATGTATTTATGGCGCTCATCCGCTTTAGCATCCTCATTCTCGAAGTGTTGTTGTTACGCCCATTCAACCATTTGATCACAAGTGTAATCGACTTGAGTTATGTTCTTGTTTCCGTCTTCATTGTCACTTGTGTATTCTCATTATCACATGCTTCATCATTTACGCCAAAGTAGCATTTGGCAATATATATTTTCAATATTAAAATCGACACCGCCATGGTCAATGTAGATTTCCAAGTTGCCTAAGCTACTGAAATATCAAACATTACATGCATATCATAGTTGTTTCTTAGTTTTACGGTTGCTTGAAATGCCGGTGTGTGGTACTTCATAAAAGAGCATGAATATTCATGTCAACGATGTTAAACAAATATTGCTTGAGCTCTTCTAGCTTCATTCTTGGAATGTTGATGTTCATCGTCCAACCATTTACATACGTTGGTTTTCCGCCATAGCAAACCAATCGACCCTTGTTGTGAACAGGAAAATTGAAAATGGTTTGTTTATATGGTGCAGTAGGTTTAGTTTTTTTATTATACCAACGTTTGAAGCGTCCAAGCTCTTCCAGTTTGTTTTTTCTCTGAACCATTTCATGTATATAACGGACACTCTCGTGACTCTTTAGTTTTGTTTCTTCTGAAATTACACCTGCAAATGATTCTTCCATAGAACCATCATTTGGAATCAAATTTGTGCTTAAATCATGGATGCTCACAAACAAAATTTGGGTCGGTTCAAAGAACTTTTGCGATGTCGTACATAACATCAATGTCATAATCATTTTCAATTGCTTTCATCCCCATTAAAGTTTGGTTTTGTGGCAATGCGTAATATAGAAAGTTGACCTTTGTAGGTAATTTTCTCTCTAGATACTTAACCATATCTCGAAACCAAATTCTGGAACATTGATATTCATGTTTGAACCATCTTGGTATGTTATTGGGTTAAGTGTAAAGTTTCCGTTGTAGTTGATAGTGAATTGTAATGTAGTATTGTTAGATGTTGACATTTGATGAGTTAAAGAAGGAAGAATGTGCATATTTATATAAATATTGAATGTTGTCATACTATTATTGAATGTTGTCATATTTCGTGTAAACATGTATGTGATTTATACAAAGTCATAGACTTGTCAAATACATGTCCCTTGTTGCTTACTGACAGGCCTAAAAAGTTGTCATACTATTATTGAATGTTGTCATATTTCGTGTAAACATGTATGTGATTTATACAAAGTCATAGACTTGTCAAATACATGTCCTTATGTTGCTTACTTGTGAGGCCTAAAAGTTGTCATACTATTATTGAATGTTGTCATATTTCGTGTAAACATGTATGTGATTTATACAAAGTCCTAAAAAGTTGTCATACTATTATTGAATGTTGTCATATTTCGTGTAAACATGTATGTGATTTATACAAAGTCATAGACTTGTCAAATACATGTCCCTTGTTGCTTACTGACAGGCCTAAAAAGTTGTCATACTATTATTGAATGTTGTCATATTTCGTGTAAACATGTATGTGATTTATACAAAGTCATAGACTTGTCAAATACATGTCCCTTTTGCTTACTGACAGGCGTAAAAAGTTGTCATACAATTATTGAATGTTGTCATATTTCGTGTAAACATGTATGTGAGTTATAGACAATTTTGAATGTCCCTGTAATATTACTGACATGTGTAAAAGTTTTCGTATAATTATTAAAACATGACAAAAGGTTGTCATATTTCGTGTAAAACACTATGTGATATAGCCCCTATATATACAACATCTGAAAAGAATTTTAACAAACATACAAATGTCGGCTAATTTCCAGAAATTCAAATGTAAATTACATTTCAATGGCAAGGAAAGTGGTGTCATTATGTACAGTGACATCACTTACTCATCAATGGTTGAAATGTTGGTGAACAAATTCGAGTTCGGATGCTAGTCACGCAACTCGGATTGTCGTTTAGGCTAAGCCCATCGATACAACGATGGAGATTAAAGACAACAACGACGTTACTTTATTTATTACGTGTGCTTGTGCTTCACGATGGTATAATACATTTGTACATTGATCGACCTGGGAAAATGCAAGTACAATAGCACACACAAGGATAATACCCGGTCAATGGGTATTCTTCAAATGGCTAAGCTCATAAAAATACGTACATTAGGGAAGGAGGGCCTCGTCGTAATGCCAACCCAAGAGTATGTCGGGATAATAGAGGAGGATGCATCCGAAGATGATCATTTTACGCGTGGCCCATGGCTAAGCAACTATATCTAGATGCTTTTGGGATCGGGGTAGATGCTTGTTTAGGCGATATGAAAACCTTTTGTAAAAGGGAAGCTTGAATCGGTTTTAGCCGTCATCAAGTCTTGTACACCAAATGTGCTTGGTGACCTAACTGTGACACTCAAAGATCCATCGGGAACAATGTCCGGTTAATTCATCACAAAGTACTAGAAGAGGATAAAGGTACGTCAAGTCTATCGGTGTCGGTCTTTGTTTTGATACTAAAGAACGTCTCAGTGTTCACACCAAAACCACATAACCATTACCTTAACATCACTTTGAAAAACATTGTTGAGGTTTACCACAAGGATACCGTTTATCAGTGATGTTTAAATTGGAGTTTCGTTTTTAAGTTGTATCATGTTTATCTTGTATTTCTTTATGTTTTTAATTTGTATCATCTTTATCTTGTATTTTTTTATGTATTTATTTAACCCATCTACTGTTTTCATTTAACTCATCTACAAAACTTTAGTTATCGATTTGTCAAATATCTTGTGATATGTAACATACACAAACTTTCATTAGATAAAAATATATATACAAACGGTTGAAACTACATATACAAATGGTCAACTAATCATATCTACATCCGCTAGTATTCTCACAACGGGTATTATAAAAATGATGAGCCATAATAAATCTAAAGTCCTTAAAATACTGTTCAGGGTTAGTAATAACCGGTGGTGGGATCCTACCTGTACAAAATCGATGCATAAGCCAACATACAACTACTCCACAATCCCTACCATTTGACTGCTGCGGAGCAGGAAACCATTTTGAATCATTATAAGAGAATGAGAAGTTAAAATGTGGCCGGCTGGTAACGCCAAAATATCCTTGGAGCTGTAAACTTTCATTTAAGACTTTAGTCCATCCATCAAGATGTTCTCGCATGACTTACCGCCCTAGTCTTATTATCCATGGAGTCGAAAATGAAATATGAGAATTAGGAAGATCTCGACACCTAGAACCCGGTGGTTGCCTTCGCATGGAACGGCATATACACCTACAAAGATAAAATCATTAGCTTACATACAATTAAATAGCTTATTAAAATACTAAGCATTAAAATCATTAAACAAAAATACTTACCACTTGTACCTCATCCCGTGGATGGTACGGACGTGTCTTCCCACTTATCGCTCCTGTAATGCACTATCCGTCACAAGTAAGAAGAGAAGTGCACGGAGCATACGATGCAAGTGTTGATTTCGCTCGTCCTGTGGAGCACCATCGGCCTCTGACGGATTAGAAGCTCGATCCATGCATTCATATGCTAGTTCATATCAAAAAATATTAAAATTATTTATAAGCATTCTATAAAAAACTATTCAAATACATTATAAACATGTAACAATAAACTTACATCGCCTGCAAGTCAACCATTAGTTGGGACCTTGGAACAAAAAGGAGCAATTCACGCCAAAAATTGTCTCACACGCAAAACCCATCACATGACAGTCCAGTATATGGGTTTAGGGTTCCCCAGAAAGTTTGTAAGTCTTCATAAAATGTACGCTTAACCTAAATAGCCAGTAATATCAATAATAAGTTGTTAATCAATGTTAAATTTCAAGAATATTCACGTAGTTTTATGATTACCTTAGCGGTCAACGTTATAAACGAAATGCACTCTCCATAAAATTTTCCGTAAAACTCAACTTTATCCTCTCTTCATCATCATCATTGACCCTATCGTCTTCTTCATCAATAGCTTTTCCAAGATCTAACGGGCTAATATTTGATGACATGGCATTATCCTTAAGCCTACCATCCGTTTATTGGGAATAGGAGTCGTGTGCGGCAAACCGACCAAACGGCCGCACAAATAACGACTAGACGGACATCTCTCTTTCCTCGATTAATAGCACCCTAACACGGAACAAATATACATGCAAGTATTATAGTAGAAAATGAAAAAAAATATATACTTATGTGGTTATAAATTCTACAGTAACACACGATTTACTACGGGGGTGTGATGCAGTGCTTGTTAAGATTGTTACCCGACCACGGAACAAACCTTGTTGTGGCATAGGTGTCCTAGAGTGAGGCGTCACCGGTGGTATCGTGCGTGCCCAATTGTGGCGGTGGTGGTGAGACACCCTCAAAGAAAGAACTACTTGGGGTGTAGGAAACCCCATCTCCTTGACCACCTCACCAAATACCTACATACAATATTATAATGTTTAGTAATTTTTAAAACAAATGATTAGCAACAAAAATATGCAAATAAAACATACTTGCAGCGTTCGTTCCAATTACTTCCAGTTCCAATTTGAAGCCTAAATACAATATTATAATGGTTAGTAATTTTAAAACCAATAAGTAGCAACAAAAAATATGCAAATAAAACATACTGCGTTGGTTCCAATTAAATCCGACTCCGGTTACGAAAGCCTAAATACAATATTATAATGGTTAGTAATTTTAAAACCAATAAGTAGCAACAAAAAAATATGCAAATAAAACATACCTGCGCGTTCTGGTTCCAATTAAATCCAGTTCCAGCCGCGAAAGCCTAAATACAATATTATAATGTTTAGTAATTTTTAAAACCAATAAGTAGCAACAAAAAATATGCAAATAAAACATACCGTGCGCTCGGAAACCACTAAATCAGTTCCGGTAAGTAGCGAAAGCCTAAATACAATATTATAATGTTTAGTAATTTTAAAACCAATAAGTAGCAACAAAAAATATGCAAATAAAACATACTGCGCGTTGGAAACCACTAAATCCAGCTCCGTACGGTAGCGGCCTACAATATTATAATGTTTAGTAATTTTTAAAACCAATAAGTAGCAACAAAAAATATGCAAATAAAACATACCGCTGCTTAGGGAAACCACTAAATCCAGCTCGGCCATGAAAGCCTAAATACAATATTATAATGGTTAGTAATTTTAAAACCAATAAGTAGCAACAAAAAATATGCAAATAAAACATACCGCGCTCGGTTCCAATTAAATCCACTCCACCGGCGCAAAGCCTAAATACAATATTATAATGGTTAGTAATTTTAAAACCAATAAGTAGCAACAAAAATATGCAAATAAAACATACCGCTGCTCGAAACCACTAAATCCAGTTCAACCGGTAGCGAAAGCCTAAATACAATATTATAATGTTTAGTAATTTTAAAACCAATAAGTAGCAACAAAAAATATGCAAATAAAACATACTGCTGCGTTAGGGAAACCACTAAATAAACCAAATATTTTTGGAACATTGTGTCGTGTTCCTTAATCTTGGCGACTGAGCCTTTGTCAAATCCTCTAGTTAGTCAAATGACGATAAACAAATTCGGAACATCGTCACGGCTATATTGGTGCGAAAGTGGGGTATTGGTGGTGGATCAATACTCACGCCTCAAAAAATGCCATGCTATCACGGAACCAACCCTTTTCGGACTCATATGCATCGGTACAAGTCTTAATGTAGGTTCCGCTACCTAAAATTTATATAACAACAAATACGAATATTGTTATGAATCACTAAAAGCGAATGGCATGATTAAATAACAACTCACCAATAAACTTTCCGTAATGACGTTTAAATTGCCGCTTGTAACGCCATGCACACACTCTCGGATGGAGCTCGTGACGATTAAAAAATCTAGTGCCGTGTCTAGATAAGTCTCCAAAATCCACGTCTATAAAAAATAATTGGTTAATTACTTTAACATTATATATATACATAAACAACAAAAACTAATATATATATATATATACATACCTTAAAGGCCCATGTAAAGCCGATCAACGTATACTTGGGTTCTTTACTTTCTGGTCGTCGTCGGTGGTGGTCGTGGTTTCACAAAAAGCTTCAAGCCGTGAATCTATCGCACCAACTAAGCGATCAGACAATGTCGGCCACACGCACGAACCCCAAGGATATATATTCCAAGCATCAAGATTATCTACTAAAGCCATGCACCATGGGGAACTCGTTCTTAACCTCGTGGCCTAACAATACCATCTCCAACAACCCTAGCAAGCGACACGAGCGGCATCGATATCGACAAGCTTATCAAAAGCGTCGCTAAAAATAAATTCATTCAACACTCCGGCGGTTATCGAACATCCATCATAACGTGAGTCAAAAACACGTCTCCTAAGAGGAGTAGGTTGATCTTTATATTTGTCTTGAAAATCAACACCAAATCTCAAGCTAGTTACTAAACAAAACTCCTCTACCAAATCTCAACTCAAAATCTCCTACACGATACCTCAATGGAACAACTTCCGTGTCTCCTGTTCAGTGGTCGTTGACATAAACTCATATAATGTAATAAAATACATGATTCTCGCATTTGTTCTATGTCAAACATCCATCCGAAACATCGCCCGCCTAAACAATACTTCCTTATTGGTATTCGCAAATTTTTTTAAGGTAATGAACCAATCTAAGCTTACTTCTCTGAGTAAGGTCAACGGCAAAATCCTAAAATAACAATTAATAACGATATATTATTAACTACACAATAAGCATAAAATACCAAATAATGATATCATAAGAAAAATAAATATTCACCGGAACAACAAGTGCCATATTAACAAACAACCACGTTAACACCTACCACTACCACCACCGAACCACCCAAGAATGAGAACCACGACCCTCTGGTACCACCAACGCATGCACACCACCACCAACAATCTGCACACCACCAACCTGCACCACCACCACCACCAATTGCCTTCAACACCACAAACCGCGCTTCACCACCAACACCAACACCACCAACTACCTTCAACACAACAACACAACGAAAAAAAAAAAAAAAAAATGCAATTTTTTTTCTAAGAATCGGAAGGGAGAAACAACACAAAACTCACTTGTTTATCTCTCGAAATGAAGATCAAAAACCGGAATCCAAGTCTAAATATTCGGATAGTCGAATAGTCATTTCAAGAATAGTTGCAGGTTTAATTTTGCTCCTTCCCTAGGTGGGAGAGAGCATTTCGCTACCTATTAGATGTGAAATGGTGCTTTTTCAACGTTGTGTCATACGGTGTCCCCACATTGTCGGGTTTCTGCACTGTGTTGGTGGCGAGATCTTTTTTTTTTTTTTTTAAATTACACGTTAATTTATTTAGATGGCGACACGTGTCGCTTTAAGCGTTCACTACTAGCTGGTGAAATAAACGCCTCACTTTTAGACATAGAAGAAAGAGGCCCTGCAGACATGATGCACTGCAGGCGCTTCACAGTAATTTTCACTTGAAAATATACATAATACATATAGGTGGTGTTAGGGTACTAGGACCCTCTTGATTTGAAAACACATTATTGGATTACTCCTTTTGATAAGGCAAGGAGATAATGTCACCCCTCCGACAAAACAATTCATGATCTAGTTAAATAATTATTTTATCTTCTCATTTATTATTTGATTTGTCTTAGAATGTAGTACTAAATTTTCTAAAAATGTGTATTTTCTGTATGAAGATAATATATATATATATATATTCTAAGATATTACCTAGACAAAATTTAATCTTACATGGTTTATTCAGCTCCGTAATTTTTTGTTCTTTTTACTTTTCAAATTTTCTAGTTTTTTTTTTGGTGTAATTATTATTTCTCATTTTATTTTAAATTTCAGCATTTAATATAATTTGCATTTTTCTAAGATATTACGAAGTGAAACTTTATTAGCTGCATTTTTTATTTAAATTCGTACTTTTTTATCCTTTTCAATTTCCAACTTTTTATTCTTTTAGTGTAAAATTTTGTATTAAAAGAGACATGAGAAGGCTTAAGTCAATAAATATCATATGTGACAAGAGATAAATGTATAAAAAATATATATATCACATTAAAAACTCAAAAAGCTTGATAATTACTTGAATAGATCCTATATAAGCTTGAGTTTGATTCGTTAAACATTTCAAGCTCATTTTATGGTCTCGAGCTTAAGCTCGAGGCTCGATAAAGCTCGGCTCAAACAAGATCGAGTCAAGTTCGAGCTCGAGTTACACCATAAAAACTCGACCCGTGTACACCCTAGTTACATTAAGCCAACATCTTTGACTCCTTTGCTATGAGCTATATATGCATCATTTCAATGTAATCAATATATACTTCTGAGGGAAAAAAAAAGAACACACACAAGAAGACAAGATTTTATGATAATATATATGTTTGTAATATCAAGTTATCAACCACCTTCATTGAAATTCAACGTTATACAAATCAATATTTAAGTTGAGCTTTCGAGACAGTTTTTTCTAGCCTTTTTGTGTAGGATGTATTTTACGTAAGTTTCATCTATTCTTTTTATAGGTCCCGTTCTTTTAATTATCTTATTTAATCAAGGCGAGACACCTTGTATTATATTTTTTTCTTTCTTGGAGTTCTTAATGTTATGTTGACTTTATAAAAATAAAAAAATAAAATAAAAATCTTTAAGTTTTTGGGTAAAAGGTCAACGACCCGTAAATATATTACTCCAAAGCATTTAGACAACGGATATGGGTGAATCCCATATCTCGGCTGATACATGGCGAAAACTACATAACAAGATCTTCCATTTTCTAAACAAGAAACAAAACCACTAATTCCATGATAACAAAAGACTCGACAAAAATAAAAACTACTTCTACTACCTTGGAGATTAAAGCCATACTTGGCATTAAGAGCATCAATTCCACGGAAGATCATAAATTTGCTTGAATAATAATCATAGTCATCAAACTCATCTTCACGCTCATGACCACCACAAAAAGATTTGTTGATTAAGTCGTGGCGTTAAGAACCTCATCATCATCACTATCGAAACCACCACCTCACCCACCTTGAAAATGGGTTAGCCCTCTTAATGGAAGAGGTAGGCGAATAGGTTGACCATCATCATCCACGAGAGTAGTTTCCCATCAATAAGTAGCTTTTCAAGCTTACCAATTTTCTCAACTATAGAGTAGAACCAACTTCCTTTGTTCCATTGAATCACTCAAGCGGTTCTTGTGATGTAGTACCGATCTTAATCGACTCATCCTCATTAACCTCCATTGTATGGCCAGGCATCCACATCCGTATACGTCCACATTAAGAGCATCAAAGCGATTAAGTAGTGATCTTGGTTCCCTCGTACTAGCCGCATCGAAGCCTTCTTCTACGACATTTACTTTCTTTGGTTCGGAGGAGTCTTTACGGGTGATATTCAAAATGTTTACCCACCACGGTTTAGTAAAACCTCCTCGACCGGATTCGATCCAACTTGCTTTCCCTTCTTCTTATTGTTAACAGTCTGGAAACCATCACTTACGTTCTTATTTGATTGAGCAGTCGGAATCACAACCTTAGGACAATCCACCAAAGTATGTCCAAATACCTTACATTTGTCACATCGAGGCGGTTTCCACTCATATTCAACACGGATCTTCTCAATAGTCGAACCCGTACCATCAAGTAAAGGAATCTCAACAGTGAGGCTGTCCCTAAGAACCTCATCTGACTTCACTTCAATCATACACCTAGCAAAACTACTACGGCCCCAAGATTCTTTGCACATTTGACTAGTAAAAGCATCTAACCTTTGGGCGTCCCAATCAATGTAGCAAGAGAGCCCGTCATCGAAAAACATAGCTAAAGGAACATCATGAAATTTAACCCACACCGGAATGTTAGTCAAATCCTCTTTAAGCAAGTTGGTGTTCAATGTCCATGGTTTAAGAATAATAGGAACATTACGAATCAACCAAGGACCATTATCAAGAACATCATCGACGCCTTTCTTCGAATTAAACTTGAAGAAAAAGAACCCCTTAAGTTGAGCATCACAATATCTCAGGAATGCCTAGAGAAAGTAAATTAAGAGGCGTGCTGCATGCGTGAACCAATACACGCAAAGGTCTGAATCTTTCATATCAATTGATAGCTTGTCGATTTTATGGCCAACTACTTGTACTTGTTCATGAAGAGGGTAAGAAGATGTCATCAATATACACAACAACACCAACTATGTATCTTTAATGGCCAACTACTCGATCGTATTAATGTTATGTTCGAAATAAACCCAGTATTCCACTAAGCCTTACCTATTGTCTTTCTTTTACTATGACTCTTTACAAGTAATCTAGAGTAATCTAGAGATGAAAAATCTACCTAGCTAGATGATACAAAGCCAAACACATATGCATCTAGAGGCGAAACCAGACTCGATCTCTACATACTCACCAACATGTATTGTACTAATATCACTCAAATCTAACAAAACATTTAGAGATTATATGA